>VZRU01021327.1:449974-460732 GCA_013398155.1 Pedionomus torquatus | reverse complement strand
CGGGTCCAAGACATTACCAACAGACTGCCTAGTTTGGTTAAGCCTTCTGATTACTACCCTTTAGTAGTTAGGCAGGTAGAAGTGAAGAAGTATACACAAGAAGTTTAAAAGCTATCAACAGGGACTTCAGGACACTGGGGAAACTGGTTGAGGGGTCAGGGGCACAGGTAATTTTTTCTCCCATACCCTTAGTTGCAGGAAGGAGTACTGAAAGGAAGTCAGGAGTGATTAACGAGTGGCTCAGAGGCTGGCGTCGCCGACAAAATTTTGCTTTCTTTGATCTTAGGGAAACTTACATGGCATCTGGTCTGCTGGAAACAGATGGAGTTCATCTGTCTCAGAAGAGGAGAAATACCTTAGCGTGAGAGTTGGCAGGGCTTGTTGAAAGGGCTTTTAACTAGGCATGAAGCGGGAAGGGGTCAAACTCAGGTCCTGCAGAAATGGGCCAAAAAACCCTGAGGTAACAGGCGACAAGAGGGTAGCTGCCACAAAGCACCATGGATCACTGGAGTGCCCCTCTAAGAAGGCAACGTGGTTGAAAGACCAACTGAAGTGCCTCTATACCAGCACGTGCAGCATGGGCAACAAACAGGAGATAGAAACCATCCCGCTACAGGAAAGTTATGACATAGTAGCAGTTACAAAACTTGGTGGGATGAATCTTATGATTGGAGTGTGGCCATTGATGGCTACAAGCTGCTCAGAAGGGATAGAAAAGGAAGAAGGGGTGGAAGTGTTGCCCTCTATGTGAAGAGAATGCTAGAGGTGTGAGGAGTGACTGCTAAAGAATAGCCATGAGCAGGTTGAAAGCTTATGGGTAGGAACTAGGGATTGGAACAACAAAGGAAGCCTCGTGATGGGAGTCTACTACAGGCTGCCTGTCCAGGAGGAGCCTGTCGATGATGTTTTCTTACTCCAGCTCGAGGAGGCATCGCCGTCACAGGCTCTCGTCCTGCTGGGAGATCTTAACCACCCTGACATCTGTTGGAAATGCCAAACAGCTGGCTGCAGGTGCTCCAGGAAGCTCCTAGAGTGCCTAGATGACAACTTCCTGAGACAGAAAATTTACACCCCTACTCAAGGTGATGCACTGTTGGACCTATTGGTCACAAATGTACGTGAAATCATCAGGGATGTCGAAGTTGAAGGCAGCCTGGACTGCAGTGATCATGCCCTAGTGCAGTTCACTATCCTAAGGAGTCTGAAGCCTGTGAGAAGCAGAGTTAGGACTCTAAACTTTAAGAAAGCAAACTTCCAGCTCTTCAAGGACCTAGTAAACGGCACCCCATGGGCAATGGCCCTTAGGGACAAGGGAGTGGAACAAAACTGGCAGATCTTTAAGGATGCTCTCTATAGAGCACAAAAGATCTCAATCCCCATGTGCAGGAAATTGAGCAGAGAAGGCAAGAGACCACCATGGTTGAACTGTGACCTGCTCTTAAGACTGAAGAGCAAGATGGTGTTACACAAAAAAATAGAAGGGACAGGCATCTTGGGAGGAGTACAGGAACGTTGCCTGGCTGTGTAGGGATGAAGTCAGAAAGGACAGAGCACAGCTAGAAGTGAATTTGGCAAGGGATGTAAAGAAAAACAAGAAAGGTTTCTAGAGGTACATTAGCCAGAAAAGGAAGGTTAAAGAATATGTAGCCCCCCAATGAGCAACAGTGGGGAACTTGTATCAACAGATGAGGAGAAGGCAGAAGTTCTTAAGAGCTTTTTTGCCTCAGTCTTTAATGGCAACCTCTCTCCTCCTAGCTCTTGTGTTGATGGCCCACAGAGCAGAGACCAAGGTGACAAAGTCCCGCCCACTGTAAGTAAAGATAAGGTGCGTGATCAACTGAGGAACCTCAAGATATGCAAGTCCATGGGACCTGATGAAATACATCCCAGAGTCCTGAAGGAACTGGCTGATGTTTGAAAAAACATGGCAGTCAGTAGAAGTCCCTGTGGACTGGAAGAAAGGAAACATCACACCCATTTTTAAAAAGAGTAGAAAGGATGACCCTGGGAACTACCAGCCTGTCAGACTCACCTCCATGCCTGGAAGATCGTGGAACAGATTCTTCTTGATGCCATGCTTGGGCACATGGAGGACACAGAGATGACTTGGGACAGCCAGCATGGCTTTACTAGAGGCAGGTCAAGCATGACTAACCTAGTGGCCTTCTATGACAGTGTTACTATGTCAGTAGATAGAGGACGACCTGTGGATGTGATATATCTGGACGTTTGTAAGGCCTTTGACACGATCCCCCACAACATCCTGACTGATAAATTGGAGAGATACGGATTTGATGGGTGGACTGTTCAGTGGATAAGGAACTGGCTGGATGGTCGCATCCAGAGTGGTGGTCAATGGCCTGAGGTCCAGCTGGAGAGCAGTCACAAGTGGTGTCCCTCAAGGGTCCGTGCTGGGACTGGTACTGTTCAACGTTTCTATCAATGATATAGACAGAGGGATTGAATGCATTGTTAGCAAGTTTGCAGATGACACCAAGCTGCATGGTGTTGTTGATACACCAGAGGGATGGGACATCATCCAGAGGGACCTGGATCAGATGGAGAGGTGGGCCCAGATGAACCTCATGAAGTTGAACAAGAGCAAGTGCAGGGTTCTGCACCTGGGCCAGAACAATCCTGGCTATCAATACAGACTGGGAGATGAGGTATTAGAGAGCAGCAGTGAAGAAAGGGACTTGGGAGTGCTGATGGACATGAGCAGGCAGTGCGCATTTGCAGCCCAGGTGGCCAGTCACATCCTGGGCTGCATCAAAAGAAATGTTGCCAGCAGATCTAGAGAGGTGATTCTGCCGCTTTACTCTGCTCTGGTGAGACCCCGCCTGGAGTACTGTGTGCAGGTCTGGAGCCCTCAATATAGGAAGGATATGGACCTGTTGGAGAGGGTCCAGAGGAGAGCCATGAAGATGATCAGAGGACTGGAGCAACTCTGCTACAAGGATAGGCTAAGGGAGCTAGGGTTGTTCAGCCTGGAGAAGATTAGGCTCCAGGGAGACCTAATAGTAGCCTTTCAGTGTCTCAAGGGAGTTTACAGGAAGGCTGGGGAGGGGCTGTTCACAAAGGCCTGCAGTGATAGGATGAGGGGCAATGGATTTAAGTTAGAGAAGAGTAGGTTTAGGTTGGATATTAGGAAAAATTTCTTTACTCTGAGGGTGGTGGAACACGGGAACAGGTTGCCCAGGGAGGTAGTTGGGGCCCCTTCCCTGGAGATATTGAAGGTGAGGCTTGATGAGGCCCTGGTCCAGTTGGGGGTGTCCCTGCAACTGTGGGGAGGTTGGACTAGATGGCCTTTGGAGATCCCTTCCAGCCTGGATGATTCTATGATTGACTGATTTGATTCTATGATTGATTTGATTGCCCTCAGACTTCTTCTTGTAACTTCATCACTGCCTAGCTAAAAAATCAACAATGGATAATACTCTGAGGGCCGTACCATGGTAGGAAGCCTTTTCTTCACATTTTTAATCTGGGCTCCAGGGACACAGCAGACTTCCCTAAAAAGTGGGCTTTCTGTTCCCTTCAGAAGGGAGTCTCCTATAAAAATGAAGGTCGTTTTTTCTTTATGGAGGCAGCTTTGAAGCACTGCATAGGCCAAATTTTCCTCAGTGACAGCTCCAAGCTAGATGAGTCGTCATCATCATCATTCAGTTCCCCTTGCGGAGGCTTATATAGGTATGAGGCTATGCCAGGGGACCTGGGAAGATGGCTGAGGCAGGCATCTCAAAAGCAATGTTACTTATTCAAAGCCCTCACACAGCTCAAAATTTCCTTCTCAGACCTCACATGTTAGGAACAGCCAGAGCCATAATGAGTATTAGTTTGGTTTTGTTTTTTAAAATCTAACCATACTTATACCGGCTGAATGCTGTTTCTGGATGCTCATGCTTGTGCTTGGTAGTACTGCAGCAGATTTATTCAGCCAGTAACATTCCTGTGCCCACAATTGTTAACTGTCACTTCCAACCTTAGCCACTGGTGCAGAAGTGCAGAGGGCTCACAGTCTTCTCTCAACTTGCTTCATCATTGACCAGAACAACTAATTCCACTGTATGGTGAAGAGCTGGAGTATTCTTGAAGGATGTGAAGGCACTTCTTTGTATCCTGCCTGGCTTTTTACTTTGCCAAGGGAAGTTAATGCATGACTTTTACATACATTAGGGCCAGAGAAGCTTGAAAACAACTGTAATCAAAGTTTTGAGTATTTAAGGTTCAAAGATAAACAGCTATCATGAGTGTAAACACAAGGCCATATTCAAATTACAGCCTCTCTGTGAAATCTTTAGTCAGTCAGTGATGAGGAAAATGTCAGAGCATGGTATTGAATCAAAAATATAGACTGTAGTATTCAAGTCAAATGGCTGCACTGTTTACAGGAGTCATCTGTACAACATGTTGAAGCTGTATGCAATAGAAAAGAGAAACAAGCGAAAGAGAAAAAAAGATTCACTGACTACAATTTTGATGACAGATTTTGCAGAACTTGGACTGAGTGCTTCTGAGGTTACTGATAGGATCATTAATTTGAGATTTTGCACAACATCAGAAAAAGGCAAAGACACTGTTGCTGGGCAGGTCTCTTTTTGATAAACAGAAGGATTTGTGTGTTTAAAAAATCCTTAAAAAAGAGTAAGTGCAAATGAATAACTATAAAATATTGATTAAATAGATCTGATAAATGGGTTTCTCAGCATCATACAGTAATGGCTACTCTCTGTGGAGAGTATTCATTTGAGTACCTCAGTACTGCAGGAAAACATAAGCTGGTTTTGTAAATGTAATGAGCTTAGAATGAATGAGAAAGAAGTGTAGTTCGAGTTGCACAAGTTTCTATATGATGAAAAACTGTACGTTTGTATACATCCACAGGCGTATAATAAGATTGTACATACCATGAAAATCTTGTTTGGATTTACATAAATTTTATAGACTGGAGGTTACATTGCCTTTGAATGGGTGTGGAAATTAATCGTGATCTTTCAATATGGAGATCAGACAGATCATAAATAGAGTCTTCATTTGCCTCTCAACAGTAAAAGAAAGAGAGCTCATATCTTCCTTGCCATGGAGATTGGAAATTCAGCTTGTACTGTTTATTTTCAGCCTAATGTAGTCTTTCCTGCCTCCTGCTTTGTAAGTTATTTATACTCTCAAGACATTATATTTCATAGAAGGTAAAGCCTTATCAGTTCTTGCTTAACATTGTTCATAAATAGCATCTAAGAAACTTTTAAAAAGTTACCATTATACCCTCTTATAGAGGTAAAACAGAGGCACAGACAAATAAGTTAACTTTCCAGCAGGGCCTCAGCACCTTCATTGCATATCTAAAAGCACAAACAAGGCATCTGAAATTCCATTTGGGAATTCTTTCTCACAACACTGAAAATGATGAGCAAAATGCAGAAATCATAACCTTAAATTATGACAGAAAAGAGCCACATTCTCAACACTGGGGAGGGATTTAAGATGATTCTTACTTTTTATGGCCAGTTTTGGAAAGTTAGGCTTATGTTACTGGCTATGCCTCTAAGCTTTCCTCTTTAGGCACAGTAGACATAAATATTATTTTTTTAGATGAAAGTGCACATGTTAGTGCCAACCTTACTCCAGTTACTAGGGAAACAAGGAGAACACACACGCACACAAAATGCACAAGCCAGATATAATCAGCTCCTGTTTATGCATGAGTTGTGACTGCCAGCATTGGCAAAGATTTGAAAAAACAGACAACTGGCACTAGGCTATTAAAGAGGCAGCACTGATTTTACAATTTCTTTTGTTGCACAAACTACATTTCCCTTACGTCCTTTTGACTTCACTCCCAAGCAGAAAATTGTTCCACCTTAAATATGGAAGTTATTATCATTCCTTCCTTCAGATTCAGGCACCCAAATAAATGAAATTTCAACAATGCTTAGCACCAAGCAGCTTCTAGACTCTAAGGTTAGTGGAGCCACGCAGGATTAAAAGTGGTAAGAACAGGCTTAACTGTCTGGAATAATGTAGGCAAAATATCATGTCACTTTTATTTGAAGTAATTTGACAGTGAAGCAATAATATTGAGCCTTACATTGTACCTAATCAAGTCTAAGTTATAGCGTCATATCAAACCTTTATTAAACTCATTGTTGGAAAACAATCCTCACAGAAGTTGATTCATTCTATCAATAACACTTTAGTCACAGCAGTTGCAGCTCTGCTATAACAACTTGCTAATTGTATTTCTCAGTCTTTATGGTGGGAGACAAACTAACAGATTTAAGCATGTCATTACAACAGAAATGACATTTCCTTGTGAGAAACAAAAGCTCTCAAATAAACTATGCTCTCCAGATAAATTGTAGTTGCCCCACATACACACCCACAGCCACTTTGCTTCTTCCTGAGAGCTTGCATGGGAGATGAGTAGCATCCATTATCAGTACAAGCATGCAGTAAAGAAATGTTCCATCCTCTGCAAGATCAAGTGCTTGCATAATGGAAACAGGGCTGCAATCTGACAGCTTAGCATACAAGAAATCATACATTCATTATGTTTTCTACAAGCATATGTGAGAATCAGTGGTCTATTACCCCTGATTTATTGTACATGCTGGTTTTGGTATAACTTACAACATGTGACAAGACTTATAATATTTAAACCAGGCATCAGTGAAGAAAGTTACAGCTACATCTTACAAACACAGCTGGGCTTAACAAATTGCCTAAATTCACAGTATTTCATATCTTATTTATATATGTTTCATTAAAAAAGTAATGTGCTGTCTATGGGAGCACAGTGAGCATTTCATTATACAAATAAAGTAACCCTTAAATATTTTTCATAAAATGTATCAAATCTTTGAAGTGCTCGCAGTAAATTCTATACATATAATTGTCTGATTTATTTTGAATCTGTTAGAGGATAAATTGCAGTAATCTATGATTTATCTGCCATGAAACTAATAAAGCTAGTAATAAAATATTGTGATAGTCAGAATGGAGACTTCATCCTTATATAGCTGCATTTCCAGAGAACTATATTAATTTTAAACTGGAATACTGTTGTACCAAGAATGCTATGAAACATTGCTGCCACCTACACAAATGATTAGTGAAGAAATGTGTTTACTGTTTCCTTTTCTTTTTGCAATAATATTTTAGGCAGCAACTTTAGCAACCTTGCTCCTGGAATAATTATGTAGTTTATGGCATCTTCCTGGGTTTTTTTTTCCTTACTGTGTATATTTTCTAGAAGGAAAACTTTTTTTCTGTGTTATGGCTCTCTAGCAAAAGTGAATTTTGTTGAAATTAATAAAACAGGCAGTTTTGAACACTATGCAAATCATCCAGGAGAATGTCTTAAATAGTATTCAGAACTATTCTGCTTAAGTGTAAGAAAACAACTCCTAGGAGGACTTATTTCTACACATTTGTATTTCCACTACCTCACCACCTAACTTCCTGAATAGATCCACTATATTCTGTAAGTTTACATGTGCCTCAGGCATAAATTAATTATTTCCACAAAACACCCTAATTCTCCTGCCTGACCATCCTTTAAACAGCATAAAATTAATTTTAAAACGTCAAAATAAAGAAATAGTTCATATAGTGCTGGACTACAGCCAGTTTTTCTAGGTCAGCAGAAATCTGTCTTGATATAAATATCTCCTTCCTGTGGTGAACATATTTAAAGCTTAAGGTTTTTCTTGTAAATGCTAATTATATTAGTCTTCTGAGGTATCAAAGAGAAATGACTAGAGGGAAATTGCTAAGAGAAGAACTCTTAGGGCAAAGTTAAAAGAGTGTTTTCATACCTTTTAAGGGTGAAAGACACACAATGCCTTTTTTTATATGGATCCTTGAAAGGGCTCCTTATGCATCAAAGTACAGCTCAGTTTATTAAGCTTGTCTTAAAATTGCTGTGCAAGCTCTTTTTCCTGCTTTTCACAAAATAGTTCATTTCAATTTCCATGGCAATCATAATTTTGAGAACTTTACATGTATTCTATTGTTTACTTTGGCACACATGAAGTGTAATCCAGAGAGATGCCACCGTAGGATGTCAGTGTAGACATGCAAGCCCCTACTCAAATGGAAAACAGACAAACATTTGAAGAAAAAAGCAAGAAAACTGGGCACATCACACAACTGAATGTGGTACAGAGATCCCCAATGTGGCACATAACCATAGTGGGCATGTGTAATGCAATACAGAGCTGGTGGTGCTGTGTTCGGCTTGAGTTCATAAGCCCTCCCACTCACAGCCAAATCAAGCTACTCTAGTTTACACCAACTAGACTATGTGGTATTTATGCCTGATCTTTAGTCTCACTAAGATAGCCTTAATGGGATATACTTCAGTCAACCCATCAACATACAAAATTGTTTTCATTAGACCAGCATTTCCAAGAATTTTCCTGCAAATGGGAATCTACACCAATCATAGGAGTGTGGTTTTACTAAAAAGTGGTTAAGCCTTGACACATGCTACCAGCTCTGCTACCAGCTTCCTAGGTGACATTACACAAATCACTTAAACAATATTTCCTTCATCTGTAAAATATGAAAATAATATTAGTTCTCTGGGGACAACGTATAGTAAATCAAAATGTTAAACATGACCATTGAGTTTAGGGTGCTACAGCCATGAACAGCTAATAGCTACTTCTCCAAAGCAAGACATTCATAGGAAAAGAGAATCACACAATTTTTACCAAAGCAAATGATCCTTTAAGCTTCATATTCAACAAAGCCTAAATTTGATAAAAACTTCCCCAAATTTCAGGATAATTTACTAAGCAGTGGTAAAATAGTCAGAATACACCTCAGCATGAGATACAGCCTGCAAATAACTATGGTTGTGAAAAGACCTTGCCTTTAATTTGCTCATTTTAATATCTATCCTTGTAACTCATTAATCTTTTGCTCAGCTTTACTGTAATCTTGGGAAATACAATCATTGACAGATAAACAAGAGAAACAGGAATAGACATAAAGTGCCAAAAGAAAAAAAAACAAAACACCACAACTTCCAAATAAAAAAAAATAATAAATTAGACAAAGCAGAATGATTTTATTGTATGTTCAACCTTTGAGGCAATATGAGTGCAAGGCATTTGTTTGACAAATACGTATTGTATTTAAAGTCATAAAAACAATTACAATGACATTTTCCTCCATCTGCATTGCACAGCTTACCATGCTATCCATGACTAAACATTTTAAGCTAACTTCTGTAAACAAAACATCTTCTGTGAACAAGGATAAAAATCAGTTCCCTTTATAAGTGAAATACCAATTACCAGTTGTCACGGTGACAACAAAGACTCAAGAAATATGTATTTTGCTTGTTTGGCATAGGCAATCTGCTTCCCAGAAAGGCACAAATAGAGAAAGTTAAACGTCTGTAGGAAGACAGTACCAAGGTCAGATACTCATCCTACTGGCATTTACACATTGCCACTAAAGTTACATGGTAACACTATTAATTATGCCTGGCTGTCTCCTTTTCCTTTCTTTTTTTAAGCAAATAATTGGAAAGTTTTGTAGTGAAAAATTCCATCAATGGTAGTTAGAGAAAAAATATTTTTAAATAATGTGATTTTATTAGGTTAGTCATTATCACTGTGACATTCATTCATTGCATTCATTCCAATTTTATATTTAAACTGTGAAACTTTAAAAAATGCATCCACAGTGATTCAAATATAACCATTCCAAAAATGTCAGAAGTTCTGCTGAAATAGTTTTATACAGCTTTAATAGGTTTTTAATGAAAAGTTTTTCTTGGCTGGAAACATACTGTTATTTTTCATTTAGCTACCAAGCTTTGAGAATGTAAATGTTGACTCCATTAACAAAGGTGTTAAAAATACCATATGCATACAGATGTTTGCTTTAATACTTTCTCAAAGTTCAGGAAAACAGTTATAGGAATTTTAGAAACATATAAACTTGATAGCAGAAGTGAGGTCCAAAGAGTAAATTTCTAAATACAAATTTGTAGGAACAGCTTTCACACTCTTAAAACACAAGTTACCCACAAATACTAGCACTGTACCATAAACCAAGAATAACTTCAGAGAAGAACACAGCATGAAATTAGGAAAACACATCTGTGTAATACATCTAAACAAACTATACTAATTATATATTCTTCCACAGGAAAAACCCAAGACTTCTTCTTGAGAAGACCATGCTCCAAGCAGTTCCCCAAACCAAGTGTTCAGAACCCTAGGAAACCAGGGACACATATTCACCATAGTTTTAAACATAATCTAAACATGTAAAACATGAGGAAATTGTAAAAAGTCTATAAATTAATGCAATTACAGTGGCAGAAAGAGTCTATAATGCAAGATAAAAGTAACAAAAGAAATTTCTATATCCATCCCATTAAAAAAAAAAAAAAAAAAAAAAAAAAAAAAAAAAAACCTCTATCCAGGAAACAGTTTAAACTAGCAAATACAGTGACAACTCTATATATTCACTTGCCTAACAGTATATTAAATGGAGCTTGCACATTTGAGATGAGCAGGTAGAAAGAAAATATTTGAGGGATCAAATGTTGAGTGCTTTTGTGAGTCAGTAGAGCTAGAAGGGGATCTTCTCCACCAGAACGACAACCAAAACATGCAGATTACCTGCAACCTGCCTGTCCTGGTTTGAGGTAAAACGAACCAATTTTCTGTTTTACAGTTTTACTTTCTTAGCTGGGCCTCTTCTAACTAGCTAAACTCTGAAATTAACAGCACA
>VZRU01021327.1:416868-449728 GCA_013398155.1 Pedionomus torquatus | reverse complement strand
GGGGGGAGGGGGGGACATCTGTCACTCGGGTTTCGGTAAATTTGCCTGAAACCACGACACTGCCAATCCTTTCATTGCTCTCAAAAACTCCTTAATTGCCACAATTGAAACTAGTGTTTGTGTGTGTGAAATTTCTTTAAACTATTATTCTTCACAATTCTATTACTTTCTCTTAAATGAGGGATCTGTACTTTTCATGTACTAAAAGATTATCCGTTTTTGGATGAATTACACTTGTCCCAGGAGAAATCACAAAAATCCTCTCTAAGTCTACAGGTTATAAACATCTGGAGTTTCTTTTCAGTTCCTTAACTTTCCTTCAGTTCCTTTCTCTTCCCAGCCTCACATGGTCAGTCCTGTGATACTACACAAGATCTTTTGTAGATGAATATGTCTGTCTAAAACAAAAAAAAAAAAATTGAACTTTCCCAAGTATAATTTGTGAATTACTCAATAAATTTCAGAGCCCAGATCTACAAAAAGGCTTAGCTACCTGATTACCACTTTAGGCAGCTAAACCTGTGTGACATTAACATTGCGGGGCTTTATGGTTTGTGATGTGGGAAAAAGCTTGTAATTTTTTGCAGACAACAGTAGGCACTTGTAGAAATTAAAGGAAGGTGTTCTGCATCTCCTTTAGCTTTAAAGAATCGACTGATACTTAAATATGAAGGCACCTCCAATAGTGGTGAAGTTGAGTTTGGAGGATTAGAGCTTTGCAACAAATGTGTCAGTGTTTTGTTTTCAGTGGCCAATATGCAAATATTTTAACAAATAATCTATTAGTTGTTGCCGAAGGAAAATCCAGGGCAACAACAACTTCACTACAATTACTATACTGCTTATCAGTACTTTACAGAATAGGACTCTGAGCTTGGGCAATTCCAGAAAGGCAAACACATCAATCCAGCCTAACATAATTTCCCAGTATCCAAATCAGTTACACTCAGGACTGAGAAGCACTCTGTAGGCCCAAAAAATTCTTTACCTTTTTCTACTGATGAACCGCCAGAAACTGCAATTCTAAAGTATATTACACAATGAGGAAAACAGAATTTTACACTCAGTAAATAATAATGCTTCTACTGTTTCTAGAGAGCTATGTCCGCTACACCTTTCATTACCCACTGTCTCCTTCAAACTCTATTCTCTTCTTTACCATTGCTTCACATGGTCAGCCTCCTGTTGCTGGCTACACCCCAAATGGCAGCTGGCGGTCACCCTTCCAAGGTACAGATTATTAGCTCCACAGTCCTCACAGTACTGGGTATTGCCTCCTGTGCACACATACTATGCTCTGAGCTCTTCTCAGAAAATGGACACAACTTGGCCCTGGCAACCCTAAGGGGAATTTACAGGTAGGTAAGTACCCAAATTTCTTTTGTGAGAACTTGGGAGTTGCGAAAGTTAAATTTGACTCATAGATCCTACTGTGATTCATTGTGTCAAAGTATTTACCACTAAGTACTTCATTTAATCATGGTGAGTAAGTTTCTACAACTCATTTTAAGCTCCTACAGTTAGTGTAATTCCCATTGACACATTTTTTCAAATGCCCAAGACTGTACCTATTACATTGGAGCTAGAGATTACCTTTTAACCACTTCTTCTTCACCTCTGTCATGTGCTCACATGTTCTCTGCTCTGGTGAGGGCTAGGAATTCTGCCAGCTCTGGTTATACACAAATTTTCTTTCTGCCACATAATCTGCAGGCTCAGCAGCACAGAGTAAAAAAGCCCATGCTTTTAGCACATTGCTGCTTGCCATTGCAGTAATATTGAACAAAACCAGAAGTACAACTGTGTTTGCTAGAGTCAACATTTCCATTACCTGAAGACACTCCAGAGCAATACCTGAAGTTTATCATTCCAATAATGTGAATTTTGTTTTTAATTTATATGTAACTGATATGCTAGAACCAAACTTTCAGGGAAAACAAATAGAATCATTTCATATGAAATTGTTTTTACTTCTCATTTTAACTAAACCATTTATTTTTAGAAGTATATGGATCTCTAATTTCTATTAAAACAACACAGAAACAATCAGTTGCAATGTCTAAGCCCAAGCACAACAACAAGCAGGACAAGCGAAGTTTGAGGAAGAATCTTTAGCACAGGGGAGAAATTCCATTGCCTGGAAGGATCTGAAGAGGAATTTACCCCTGCTCTCTCCTACAGGGGAAGAAGTACTTATCTCCAAAGCAGAAGAACAGGTAGCAAAGTGAGAGAGGAGGAAACTAAGAATGAACAGGAAACTTTTTAGCAAGAAAAAGAGCACGGAAAGCAACCAGGTGCCCAGAACAGTAAAATAATCTCACCCAATAACAGGGTGAAAATTGCAAAGATTAAATAGAAGGAGAAACAGCCGAAGAGCTTTTCTTCTCTCTAGTTCACTCTGAACAGAGAGGACAAATTACTTATTTCCACTTCTCCTTCCAACAGCTTTTATTTTCTTGAATTGTTAAGATCTACTTCACTTTATTTTGGTCTAAACAATGTGTTCCAAATGTGAGATTGTCAAAACCACTTGCAACACAACTTCTTTGGTTTTTCCCCAAAAGACAGGCTACGCTTCTCCCCTATAAATGATTTGCACCTCACACCTCTGACCTACTGTCTTGAATAAAGTGTAAAAGTGAGATTAGTTTCAACATGCTCTTTTTGGTACAGAGACATGCTGAGCATTACGTGGACAAATATATTTTCATTTTCTTGTCATGAGCTCCACCTCTTGCCTTGGAGAGTAGGTAACAAGAAAGGACAGCCAAAGGACATTTAGATGGAAAAGGAGGTTGAAACCTCCTCTTTGGTTGAACACTTTGTTTCCCTTTTTCTCTAGACTCTCTCACAGCTTTTCCCTGAAAGATTAATTAAAACCAGAATCTAGTTCAGTAATTAGTTAAGTGCTTTCCTCACATTATATAAACAGTATTAGTATTTCATAGAACAGCATTTTTTTCCTACTTATTTACACCCTATGGTTCCTAAACCACTAAAGGTTTCGGCACAGACTAAAACATTATTGTAATCCTGTAAACTTAATCCATTTTGCATTGTACTGAAGATTAACTGTATTACATTTTAATCACAGCAAGGAAATGCATGTAAAATTAGAGTCTGAAAGAGAGGCTTAAAATGTTCTCATATTCTTATCACTGTTTAAAATATCTATCGTCAGGAGACTGGATCCTACCACCTTCAGCACCTCACATGTGCCATCTTCCAACCAGCCAGACCAGATCCTTTGCAGATCATTTTGCATAGCTGCACAATGGGATTACATTCCCCAGCCATTCTCAAAGAGCACTTGAGATACACAGGTTAAAGTAACTGCTTGTAAAGGAAGTAACTATAAGGAAAAATATCTACCAAAGCCCTAATGAAAAAAAAAAAAAAAAAAGCAAAGCCAGGAAAAAAAATCCAGCTTTTAACAAATGCTACAAAGCATGTGATGGATATTGTCGTGGTTTCAGCCAAATTTACCAAAACCTGATTGACAGATGTCCCCCCCTCCCCCTTTTGGGTAAAAGGGAGGAGAGGAAGGAATTAAATTGATACAAGGGAGGATGGATACATTAAGAAAAACAAGAAAATTTGAAGTAATTTACTTCAGATTTTGAGCTACTACTCCTGTTCAACAATCAGAGAAAAATTCTGTCTCTATACTGGTACCCAGTCAGGATCATGGTAGCCTATGCGTTCCATTCAAGNATATTTATTTTTTTTATTATTGTTTTTTTTGGGGTGTGGGGGCAGGAGGTGGTTGAGAAAACATTTTTTCAATAGTTTATCACAATAACATTAACAGAAAAAATACATGGTATTAGCTATGAAAAACATGGTTTTGATGTCAGTTGGGTAGTTTGGATTCTGTATAAACATTTGAACAGAGCAATGTTACAGGAGTTTTGATCAGCTTGGCAGGATTTTGAAAATTAGAACTTGCATGAAAAGACCCTCATCTACAGTTTCACTGAGGCCCAATGATTTTCCCTCATTGCTTCACATAAGGGCTATAAAGCATCTTCCTATGCATGCCAGGTACAAATAGTTACTAGAACCAGTGATGAGCTGAGCAGTTTCAGCACAAGGGAAACGAATCAGACCAGAACCAATATGAAAAGTAAATCATTAACACAAGCACTTTCTGTAGGTAAGCATTTCATTCTGTGACTAGCTGAATTCTGACTCTTAAAATCAATACAGCAGAACAGAGGGTGTCAGGCTAATGACTCTGTTTACTTACGTTATAATCATACCTATTCACATATGATTAATGACTAAGTATACAGTGAATGTACAAAACTGGAGGACATACGGTACCAAGCGGTGTTCCTCCCTCATTGTTACCTTGGAACCTGGTGTACTTGGTATCGGTTTGATTGGATGGTTTCTCTAATTTCCAATATAGAATAAGAGTTAACCATAACAATTTAGTTTACTGAACTGTTAGTTTTATTCTAGGAAAGCTACTATTTTCACCTTAACAGAACTTGAAGATTTGCATCAAAATGTACTGTGGAGATTATGTGAGTATAACGATCTGTGCTCTGAAATCTTTTCAAACTTTTCATTGCTCTTGAGTTGTTGTCACACATGTTGGGACCCATTTACCTCCACTAGGAGAAATTAATCTCAGGTTAAATTAATTTATGTATGAAAAGGGTCTAATTCTGCGGTTACAGTATATATGAAGTGTCTAAAATGAAGAGTAAAATATAAAGAATTATCGGTTTCTGCATCATAATTGTAGACCTTTCAAGACAGAGTAAGTTGTCTTTTATCTTTTTGTGAGACTCTGTGGGTTTTCTATACTTGCACTTAGCCATTACACCAGACAAAAAAATGCATACTATCACCTAATTGTATTGTAAAAAGCAAGTTGTTCAGAAGATACTGATTCATGGTACAATTTTGGTGCATTTATATTTTCACATAACAGCATAAAGTAAAAGAATAGCTGTATCATTGCTAAACATTTGGTTTTGCTCACAATATGAAAAATATTTTAAAGAAATGCTACCTCTACAAGGGGTCATAACACAGAAAACCCTATGAATTATTGTTCCCCCATCAATAAATTGTAGCAATATATTAAATGGTTTCATTAGCACTCTTCAAGAAAATAAAAGTTCACACTGCAACTTTAAATCTACATTTTGAAAGACAATATAGTTATTATTTCATGAAAGCAAATATGAAATTGTTTTCTGCACTTGGCATTCTGATAATGATGTTCACTGGGTACTTTCATATTCTTTTAATTATTATTAATAGGAACAATTATTCAATCCTCTCAAATGCTTTTTGCATGTGCATTCCCAATAAATTTACAAATCAGTATAGAATTTTCTAAAGGATAAACATTTTTTCCTTACTTATTTGAAAGTATAATTGCCCTAATTATTCCAAACTCATTTATAAATTATTTTTTTCCATAAAATTATATTGCATATGTTTGTTTTTCTAAAGTAAAAGGTATTGAATGCGTTTTAGTAATGTGTTTAGTTTTCTGCAATTTGGGATCTTGGATTCTTTACTAAACCAGTTGAGAACTATAAGGGGATTTTCTTTGTTGTTTCTTATTTTCTCTTTCAATTACTATGTTATTAATTTATTCCTGATAATCAAGGGAAGACAACAAAAATAACTCCAACTGACAAAACTAGTAGAAGATCCATTTCAGTTGGACAAGTCAGGAAGTTCAGGTTCTTGTCCTCAACTAATTAATAATATTTAGACAACTGACATTGCATCTGCATATAGTATGTTGTCTAATATTAATGGTAGTACATTATAAAATAACTTATAGAAGAAATTCTTTTGCTTTTAGTCATTAAAAATGGTAATTATGATATTTGTAATAATATTGCAATAGTTTGGTAGTGTTATAAAAAACCTATAATAGATTATACATTAATTCTTAACTGTGGGAGAAGTTTCCACCAGCTATTTTAGGCTTAATTTAATGTAATTGTTCTGCATTAGTCAGCCTTTAGGACCGCTTGAGCAGAGAGGGAAATTAAGTTCCTAATTATGATCCTCTGAATTGCACCAAAATACTCAAAAATAAATGGTGTGAATACCATCTCTCTATTCCCCCTGNAGAGAGGGTTGGGGGGGGGTGTTGGGTAATCATAGAAGAGAACAGAGAAGCAACTGTAGGCAATAGGGTACATACCAGTCTCAAGAAAGATGTCAAAACCTGCTACAGGTTTTCTCTGAAAAGTACAGTGGTGGATTCTCAGGTTGAATAAATTTTTATTCTTTATTACGATTTCCATGTGGTAGGGAAGGGAGAGAAATTAGCAGTTTGTATGGACTAGCTCACTGGATCCTAACCAGTGGAACAAGTGTCCCTGCTGAGGCATCCAGACAGAATGGGGACATGCAGTGCTCAGCCCATGCAAATGTTCTCCCCTGGATGTCTGCTGGTTCCTCAAGATAAAGAGCAGTGGCAGTTTTCTCAGATGAGACTCGGCAGCAAAGCGGCAGAAAAAACACTCTTTCTGGCAAATCATGAGGAAGAAATCAGGGCTTACTCGGTACAGAGTGGTAAGGCTGTCACATCAATTTCTTGCCTGCTCTTCCTAAACACAACCTTAGATTGAGAACAAGTCTGAAAGAACACTGTAGACTTAACTATGTTTTTCAAGGAATCCCAAAACATTAATATACCACCAATTTAAAAGCATAAGAAACACGGGGGAGGTGAGGGGGAAGTATTACTTTCAAAATTCACTTGGTTCTTTCAGATTACCTCCTTTATATTTTATGTTACACATATTAGTAATTACATATGTTATATACAAACAACTAAATAGGATGGAGTCCCCCAAGATCACCAACAAGATGTACAGTGTGTTAGCACCAGCAGTTCTGCCAGATTCAACAATGCAGGGGCACATTATTACTAGAGATTACATGCAGAAAATGTCTCCCCATGGTACCACAGACATAAAACTTCCAGAAATTAGATAAGATGACATTTGTGACCTCTCCAAAATAGATATACACAGAAGCATGGGAGACTTTGGAAAAAGAATTTTCTATATTTAAATGTACCTCTTCTACTACTGTCTCATATATTATTCAAATGAAGAGTAAGACATACAATATACTCACAGTAAATCAAAATACTCATGACATTTTTATTTAACAAAGTTGCACACAAAGGATATCTTCATGAAAGTATAGCTAGCTCATAGCGTGTAGTTAGGTAATAAGCATTTTATTTTAGTAGGTATTCGCTATGGGAAATATTCATACTAAGGAGTCTGGCTTTGTTAGTTATCAGCACAGTGACTTACTGAACAAATATTATTAGAAGGTTGTTCATAGTTTAGATTGCTTTTTCCATCACAAGACTGAATTGCCTGAACTTTATACATCATAATTTGATAAAAGCAGCCTCAGCTTTACTGATACTTTTGTTGGACTGCTTATGGCTTTGGTCAGGAAAAGCTGTAACTTCCTTACTCTTGTGCAGAAGGAAGGTAGAATGCAAGTATCATTTTTCAGAGTTCTTACAAATTTCACAATACCTTTCCAATCTCTTTTGTTATTTTGATTTATGCTACTAACACCACACAAACCTGGTCTTTCTGCACAGCTGTTTTGGAACCAGTTCCTTTCAAAAAAGTTAAATGCCCACGTGCAAACAAACAGATATGTATGAAGTGCCCACCTGGACCACCTCTGTGGAAACAGATCTGTGCTTTTGTAGATGAGGGTATTAATGTCAGAAAGAGGATTAAAATCCTTAAAGTCAAAAATCATTGAATGGCCTCTGGAGATTTGTTTGCCTTACCTTTAGGTGCTTGGATACTTTGTGGGGGAAAAGCAAAGTATTGCTGATTTTCTTCCTTCTAAATGGAAGGAAGAAAATCTGGTCTAAACTAAACCATAAGAAGGCCAAATTGCTCTCAGAAATAACTTTCCGCCGCTGCTCTTTGAAGGCAGTTTCTTTCTAATGCAGAAAGCCCTGCCAGGCTGAATACCATGCTTGCAAAGAGTGCTCCAGCGAAATGGTTCATAAGCAATGAGGGATCCTAGAAGCCAGATATCAAAATTGAAAGTCTTTTAAATTGTGGGATTCATGATGTTCATTCAGTGACTAGGCGCTACATGTAGGCATTGTAGGCATTTCCCCCACAGTTTCTTCAGAAAATTTGGCTGGTTTCTGTGTATTTGTCCATCTGTCCCTACTAGTAACTTTGAACTTTATAATGAATTTCTATCATATTTGGCAGAGACAAATATGGCAATATTTGCCATATTTGGCATATATTGCCATATTTGGCATATTTGGCAATCTCTTCTGAAGCTTTGTGAAAGCATAGCTCAGTGAAGGTGAGGGAAACAAATTCTTTTTCCAGTAAAAAAGAAATACAATTGTTTAAACTCAACAGTCAATTATTCTATTTGCCTAGTGTTAGCCAGCGCATACTTTGGACTCAGTCACAAGACAAACCATCTTATATTTAGGCAGTGGTTGACTTGGAAAGGACACAAAGTATTCTGAAATTAGATGGAGATTCAAGAAATGAAAAGGAGAAATCAGCTGCTGTTGTTGTGGCTGGAGGAAGTAAGAGGAACACAGAGTCAAAAGAATCTGGAAGAAGCTAGTTGTTACTAGCTACAGTGCCCTCAGAACAATTTATATCACAGAATAATGTATTTCAAAACAATACACTATCCTAATATACACAAAATCCACATTATTCTACTTAAACTGAGTAATTAAATGTAGCATTGTTTCCCAGCAAAACATCTAGGCATGCACTTGTGAGGATGACTACTTCTGAGTGCCAACAACTGGAAGGAAAACTTTAGTGTTACTGTGTCTTGTCCACTGTACCTAATGGATATATCTAGACATATGCAAAGCTGGGAAGAGTCACAGAAGAATGCATGAGTTTTCACAAGGTTCATTATGAAAACTGTGGGAACAAGCACTGTATTAGTAATAAGGATGTTTGAAGGATATCTAGGTAAGACAGGAGTTAGGAAATTATTTAAATTTAACCATCATCCTGTGTAAAACAAAAGTTTAACAACTTTGACATTCACGTACATTTACATCAACTTAGGACCTAATCTTCTTCTGTATGTTTTGTTTTTTTTTTTTTTTTTTTTTTAATGAATGAATATATGACTATTTAATATGAAATAGCTGAATAATGAGCTGTCTGTACTGACTCTGAACTGGTTCCAGATGCTTAAATGTACAACTCTGAAGTTTCAATGTATGCTAATATTCATTTGGAAAGGTGTAACTACATTTATTTACTGGTGAAATAGTGAACACCTTACCTGCTATAGGATCTGCCCTAGATCATTATAAATAAAATGCCTTTAGGGAAGAAATCTTTTTAATGTGATTGATTTATGACTAGTAATGATAGAAGGGTTTATGTAGCTTCCATACAGACATCATAGTTAGAGTCACTTAGTATCCATAACCAACAACTTTATTTTCTTTTCAAGTATCAAAGTCTGTCACTCCTAATAGTCAAATCTCTTAGGCTCTGCACTCCTTATACCTTCACTAGCTTTCCATTTTGGGAAATTAAAATGCATAAATAAATTGTACATAAAGTTCATAGTGGTTTTATACTGACAATGAACACAATTCCTACCAGCATAACTCAAATAGTCATATTATGTACAGTGATCACTTATAATCAATTTGGTGATCATCATCAACTGTCACATTTTGGGTCTAATACTGCAAAAAGTTTAGAATTCTTCAAATTATGTATCTGGAACTGGTGTACACCCTATAAAACTGACCCCCAGAGCATAATGCAAGTTTCTTTGATGCTCAGTCCCACTAAGTCACTGAGAACACTAAGTGTTTGATAATGTTTACTTATTTTTAAAATGTTATTGGGGAAATTCCTGTTAAATTCTGGCTTTGAAAAAAAATTACAGAATGATGAGATTGAATGGAGGGTTGGTAGGTCACCCAGCCCAGCCTCCTTATCAAAACGGGGTCAACACTGAATTCTGACCAAGATGGTTAGAGATTTTCCCAGTTCAGTTTCTAAAACCAGGGTAATTTCTGCTCACAGTAAACAGCAACATAATGTTTATTTTAAGTGTGAAATTCAGGATCACAAACTTGATGTGAGCACAAAACTTGCTGCCCCTTGCCATGGCCCACTGTCCCCCTGACCTTAGCAGTTTTGTATTTCAGTTATTTTTTTTAATGTTGTTTCTACCTAGTGTGACCTTGGATAAAAACATAGATTTGGTGTGTCATGTCCCCCCTGTCATGTCCCCCACCCCCTTTTTTTTTTTTTTTAAATGATCATCACACTAATTCTTGATGCTCTGTCTCACAGCAGTTATTACCTCATGTTTTCTATTTTGCAGAGGAAGCTGTAGTGATTCTGCAGGTTTTTATTCATTTTGATTTATGATGTGTTCTCTGGTCCTGTAGAATACTTTCAACTAATCTTCAGGAGTTACTGTAATGTGATTGCTGCATCAAAGCTGTTGGAATCTGATGATGGTACCAGTGCTAAGGCCTTCCTAATAATTCATCCTAATCAATGGGGAGCTGTTGCTTGAACTACTCAGAACCCTGTTGGACAGGATCTTCTGGTGGATATTTGGAAGATTTAAATCTATATTTAAAAATAAACATTACCTAAGAAAAATATCAACAGGGGAATGACTTAGCATCCCTATAGTGACCATCTAAGGGTGTGTGGAAGAAAAGTCACAAAATCATACTAATAATTTCCCTGTACTTTCAGAGCTTAGGGAAGAAAACAGTGTTGTGTAAGCAAAACAGAAATAGCCATAGACTCAAAACTGACCATCCTGATGTCCAAGTCAAATATTCCCTCACCAGCTTCCTTTAGATATTCCAGTCGTAGAGGTTGTAATGTACGATATCAAACTTACTTACCTGAAGATAAGTGATTTTACACTGGATTTTCAGTCTAGCAGAGTAGTACAAAATGTAGTAAAAACTCAGTACAAGTGTAATACTGATGAGACTCCATTACTGGTCTCTATTATATGCTGTTACAATCCTGGACACACCCCATCAACAGGAAGCAATACAGGGGCTGAAGCTAGCTCAAACCTGTTGCTCTCTTCCAGATTATTTTTGCTAGTTGTTTAGTATTTATACTCTGTATTGAGCTCAGACACTTATATATTCCTCTCATGCTGGTCTGGCTAACTCAGAGAGACATTCACACTCTTCCAGTGAAACCAGGTATAAACATTTACACTCCAGTTCATCCACTGAGCTGTCCAGAGGTGTTTGTCTAAAACAAAGGTCACCCTTGGTTCCCTATGTGTTGAGATAAAAATCAACTTTCTTCACAATAGCTGCAGTCAGTCACACACTGCATTACTCCCTAAGTTTCATGGGCCCAGTGCCCTTGCCCAGCTCCTCTGAGTGTTCTTTGTTTATAGGGGTTTATTGGTCAGACACAGCTGACTTGAGTGGAAATGAATGAAGTGAAATAGTAGGACGTGTAACCACACTCAGGTGTTCAATCAACCCTAAAAACACCCTGCTTCAAAACAGGGCAGTAGAAATTCTCTAACTAAAGATAATGGAAAGGAACAACCTATTCCCATGTATTTCTCTGCTCCCTGATCAAAATTCAATCTGTTGTAATTTCATTCCGTTACCAAATGCCTCTACTGCTCTGCTCCCTCAGTTTGTGCAGTGATGAACACTGCTGCATTTCCTATATATGCATTTCCTAGGCACACTAAGGCATACAAACCCTGTATAATTTTGGGAGGAAATAAGATTTTGCACCCTGGACCCTATATTTTGAAAGCAGAGCCCCAGCCTTCCCAAGGTGAGTGATGTTTTAACATATTTCCTCATTTTCATGAGGAATGTTGAGCAAAAGAATGTTGTAACCGCAGATCTTTCTGAAATATGACAAGATTGTAACAACTCTGCAAAACAAAATTCTTGCTGCAACCTCCAGGTTTATCTCTCAGGACACAAGATTATTGTAAGCATTCAGTCTTGTGCATCAACTTAAGACTATACCAACTCTTTCATGCTTTCATTCTCCCCGTAAGACTACACCAAAGAGCAGTCACTTGCTCAGAAAAGCCAACTCTTGGGTTTCTGCATTGCTTTTGAAGCAAGTTTTTTCCTTCTCACCTGCTGTTTAGCACTTTTCGCCACAGGACAGTAATGCCACCTGCCATCATGGCACTAATGCCCTGTCCTTTGTGACAGGTGTTAGGGATTGTCCACATGGGACTTACTTCAGATAGGCACAGACAGCAGTGCAGCATCCAAGAATCAATCCTTTCCTCCACTCAACTATTTGCTCCTGGACACACACACACAAAAAATAAAATAAAAATTAAAAAAAAAGGCCACAACAGAGCAAGTGGTAAGCTATATATGTATGTGTCTGGGATTCTATTAAAATTAGTACGTCAGTTCTATTATTCACAGATTTCTTAAGGTTTCATAAGAATAGGGAAAAAAATACATGAAATAAAGTATCACTGAGAAAAACTGACAGTAATTGAATCAGTTACAAAGCAACTAGAAAAAATGGTGCTGCCTTGTACATGGCACATCAGAACGCTACCTTACATTTAGCAGTAACATCATTTCTTTAAAAAGGACTAGGTTTGTAAGCAACCTATGTATCTCATTCATCATTTTCTCACTAGTCCTTTCAAGTTACAGTTAACATGAGAAATAGATAAGACTGTCAGGGATATCTTGGATTAACTTTGAAAGAGACAAAAAAGTATTTTCAGAAAATGACTGGGAAAAAGAGACAAAAATGTGGTTACATTTTAGTAGGGGGAAAAAAAAAAAAAAAGGTGGTTGTTGTTTTTTCAGGCCTAACTTCTGATTTATCCTGAACTTCCTTAAATGTATTCTGTCTTCCTAGGGCTTACTGCAAGCTTAAATTCTGTTTCATAAATGATAAACGTTGTATTCTGTTCTCATGAAGCAAAGACTCTTTAATGTTATGATTGTTGGTTTTCAAGAGCATTACATATGCAGTGTTATAGATGTTAAACATCTCAATTGAAGACTGCTTTCTCCTCTAGCAGGTACAAGGAACAATTTTTCCTGCTCCAAATTTTAACCCTATTATGGATGCCCAGTTGCTGGGAGGAGCCCTACAGGGAATTAGTGAGTATCTTGAGTGACTTGACTGACTGACACTTCTTTTGTGTTTTCAGAAAGCTCTCATAAAATAATAAGCATTAGGAAAAATACCATCAAATTGAGTTTCACCTTCTATCTGTTGATTCTTCAAGGTATCACAGTAAGATACACTGGTGATGTCTAAATAAATCATGTATTTGCATTTACAAGAACTAAGAGGTGATTAAGATTAATCTACAGTCTGTACCAACACTTACAGTAATGAATGCTTTCCTTGAGAAAATAATGAAAAGAAAACAGAATTCTGTGCCATGGCACTACAGTGAAGGCCAGCAAAGGAAAGGGCTATAACCGTAACTTCATCAATTAACTGTTACCAGGGACTGTTAAATCTTTCAATCAGTCATCAAGAAATAAAAGTATTTTGAGTAGAAAGTTTAAAGAATTTACTGTCTTTCACACAGGAGAAAATTTTGCTTTCAGTATGTGTAAAAGAACTTTTTGTTCACCAAAGCATTTTCTGTGTTCAGATTTTTGAGTTTTCCTGTTGAACATAGTTGGTATCACTGAGAGTCAGAATATTGATTTTTTTTTATTTTTTTTTTTTACCATCTAAAACATTTTCCTCCTCCTTGAGCTTTTTGCAAGGTTGTACAGTATCAAATCTTGCTTTCTGTTTACAGGCTTCTAATGGAAATGTGATGACTCAGTCTTAATGTAAAATGAATCCCAATGAGTATTATTGATCAAGAAGAATCTGAAGTATCTGTTTGATTAAGCAGGCTACAGATGGAACTTTTTAAACATATTACTAAACTTCAAACAGTACTTTTAATGCAATATTGCTAACATGACAATGCAGAGATTATTCTCTTCATTTAAAATTTTAAATAAAAGTGCATTAGCCTTAATTTTAATTTACCTATAAAAGTACATGGAGCAAAGTTGTAATTTCAAAGCAGTTGGCAAAATAAAAGTGCCAACTTAAAAAAAAAAATGAAAAAAGTACTGCATGTTCAATTACATTTCTGTCAAAATGGAACATTTCACTTATTGACAATATGAAAAAAATCTGCCTAGCAAAACTGTAAGAGGTACAGAATGAGTATTTGTAACATATACATATATGCCTATATAACAATTACTGGTAGAAACTTCAGAGATTACACTACTTCGTTCAGATGCAAGCTGATCTCCAGTGTCATAAAGTCAACTTGGAGATACATTTATGCTGAAATGTCATTAAAATGCTCAGGCATATGAAATTGCCAAGAGCCAATAACTTTGGGATGGAAAAAAAAAATTAAAATGATAAAGTCATTTTCAGATTATGTTAAGCATTATGTTCTTTTTCATAAGCAGTGAATACTGATTCATTATAGAAGTTTAGCATTATGCTCTAGTCATCAAGCAGAAGATCATTTCAACAAAATACCCTTTGAAATAGGTTAAAATATTATATTTTTTAATTCATATTTTATATAATTCCTCAGAAAATATATATGTATTTCAGTTTTTCAACAAAAGGTATGACCATAATTCTTCATCTCCATAAAAGAGATCCCTAGTCCTGCAATGACAATTTAATCAATATCAACAGGGCATATGACTTCCCAGGCTCAGCCACAAATTTTGCTGGTATTCCTAGTTCTAAATAGATGAAAGCCTCTATCTCTTTTTATTGATGCTTTCAAATCCATTGAGTTTGAGAGAAATGGTGATGCATCTGATAACAATGGACCACTTCACTTTTTGCTGGTATTACACCAGCAAATGAAAGGCACATATGGACAACAAATATAACTGATGTTGGCAAATACCAATGGGATATTAATGTGTTGATATTTTTTTTCAAGAAATGTTAGTGTTCTTGAACAAAACATGAACAATCACAAATGTAAGTAAATAACAACACTTTGATAATTTAGAGTCTGTGTCATGTTTCTTTTACAGGTTGTGAAAAAGATGTGTTGATTGACATCCTAACGCAGCGTTGCAATTCCCAGCGGCTTATGATTGCCGAGGCGTACAGAGACATGTATGGCAGGGTATGACAGAGCCACCTTACACTTTCATTACTTCTCTCTCTCTCCTCTCTCCAGTGCAGTCAGTCAGTCCTTCTCTCAGGTCAGTCACTGGAACCAATGGATTGGCACACAACTTTGTTCATTTAAACATTGGTACCACTGATGGTTGCAAATTGTCATTCATATGGCAGCAGAAGTGTCTGCCACACAGAAAATTTAAAAAAAGAGGCATGGAAAGTTCTTCTCTAGTACATTCTCCTCCTCTCTTGACCAAATCAAAATTTCTGGACAGATTTATTTCTTCCCTTATGAGCTTAGGGAGGTTTCTACATCAAGTTTTTGGAATACGTAATAAAATAGCATTGAAATTGGCTTGAAACACAAAAGAAAAACACCATACCAACAATGATGGGTAGTTGTATCTTACTGATGCACTGATGTAATGTTCTCATCTCAAGCACTAACATTCTCAGACCTCATATCATGTAATCCTATCCATACACTCAGCACAACAGTCATCTGAGCTGCTTCATGGTAAATTTATGACTCTTTGAAAAGTGAGTCAAAAATTTAAAGACTTAAAGCTTCTTTTTTTCAAATGCTTTTTATCCATATTTATGGTATATAACAACGTAGGTTTTTTAAATACAAGTTCTTAAACATACACAGAGATAGATACCCTCATTCTACTTTGAGATTTACTATTGCCATCCAAATTAATTTTGGAAAGCTGCAATCCCTGCATTTTCTTCAGTTACGCCAGTTATGTAAGGGTGAAATTAATAGCAACACCTTATGTACAATCCCGGTGAAATCTAGTGATGAAAAGTGCTGTATGAAACTGGATACTATTGGAAAGCTAAAGAAAAATCCTGTGATTAAATTGACCAGACATGCCCTTCCCCTAATAGAAGCCAGCCAAACATTTTAAACAAAACCCGGTTTCCTTCTTTTCCTGAAGCTTGAAAAAGTAATGGCTCACTGGAAAAAACACCCTGAAGGTGAGTGTATGCTTGCCATTGAATCAATCAGCATGAACGACAACAGTGAATTTGCAGAAATCCTACCACACAGCCATCAGCCTTAATTAAACTTAACTAGAAATGGTTCATTCAAAAACTCCACATTAGCTGCAGATGTGATAGTCCATTACACCACCAGTCTGTTAACCAGTAGAACAGTGTATTTTTTTCTTTAGGTAGCCAAGCAGTTTTCCAGACACAGCCTTTGTGCCACCAGCATACCAAAATACCTCAAAATTGGTGAGCTCTAAATATGCTGAAATGCCCCCTCACTTTCCTAGAAGTGGGGGAAAGAGAAGAGCTGGATTTAATTAGTATAGCGGGTTGATTTTGTTACTCATCTGTAGAAGACCACTGACTTTATTTGGACTGTTACAAAAATTCAAACGCACAATATTTGTATTATTTTAAATGCAGTCTTGAATGGATTAGTATGTTATAAATGGACCATAGAAAACCCTTAACTGAATCACAGGTATGTTTACCTTCCAAAGACTGTGACAATGACTGAAATCAATGGATCTGAATAATTGTTTTTCCATTATGGGATATTAATTAGGTTCGCATTACCACTATACCTGCAAACCACACATCTGGTGTTTATCCATGCAACATTCCTCACTGAGTTTCATAGAAAACTAAAGCATGTCAAGCTACCCAAAGGTGCCTGTGATAATAAAGCAACCAAGCCCATTCTTTTTAAGCCTTCATTTATCTCAGTCACTGAATGGTGTTCCTTCTCTACTCCTTCCATAGCAGCTGGCTGGTTTCTTTTAACCTGGAGGACTGTTTCAACTGGACCCATCATTTTAACAAGGAAAAACCTTTCAAAGCTCCACATACCTTTTTTATCTTTAATTTCTGCCCTTTGACACACAAAGATGACCTAGAGATATCACTAATGATACCTCAATAAAGTGTTGCCAACTGTCTTTCAGGAATGGACTTCTGATTTGCCGTATTTAGTATTAATAGAGAACAATTATTGACTTGCTCACCACTGATCTATTTGGATTTTCTTTTCAAATCATAATAAAAATATAAAATAAAAAAAAAAAAAAGCCTATGAACAGTGCCTTTAAATTCATACTTCTGTCAGCCATAGTCAAACAACCTGAAGTACTATAAAGTCAGTGGCCACAGACATAAAGGTCTAGAACTGAAAAAGCCAAAGAAAACTTCAGGTGTCATTTTTAAGAATTTCCATTTCTAAAACTATGAATAATAACAGAAGGGAACTGCAAGCAAACTGTTTTTATATTCCATTAATGAACTACAGAAATTTCTGAAACTCACAAACCCAATCTTTCATATATATCCAGAATTTTAATTTAAATGAATGTTAAGCACTGGGTATACTTGATAACTGAAGATATATCAAGATATTCTTGATAGCTTTTAAAAACATCCCAATGAGTTCTAACTTTTGCCATGTGGGAATGGTGGTCAGTACTAATTAGTTCTATTCTAGTTCAGAGACAAAACAGGAATGCTGGGGGTTTTATGTCTGACCTGTGACAGCAGATGCACTGAAATAGCTAATCTGGTTAGAGCTCCATGCAGTTTATTTGATTTATCCCTCAAAAGTTTGCTATCCTGGGCAGGAAATACCAAACCGGATGTGTCTTGCCCCGAAATGCTTCAGTTCACGCTTCAGAAAATACTTCAGCACACATCAGTCACAGCATTTCACTGGCTGTAATCTGTATTACTGGATATACTACACTAGGCAAAAGTGCCATTCAGCAGTCCCAGCTTATGAGTGGTAAACTCTGCAGGCCTGAGAAGACAGACAGTGAGGCAGGAACAGTTTTAGCCTTCTCAGTTTAATCTATGTCAATCCAGTTGTCCACCCTCTGAATTTCAATTTGGTGTGCTCAAGAAGGTAGCTTCTATGCCTGTTCATTTGACAAATGTAAAGTGTGACACATCAGAAGGAGAAATATATTTAAAAAAAAAAGAAAATAAACCCCTGAACTGGCTGCATGATTCAGACATAAAGACAAGCTTTAAGATTCCATCTTACAATTAGCCTTCAAGGATTTCTTATGGAAGAGACAAATAAGGAAATGTTAACAAGGACAATTTACAGTTGTCTTTTCTTATTTTGTAATCCTTTACTTCTCTTAGTTCTGATTGCAGGAGTAATTTTTAATTAGCATCCATTTGTATTATTAATCTATTTTCCCACAGGCATGTTGTCAGAAGTGAAATGTCTTAATGAATTAATTTCTATTCCATGTGTGATTTAGTGGTTGTCAAATGCATCTAATGTGCATTCACTGAAGACTGTGAACATTTCTTCCTCATAAATTTATTTTTAATGTGCATGTGTTCTCCTTCACTGCTACTCTAGCTACTAATTTAATTATATTCAGATAAGTATAAAAACCAAAGTACAGATGCAAAGATGCATCTCAGGAAAAAAAAGGACAGTTTATAATATGGGATTCATTTCTGGTACTCTTTTAAATTCAGACTTATGTCAGAACGTATCCAACAGCTGCCCAGTGCTGCAGAGAAATAAAAAAAATTAAAAATGAGAGCACAAGTATCCTCTTAATCAGAAGCAGCAATAGTATAACTAACAAGCTTCTGGCATCTGCAGTGTTTTGAAGGATGCTACTGGGAAAGGGAGTGCAGGGAGGCAACTCTCATCCATTAGTCAGCTACCTGGCAAGCGAGTACTGAGACACATGTTGGGGGAGAGGAGGGGTTCCTTTTTATTAATCCAACATCTGTCAGAAGTAGTGAATTCAGTTTGAGTGTAATATATACATAAATTGAAGAACACAACCAAAGCAGATATTTTTATGTACTAGGAGGAATATGGGCGATTCTTTTAAAATTTAAATTATTCATATAGTGAATAACACCGAAAAAAAGCACAAGAAATAACCTGTGTTCTATGGGATTTGACTTCAAAAGGTCCTTAGCTCCCACAGATTCTCACCAGCAACATGCCAAGGGAAACTGCAGATGTTCTGCCATGGTATTCAGGTTTCCAAGCCTTTAAGTATTAGTTGCACTTAAACCCCTGAATTTCCTTCTGTATTCTAGTTAAGCAAAAATCAACAATCCTATCTAGTCTTGCTTGTGCGTCTGTTATCATCTCACCCATACTAGTAAAAAAAGCAGGTACTACTTAAAAGAATGTTTTCCTGTTTAATTTTAGCCAGAATTCATCTTCAACAGTTCATCTTTATTCGTTTACAGAGAAAACCACCAATACTTTTTTTAAGCTATCTTCAAAAAGTGTGACTCTTGACATAATCCTGTCTATGCATTTTCTTTTCCTTTCCAAGGACCTGATAACAGACCTAAAAGAGAATCTCTCTCATCACTTCAAAGAAGTCATGGTTGGGTTGATGTATCCACCTGCCTCCTATGATGCCCATGAGCTCTGGCATGCCTTGAAGGTACTTGTCTAATTCAGAATTGCTTAGAGTCACAGTCACTAATTGCAGTAATGGACATACGTTAAATTTATTTTTTTGACATTTAAATGGTTGATAAACTGCTGGAAGTTAGTACACTGGAATACTGTACTAATACACTAGGTAATCAAACCTATAGGTGCTATAAGAAGTTTATTCATTGATATGCTAAAACCAGCATAAATAATATTCTAGTCATGTAACAAATACAATCGAGTTAACACCCATGGTAAACTCAGTAAGTGAATATTTATATGGGGAAAGGTAAGGCCCTGATCCTGCAAGCATTTATGCATGTTATGAACAAGATTCATTTCAACAGCCAGTGCCATGCACTAAGCCTTCACCTCTGAAGAGACCAATACTTCTTTAGTAGAACATCTCTTGCATATTTTGAAGAAATATTTCCTGTTTTCCCAGGATCTGAGCCTATGCTCCTTACACAACTGACATTTTGAAACAAATAAAAATACTTTTTCAAAGGGCAGAAGCACAAATGAGTTCATACAGGACTTCAACAAATTCCTAGAAAACTGGTCTATTGTTGGCTATTGAAAATAATAATCCTCGGCAAATTCCTTCTCAGGAAATTCTGAAATTGCCAGTTCCTGGAAGGATGCGAACATATCAGAGCTCAACAGTTTTTTTATTTTTTTGCTACTGCCCACTGTCACAAATAAGATATAGATTATACAAATCTGAGCAAGGAAACCTATCTTACATATTTTGAGTATTCCCTCAAAAAAAAACCAAAATACCACTGTTTTTTCTTATCCTTCAGACACTTAAACCAACACACTTTTTAGAACTACTGATGTATTTTTATTTACAGTTGGCATTAAAAGGATTATGAAATATCATTGGTGTCATGACTTCTATTAAAATTATTGACGAGATTGCCCAAGTTTTTTCTAAATGCAGCTCAGGGTTAACTTTTCTTATAGTATTCTATTTTGACCTGGATTCATATGGACAAAGTGAAAAACAGACCATATATGTGTCTCCAGGCTCAGGCTCAATGTCGTGTTGTCCCATTATCCCAAATGCAGGATACTCAACATCATATATGTACACATCAAAAGCAGCATATGCAGTGAATCCTATGTCAATTCAAGTTCGAAAATTTAATTCAAAACCTGTGGGAAGATACAGTGATTTGCAGCACTGCCATGATGCTTCAATTAAATATCAAGGTCTACAGTAGACATTACAGACTTTAATATTCCTACATAAAGAAGGAAAAAGATAGAAACAGAACATAATAATTGTACTCATATCTACATCAGATTGCCAGAACACTTGCTGGGGATGTATGCTCAATCTTTGCAGCTGATTTCCTTCAGCAAATCCTAAATTCTTACTAAAGCTCTAAAATTCTTCCCATTATGTTTCTGTCAATGCTAGTCTTGCCTCATTCCCCACTTGTACATGCTAAAATTCAGATTAAGTAGGAATATATTTGTAACCCAGGGTTCTACTATTAAAGTCATTTTCTATTTAAGCAGGTAGACTATGCAAAAGTACACTCTAAATTGTTCCAGCAGAGACTACTGTTCTTCTGTTATCTTTGATAAGTGCAGCACTGCTTTCTTCTAAATGATGTGGTTTCTACTACCAACATCTTTTCATATTTACTTTTTTCCACACAGGGAGTAGACACAGAAGAAAAATGCTTAATTGACATATTTGCCTCAAGATCAAACATGGAGATCTTCCAGATGAAAGAAGCCTACTTAATGCGTAATGTTTTTCACAGGCGCACAGTAGCGGTTGTACTGTGTGTGCTCAGGATGTATTAGCAAACATGAAGGAACTGACCTACAAAAATGACATCTTAATACTAACTGATTCCCTTTCCTCTCCTCTTCTGTAATTATATACAAAAGGCTGAAGCAAAATATTTAGTCAAAAAATGAGTCAGCAGTGTGCACTGGCAGCCTAGAAAGCCAACCGTATCCTGGGCTGCATCAAAAGAAGCGTGACCAGCAGGGAAGCGGGACCAGCAGGTCATGGGGGGTGATTCTGCCCCTCTACTCTGCACTTGTGAGACCCCACCTGGAGTACTGTGTCCAGCTCTGGTGTCCTCAACAGAGAAAGGACATACAACTGTTAGAACAGGTCCAGTGTAGGGCCACCAAGATGATTAGAGGGATGGAGCACCTCTCCTATGAGGACAGGTTGNCTAGTGGGAGGTGTCCCTGCCCATGGCAGGGGTGTTGGAACTCGATAATCTTCAAGGTCCCTTCCAACTCTAACCATTCTATGATATGTCATAGTATTGTGAAATGTACTGCTGCCTATGTTGTTTGAAATACTTGGCAGCCACATATGGGGACTTTCAGAAACTAGTACGCTTTAGAAAAAAAATACACAAGCTGTTTCCCTTCAAAAAGTGTTTACTCAGACTGGACACTCCTCTCACCTGCCGTGGTGGGTCATTTCTGAGTATCTTATCATCACACAGCAGCAGCAATGGTAGGGCTGTGTCCATGGTGGGTGGACAGGTGTGCCGGGGCCACAGCTGAAGTCCCCAGCAGGGCCCAGACAGACTTGTCAACCCCATGGCTAGGTGAGTGTAGAACCTGTGTTACTGCGGAACAGTCACTATAGAAAATGGACCTGTATTAGCACCCTATTTATTTATCCATTGTTTGCTAATCCTCAGTAGTACTACTCAGAGCATGCTTATCTGTAATTTAGATTATATGTTTTTGTTTTAACATAGAATATAATAATGACCTTCAACAAGACATTGATTCTGAGACTTCGGGTCACTTCAGAGATACACTCATGAACCTTGCTCAGGTACTGTAAAAACAAGTGATATGACTTACATTTCTAAAAAGTTCATAACCTCTGATACTGTTTGAGAAGTTTTAAATTTTAAGGTGACTATGGTTAAAGATAGTTCAATAGGGCTACACTTTTGAACAAGTGAGGGGAAAGAGAAGAAGAGGAAGAGAACTTTAAATCCCTCATCTACTTTGACTTTGGTTTTCAAATGGAGAGAAAGGTAAACAGACTATTTCATTAAGTCCCTGGATATTTAACTGCTGACTCTCTGTTCAATCTGTCTCATCTAAAAAGGAGTCTACTTCCATGTACAGAGGAAATTTTCGTTTTTAAAGCTCTATTTTCTCCATTCTTAGAATTTGTGGTTCATAATTTGGCCTAGGCATGATGTAACACTGGAGATACAGCCATATTTGATTATGAAAGAGAGTATTAAATAGTTGTCTGGTTTAAACATTATGTTCTTTGTGCTACTGCACATACTAAATCACAATGTTTGCACACAGGGAAACAATTTTCACTACTACACACCAACTTTTGCAGTTTTACCAGCTTGTAGTTTTATGCAACAAAGTTGGTCATACTTGTGAGATCATGAATTCCCATTCCATTGTAGTCACTGTGCTCATTATCTTAAAAATCTTTTATAAACCAGAGTAACAAATAATGATAAGGGTACTGCCAGGAGATAATAGCATACAAAAGGTACACCTATCCTTTTATATATGTGTGTCTGGGGGAAAATGTTTCTTACTAAGATTTGTAATGGCAATAGGCTTCACAGAGATGCAGAGATAAAGAGAACATACTTCAAATGTAGAATTTATAAACAGGAAATATTTTATTCTGATGTTACATGGTTTTTCCCCATAATAATAAAAATATTACCTGCATAAAAATGAAGAGTTCTAGGTTAAGCAACCTCACTTCCTACCTTTATTAAAACCATGAGACACATTTTACTTGTCTTAAAGAATAAATTTAAAATAAATTAACTCAGACTAAATTATTAGTCCTTATTTTCTTAAACCACAGATATTCACAAAGAGGCCTGAAATCAGCAGCTTCTTAGCTAATAAGACCTAACTGCTATTTTTTCAGAAGATAAAGAATAGTTGCAGGAAATTCCAACCTTATTCAGTTATACTATATACTTGTGAAGATTACTACTTGAATCATCCATGTTCAGATATTGTCGTATATTAAAAGCGACTGATATTTCATTAAAATATATCCATTCTAGTACCATGCAACTCGCACGAGACTGTTCTATAGCAGCATTTCCAATGTATCGCCTAATGTTGGGGTTGGTTTTTTTCAGAAACACTTTGCTTTGATTTCTATTAAATCTCAGGACTTCTGACACACATATCTGACTATTCAATTGCTATAGTGTGGTATTTATGGTTTTCATGTCCACACTGAGGCAGATTAGAAGTTAAAGGTTCTGGAATAGTTAGTCCTTTATAAATAAATAAACTGAGTTACAAATGCAAGCTAACTAGTATTAGTATTGCAACTAGAATTTTAGTATGAAAAAAACAGAAGCTTCTTATTCTAATTCTCTTTTTTAATACCAATTGAAATATGATCTTTTTCTACAATTTAAAAAAATAATTATACATATCATGGGATTCTCAAACAAAACTGTGAAGTCACTGTTAAACGCTAATGAAAAAAGTAGGCATTTGACTCATGTAGAGAATTATTAAACTTACTTTATTGTTTGCTTGTCTGTCTTCTTTTCCTGTGTTTTCTTATGTATTTAACTTTATGCAGTCATTCCAGCATAATTTCCTTCAAGTAATTAATCTTGTTAGTGGGAATTCCACTGTGTAAAACTTGTACCATTTAATTAAGGTATAAATTAACATTTTTAATGGAAAAGAGCTACAAATCAGTCATTCTCCAAGCTGATAGCCAATGCATAATTTTAATTCTCCCTTGCAGATATAGGGTAAAATGACTGTAAATTTTAAACTAAATTGCTTCAAACATGTATCATTAAGGCAGTGATTACATGCAGCTTAAGATTGTTAAGAGTTCTGCAACCAAGGCTGATTTGTATCCTTAAAAGATAATGACAGTCAAAAAAGCAATTCCAGAAGCTGTGTGCTCTTCTCTTTTTCTAACTATGTTAATCAGACCATAGTGTGTTTACCAAAGCCTACCAGCTTGATTTGTGTAACTGAAAAGTTATTAAGTGTATGGGAAAATGTGGTCTCTGTATCAAAGTTGCTTTTGAAGATTTAAAGACAATGTATTTTTTTTCCCTGCAGGGAACAAGGATGGAAGGATATGCAGATCCTTCTACAGCTGCCCAGGATGCAATGGTAAATATAGCCAGATGTGAGCTTCTCAAACACACCAAAAAAAAAGAACAAATACAAATGTTGAAAAGTGATTTAGGACTTACTTAAAACCTTTTGCATATTTTTCCTTTTTCTGTTATATTAGATTCTATGGGAAGCATGTCAGCAGAAAACAGGCGAACACAAAAACATGCTGCAAATGATTCTCTGCAACAAGAGTTACCAGCAGTTGTGGATGGGTAATCCAGCGGTTCAGCTCTTTGAACATAGAGTGGAAAGGAGAAAATCTGACTTGCTAATAAAATCATGGCTTACATACCAAGAAGCTCAGTGTGCAGCAGGGTATTAGCCAGAAATCTAAGTGTGAACTGAACTGTTAGAGCTCTTAGATTCCCACTGAGGTTAATGGGATTTTGGAAGTAATGCAAAACTGAACTTTGCCTGATGACTACAGACAGCTGTAGACAGAAGAGACAGACATCAGGATGCCAAATAACAGAAGGAATGCACGACCAGGGAACAGCACAGGCTAAGGCTGAACTGAGTTTACACCCAACTGTACAGGATGAGGCAGATTCTCTTTTAACTATTTTCTTCATTCTTCTTAAGTAACTCTTTGCTATGAGTGAAAACACCTTGAGAGAGGCAGTTGGAGTATTTCCAACAATGTTTGTATGTGAAAGCACATTGCTGTGTTGAAGCTTTTCCCTGGAAATTTCAAAGAAGTTTTTTTATAAGAGCACTTTCAGGTCCACATCTGCTCTTATAATGAACACACACACAGAAACATAATGGGACATTTTAATTTAAAGTACATGATCAGACGTAATTACAGATTGCAAGAAATTTATGTGAGATCATCCAGATCTTCCATTGTTAAAAAGAAACCTGTTGCACCTGTTTGATGACAAGTTTGAGTCTTTTGCTCTGCAGTGGAAAAAACAGGCTGTTTGGTGACAAGTTTATCACTGTGCAGCCAGCTGTATCTCTTATGCCAACTTCTAACAATAGTTTAGAAGTATTTTGCTGTCATGGATCAACGAATTAATTCTTCTATCATGACTTCCGTAAGGCTGGTGATGATAGGATTAACATAATGTAACACACGTGCCTCTGCTCTACTCTTTTTTTTTTTTTTTTTTTCCCCTGGAACAGAGGTTTGAGGGTTCTGCCTGCAACGTAGTCCTCTGCAAGTTTTGTAGTAAGCAGTGAGGTGAAACTTCTATTTTCCTCCTTCCCTAAAGGAGTAAGCACACCCTGTACATCTGCATGTGTAAGTCTGGAAACCTGCACTATCCAGAGTGTCCATGCCTGGATTAGGACATTCTTATAAGTTTTGTAAACAAAAGTCGCTATATAGAGAATTTATTAAAGCTTTCAATGAAACAGAGGGTTTGGCATGCATTCATTTCATATTGTATACTGGAGAACCAAGAGAGTGTCCTGAAAGCCAGATTTCAGGCTACTGATTTAGATTGCTTCACCTGGAGTCTATAAACATAATGACATACTGAAAATAAACAGGGAAATAAATAAACTCAATAGTTATAGTACTTGAGGGGAAGGCGGGGGAAGGCAAGTTGATCATTATTAATGAACTAGAATAAAACAAGAATTTTTTTCCCCAAGTTTTCCAGGAGTTCCAAAATATCTCCGGGCAAGACATAGTAGATGCCATTAATGAATGTTATGATGGATACTTTCAAGAACTACTGGTTGCAATAGGTAATGTAAAAATATCATTTTATACTAGTGGTAATCTCTTAATAAATATCTGGTATGGTATCTCTGATGCATCAAAAATATTATTTTATGATATTTTTATCCACTGTACTCTCCTATATTGTGTAATTATATTATCAGAGATTAGAAAAGAATATTTGAACATTTTTATGGTTTTATAAATCTAAAAATGTATATATGCAGCACTAGATTCAAACTGAGAAGAATTAATAGCTCCTTTATTTGATAACAAATTTTGTGATCAATGGTAATTGTATTACCAACTGATTTGATATAAATTAAATAATTGTCAAAGTTTTCAGGACTTCATTGGTACATAAACAAGTTACAAGCTTTATGTGCCTTTGTTTCCCATTTATAGAATAAGGATAATAATAATTCTACAAATATGTCATGTGAGCATGTTCACTGATATTTATGTCTGTTAATGCAACAGCAATGAGCACCCACCCAAAATAAGTACCAGACTTTTAAAATTAAATAGTTATATTTTTGAAAACTGGTAGCTTAATTTTAAGCTGAGTCATGAATAGCACTACCCAGCTTTATAGTTATATAGAAATTATTTTATAACAATCTTATGTTTACCTGTTGCACCTCTTTGCTCCTAGTTCTCTGTGTTCGTGACAAGCCTTCCTACTTTGCTTACAGGCTTTACAGTGCAATTCATGTAAGTAGTCTTTCTTTTTCACATACCACAAAAAGTAGCTTCCCTATTTTTTCTGTTTTCTTGATTATTCTTAAACAACTACTTACAAATCAGTCTTTCAATCAATCTTTCTGTTAAATCTTTAAGATGTGATTGCATGTTTTAAAACTGTTAGTACCTACATAAATTTCAAAGCAGTAGGGCCTAAGCAAGAGTTAGGATTTTTTAGGAAAAGGTTAAATATTTAACTCCTTAAAAATACATCTGTTGAGTAACTTTGCTAATCTGGATTTTCTTTAAATTGAAAATCTTCTTTTTCTGTGGATTGTATCTCCCCCTGCCGTGCAGAACTCAATGTGCACTTTTCTACGCACTTCTTTTTCTCCAGAGATATAACTATCACTAAAAATTAAATCATAAATTAATGTTACACAAAACATAAAAAAATGATCATATTTTCTTGTGGTGTTAAATGTATATATGCAGGTTCTTTTATCTTTGTGTGTAAGTGCTAACATACTAAAACAAATGAGTGCCAAGAAGAAATGCTAGTAAATGCAAAGAAATACCTACAAATTCTTCCTACTAGAGGTCACTGAAGACATCTTCTTTTATTTTTCATTCATTAGTAAAAATGCTTATGTTGTATGAAAAATAAAATATAACTTTTTAAGAATAATCTTTTAAGTGTGATCTTTAGAAGATGGTCACAAGTGGGAATGGCAAAAATGGGATTCAAGCCAGAACCACCAAACAAAACTTTTCAGCAACACTTTCACAGAGCTCCAATATCCTCTTCTAGATGCTCCCACTTCTGCTGTCCCATTTCAGCTAAACCATCAACAAGAGCAGCAAAAAAAACCCAAGGAAAATCTCAGAGGCTGAGGAGAAAGGGCAGTATTTTCTCTGAGCACTCAAAAGAGGATTCTGGCCCATGACATAAAAAAGGTTTGCCAAAACTACCAGGAAACACAAGATACCAAGAACAGTCATGTTACTCAAAGGTCTTGTACCAAGACCACTTTTCAAGTTAAAACCCCATTTTTAAATTTAAATTTAAGGAATACCACATAGGTACTTTTCTTCTATACTATATTGAAATTATATATGCGATGCAGGAAAAAGTTTTTTAACGATTAAGACTAAACATTTGTATTTTGTTTTAATAAATATTTTACTCCTTTTTTCTCAGTGTTTTAATGAACACAGATAACCTCAAATGAAATGCAACAATTTAAAATAGTGTCTGTTTTCGCAACAAAATTATGTCCAGATTATACCAAAAGCTTTTATAGGTCCATTTATAATACAATATAATAAAACCCACCCGGCATTCTAATACTTGAAATCATAGTCCATAATGATTTATAAGAAATTTTTTAATCTAGCCATCAAGCATATATCAAATTCCTCTTGTGCAGCTTTGTGACATATCTCATTAACTTTTTTTTTGAGAAGAGGATTTCAATATCAATACCTAGTCAATAAAATTACGGTTTATCTTTAAGCAATCTAAATAGGTCTCCAGTTATCACAACCCTGTTTTGATTATTTTTATTACCACTAGATGTCCCCATTCTCCACACAATTGCAATATGAAAACAAATACTTAAATCACAACTGAATAGAAGCTGTGTAAATTCTAAATCAATGGTTAAAAATCTCACTGAAATTACACTTGACAGAAGTTGTGAAATAGATTATTAACTTTAGTATAGGAGTGTAGAGCACCAGTCTCCAGAGGGGTGGCTGAGGGATCTGGGGATGTTCAGTCTGGAGAAAAGGAGTCTAATGGGAAACCTTACTGCTTTCTACAATTACCTCAAAGAGGATGTAGAGCAGTGGGTGTTGGTCTCTTCTTCCAAATGACAAGAGATATGACAAGAGGAAACAGTCTCAAGTTGCCCCAGGGGAGATTTAGTTTGGATATTAGGAAAAAGTTCTACACCGAAAAGTTTGTCAGGCATTGGAACAGGCAGCCCAGGGAAGTGGTCACCCATGGAGGTATTTAAAAGACGGGTAGATGTGGTGCTGAGGGACATGGGTTTAGTAATGTTTTTTTGTCAGTGTTAAGTTGATGGCTGGACTTGATGATCTGAAAGATCCCTTCTTTTCTGGACACTTCTATGATTTTATGACTCCACAATGACAGTCACAACAGGAACCTACAAACCAAACAGCTAAGACTACTGAAAAAAGTTCATCGGGATTTTCTTTTAAGAGTTTCAGTGCATGGTTAAACCACTGATATGCTGGGGGATCTCATTCAGTAACATGAATTCTGTTAAGTGAAAACTCTAGGACAAAACCTTTGAATGCTTGGACTTCTTTAAAATCTAGGATATCTTTATGGGTAGCCTAATTAATTGGCTTATTTATCAAACATTAATATGAGCATATACAGTTAGGCAAACACATGTTGTCTAAACGTCAAATTTACTCTTGCTTTCTTTTCTTTCTAGGACTTTGGGTTTCACAATAAAACAGTTATAAGGATTCTCATTGCCAGGAGTGAGATTGACTTGATGAATATTAGACAGCGATACAAGGAGAGATATGGGAAATCACTCTTTCATGACATTAAAGTAAGTTCTCACACATTTTAAATATATTCAGCACTGGCACCATACAGACTGCACAAAGGTCTACCAGAAAAATAGAGGTTTAATCTCCGGTATTTAAATTTCTTTAAAAAATAAAATAATAATTAAAAAAACCCAACCAAACAAACAAACAAACAAAAAACAACAACCAAAAACCAAAAAGCAATGTATAAAACCAATACTGCATCTTATCAGTGGCTCAAGCTGACTTCATTAAGTGAGCAGTAAATTGTCTACTCACTCTCATTCTATGGAATTTTGTCTTCCCCTGATAGCAAGAGGATTTACAGGGCAGGAACAATGTATGCTGAGCAACAGTTTGTGTGAATAGTTTCTACACTAATTGATGTCATCTTCTTTCTCACTGTCCTGCAAGGTTAGACTGATATCACTTTTGTGCAAAACTAAGAAAAATTTGGTTCTACCCTTGCACTTGGGTAGTTTCAACCTTCAGAAAAAATATTCCTCTTGTACATTTGCTCTGTATCTTAAAACAAAACTCTGACAATGTTTAATTGTTAAAAAATTACTTTTGCTAAGAGACTTTATCTTTTTTACGTTGCTATAATCCAATGGCAAGATGGGTGGTAACTAATAAATTGCTCGTGATTTTTTGGTAATGAACTTGAGCAGTATTAGAACAGGTTTGATCCAATCTCCAAATTGTGAGAAATGACGGCTCACTTGTAAAATGTAAAAAAGGACAAAGTCATCAAAGCAAAGGTTAAAAAACAAAGTACAAAAGGATTTATTAGAAATTTTTGAAACAGCGCTGTATCGGGTGCATCTCCAGGCTAGATGAACAAATTCTGTCATTATTTTTGGGATTTTTATATATTTTTCCCTGGCCGCTTATGTCCCTGTCTCCCCTCTCATTGGTTGAGAAGTCAGAACTCACATCCTTCCCGACCGCTTAACTTGTTTCAATTTACACCTCTTTATCTCTCATGCCCAGACAACATCTATAAGTCACATTATTCAATAGTACAAAATTATTAGAAATCTTATCAGAGAAGGCCAGTCCTGAGAGTCTGCTATTTCAAGGGAGTTCTCAGGATGTATTTTCTGACCACAGGATACAAAGTAGCTGAAGCAAAACTTTAAGTCAGTTTCTCACAAAAGGAAGATTGTTTCTAGCAATCAAAGCTCAAGGTATGACAAACTAAAAAAATCTTGGCCTAGAAAAGAATCTTAGCCTAGAATCCTTATGAAAACACTAATATTTTACAAAACTTGACAACATCCATCTAGTCCTTATCACACAACAAAATAAGAAAAAATAAGAAAATGTATAACCACAGAAAGATTAATTTATATTTTTTTCTTGCAGCATTTTGCTTCAGGGCATTATGAGAGTGCTTTACTTGCTATCTGTGCTGGTGATGCTGAGGATTATTAAGTAAGAAGATGAACTTTGAAGCCTGTATAAATCTGTTTTAACTAGAAATTGAAATTATCCACAATAATTTCCACAATTATCCAACTGTAAGAGATTTCTAATCTACATAACAGAACAGACCAGTGCTATCCATTTGCTAATATTAAATCTTTCTTGAGATAGGAAAAAATGTTGACAGGAACATGGTTTTATCCCCATTTCTGTTTCTATGATTAATGTAAATTAATAAAATGAGTAGTAAAATAACACCTTGTAAGCATGTGTTTATCATTTTGTCTTGCAATGTCCCAAACATTAGACAATAGGATCTGGAAGAACCTATTAACTTCCACACTGGAGACAAAAAAAATATTTGCTTTATTCACTTTTAGGTGCTTAATTTCTTCCTCTAAGTATTTATTTTATTTTCTTTCCTACTGCTTATACCTCATATTTTATGCTCTTTAACATTATTGTTTGGGTTATTATCAAACTAAGCACCTGTCCCAGTCTATCATAAGTCACTCAACAAAGAGTGTATTGTATTTTCTTTCACTTAGCCCACATACTCAATGGCATTTCCCTTTTTCTGTTTGAAACAAAAGAATAATAGAATCGGGTATCCCAAACCACTCTTCATTTAGTGCCATACACTGGAAGGTATGGCAAGTATGGAAGGTATATGGAAGGTATATGGAAGGTATGGCTTCACTGCAAGGTGAAGCAGTATGTAACTTTGAGCAAAGAATTTCCAGAGGAGTAAACTCTGAAATTCCATTTGCGCCTCTCATTTTAATCATTAATTGAATATTGACCTTCAGAGCACTGAAGTATCTCCAGGATGCCCCAGGTGCTAGCAGTAGGTAACTCCGCGCCTCCAAATGATGCTGAAGAAAGCAGCACTCCTCGAAGTGCCAGCAAACTCAGGCTGGAAACATCTGGTGATTACAATTCATACCACAGCAAGGAAAAGAGACAGAGACTGGCCCCCAAGCCCTCCTCCCACAGCAAAATGTGACGCTGCTTTTAAATATCCTGAGTCTATTGAGTGCAGCTTATCGATGAGACTCTCCAGCCCGTGTGTTTGTACCTCATATGTACCTCTCAATCTCATATGTAAACAGACACAAGTAAGGGACTATTTGGTAACATTCACTAAAACAACTGCCCTTTAATAACTCTCCTGCAGCTACAAGACCTTCAGCTTAACAGCGACGTTTGCTACTTTTTTTTTGACTGGGTACCTTCTGCAAGTATAGCTCAGTATGAGCAAATAAAGCACGACTAGAAAAACATACAAATACCTGGTTGTGTGCACCTGCCCCTTCCCTCGCCCTGTGACAATGCCTATTTTCAGTGGATCTTGCTTTTTTTTGCAATTACTGACTTCACGTTACAAACCTATTGGATTAAAATAAAATCTCAGTTGCATCCCTCTTGAGTTGGCCACATTTCAAAATATTTCAGGTGAATAATGTAATTGCGAAGCCAGAACTTTGGAAGGAATGGCTCTGGGAGGAAAAATGAACACTGAGATGAGCACTGTCCCTATTTATCAGCATGAACAAAATCCTGAACTTATATAATAATATATATAATGATTTTGCACCTGTAGTTAGAGGTAGCCAATAACAGCCATACCTCAGCACAGTGGAGTTACGTCGCTTTGACTCTGTACACTTGCAGACGGGAGTAAGGACACCTCCTTCAGCTGCAAACGCCTTGTTCTCCCGGTGCCTCTCACAGGACGAGGTCCCGAGC
>VZRU01021327.1:403928-416303 GCA_013398155.1 Pedionomus torquatus | reverse complement strand
CCCGGGTGTCGTGCCCCCTGTGCAGGAAGCTGTGCCCGCTGCCCCGCGGCGGCGCCGCCGCGCTGCCCATCAACACCACCCTGGCAGAAGTGGTCAAGCTCTACCGGTCCGGCGCGGCAGGGGCTGCAAAGGCCGGGGAGGCGGAGCAGGGGCCGGGGGCCGGCCTGTTCTGCCCGTTGGCGCTCGGGGGAACCTGCCAGAAGCACCTGAGCCGGCCGGTGCAGCTGTACTGCCGGATGTGCCGCCAGGCGGGCTGCGGGCAGTGCGTCTCCGAGGAGCACCAAGGCATCTTCCACTCTGTCAACCTCATCGACACCGTGTATCAGGAGGAAAAGGTAAGGGCGGCGCTCCTCCCCCCCTCCCCCGCGCCAGGGCTCCGGCTGGGCGGTCCGGTGGGCTGGCCCACAGGGCGGCCCGCCCAGCCCGGGCTTCCCCTCTGAGGGGAAAGCGAGAGGCAGCGAGGGCGTGTGCTGCTTCGAAGTGGGAGTCGGGGTTGGTTTGTGGGCTCCAGGGCTGTACCTCCCCCCACTGCTGTTGGGTTGCATCCACTACAGACGGGACCGGGTGATACTACAGTGTCGGCAGATCTGCGCGCAGCTTACCAAAGCACCTGAGGAGTTGTGGGGGTGGGGCTGTGTTTGGGGTTTTTTGAGACTTGCAGCCTTTGCTGAGAAAGAAAGCACACTGATGATGAGTTTATTGCACGTCTGAATCCAGTTTTTCCAAGTTCAGGAAGATGCTAGTCCTACTAACACAAAATAACCCCACTCGCTCTCCTGTTCGTAGACTCTCTGAGCTGGCACGTGTAATTTGGGTCACGGATAATTACATATTTAGAAACAGATGGTTTAGCTAAGTCATAATTTAATAAATGTAAAGCCAAAATATGTTCCTGTTTGCATGAAGAAAGTAATTGCTTGGCCTAATAGTTGGTTGGCTGCTTGTAGTGGTAGTAATTGTAATTTTTGCCGAAATAGCTGCCATGTGGGTAGAATGAAGTTTTCATTTTCTATGCAAATTGGGTACAGGGTGGCATGTCATACAGTGGTTCTGCAGGTGAAATTGAAACAACTGCAGGGACGTGGTGAAGAGTATATGTATAAAAGTTTAAGTGCAGGACTGGCTATTTTTTAAGTCAAAAGTTGTTTTTGCACTGATTTGCCTCCTGCCTCTCCCATCACCTACTACAGGTCACTCAGGAAACCAGGGTAAAAAGTGTTTGCACTAGACTTCATTTAAAACTTTGTAGTGAAATGAAATGAAAAATATTGTAGTGAGGTAGAGGAGAAAAAAACAATTATAATCTTAGTTTTAAACAGAATTAACTCAGTTATGGACAGCTTTCTATTTTATCAGTCTAAGGCATAAAAAAAAAAAGACAATATCACACAGTTGCTTGTAAAACTGGAATGGTGGTATTAAAGCTTAAACTGTGATAGATGTGTGTGTGAGGGAAGATATTAAAAAAAGTGTGGAAACAATGCTTTAACTATAAAGTAACCCGATAGCTGTTCTAGCAGTATGCATTGTAGGTGAGCTCAGAAATGTTACTTTGAGCGAAAAAGCAAAAGAAAGTGGGTACTGATCCAGGGAAGCATTACATGTCGCTAAGTGATGTTTTGCAATCACAACCTTAGTTTAATAGGTTGTACACACATCCCGTGTTGTGATTCTAGATAATCACTGAAGTTTGTTTATTTTAGGGAGTAAAGTTGTAATAAGTGTTTCAATTGTCTTGCAGTTAACTTTCTTCAGCAGTCTAAAGAAAATGAGAATAATAAATGAGAAGCTGATGAATGAAATCTCGAGTCAACCACATGATACAGATGTGAGTTACAGATGCTGGATATCATTTCTGTGTATATACATAGGTATACGTGTGTCTTTGTTTTTCTTCTTATGATAGGTTAATCACAACATAGAGCATACTGAAGTGCTCTGAGCTTAGGGAAGGTGACTGCATATAGACATTGCTATGGCATTGTCATCTCTATTTATGCTCTTGTGTTTTTAGATGGCACTGAACAATGATGCAGAGATAATTGCACTGGAATTTGGAGAAATTTTCAAAACTCTGGAAATGAAGAAACGGCAATTGCTAGAAGATGTTGAAAATCAAAGAAGTAAAAAAGAGAAAGAATTTCAGATTTGGAAAAAAATGAAGGAAAGTCACAAGAAGACCATTGAGAGTTTTTTGAAGGATTGCGAAAAGCTTGTCCACGAGCGTGATCCTCAGCGTTTCCTGGAGGTGACGGGCTTTCACTTTTTACTCACTATCAGTTGAATAGTGAACCTCCAATGTCATATAGAGCCTTCTATACTGTGGGTTAGGATTATGATAATGACTGGATCAGGAAAAAAAATACAGACTGAAATTATTTAACACTTGATACTTTTCTGACACTGCATTTCCTTTTAGAAAAGCTTTATTTGCAGTTTATAGTTGATATCTAGTGACTTCAGTAGACACTTATTTTCTTCACTGAAAACTGATTAAATTAATACTGACTGTACAGCTTCACTATACAGGACCCTGAAAGTCTTCCTCATAGTGTTTAGGGAAACTGCAGAGAAAAACAATGCTTTTGATTTGGAGGTAAATGCTGCAGGAACCCAAGACACAAGCTTAATCTTTACTGTTACCTAGGCTACTGTTTCTTCTCGTTTGTTTAAGCACTGTGGCTGCAGTTGTATGAAGTTTAGGCAGATCGTAGATATGGGGCAAAGGACTTAAGTAACTACTGAGTTTTATGTTTTAACTTTAAGGTTTATGTTTTCCTAAGAAACCACAGCATATTGCTATTTGTTGAAATGGGTCTTTTTGCTACCTTCAGGTAAATGAAAAGCTGAGAAGGTACTTAGAATTTGACTGTTTCAGGTGACAACTTAGTACCCAAAGTAAAAGTGACTTCCACTTTTGGAAATGTCTGCCCCTAGTGATTAGTACACTTGAAACTTAGCATCTTCTTACCTGTGCCCCTGCAACAGTAAACAGCTCATCCCAGTGAGGTGGGGGATGGTTGTTGTTTTAAGATTCAGCACAGTGAGATCGCCAGGTTTTTACAGGGAAGCAGCTAGTCTAATAGGCAGTCAGTCATTACCCACTCCTTAGGACATGTCATTTTTCTACAGTGTGGTACACTTCATACTGCCCAATTTATTTAATTTTTTTAGAACTAAAACTAAAAAGACAATTTTTTATTTTTATTTTCTTTTTACATCTTAATGTAATAGCATCTTGAGAGCAGGTAGCTGAGGCTTCTTTCATCAAAAAATACAGAATAGTCTTTCATTTGAATGTTTACAAATATGTGAACATCTGAAATGGATTAGATAACATATGGGTCATGATTCATGATTTGAATGCTTTTATTTGGCTCCAAAGGAGTTCTTTTTTGTCTTAATGCAAAATATTACAAGATAAGTCATTTTCCCATACATATTACTTGTTTTCTTTTACATTTGGCTGCTCTGTGTTGTTTTTTTTGGTGTTTTGTTTTTTTTTTTTTTTTCTGTTTGTTAACAGGTTTATTTCCTATACATGAAGACAGGGAGTTCAGTCTGAAGTACTTTGGTAAAGCAATAGTCTCCTTTTGGAGGAAAATTAATCTCTTATGAATTCTTGTTTTATTTATAGGTGGCCTGTGGCTTGAATACAAGGTATATATTTACTATTCTTCATGCTTTGTTAGTTCTGTAGTGTAGTCTAAAGATTAAAAGCCAAGAAAAAGTTACTTTCTTTAGATACAGACACAGCAATTTAAAATAAAAATAGTATTTGGTAAATAATACTTCCAAAATCTTGGATTCTTTGTATCGTGAATCTTAGGAAATGTGTCAGGAATTTCAGTCATGCTGTCTAGGATTAGAGATGATCTTTTGAACTGGTTTCCCGACAAAAAACAAGTATAGCAATTCATTAATACATGGTGATTGGATATTTTTAGATATTTGAAATTTGGGAACACTGAAGCATGGCTGGAGCTCTTACAGCAATCTTTTAAGAGTATGACTCCATTTATGGAGTTCTTGCAGTGCCTTCACTTTTGTGTTTACAGTGTGCATTCCCTGTATAATTCCTTCAAAAGATTTTGAATTACACTTACTGCTTTTCAAGCAGAGTTTGAGAAAGAGTATTGGAAACGGAGTTCTTTAAGATATGGTTTGGGTCAGACTAACATACTCTCTGAAGAAAGATTATAATTTAGATTCAAGTATAGTACGCTTTGAGAAATGATGGGTTTTTTAATCTTTTGGCTGAACTGCAGGCACTACTTGCAGTAGTCATTACATATGAAATTTAATTCAAGAATACTGTTTAGTAATAAATTTTAAGAAAAAAATCTAGGAAACTGTTTCACTGAAGACTTACTTTTTTCTGATATCTTCTCCCTCTTAGTGATTTCTTTTTTTTCTTTTTTTATTTTAATGATTTATTAGGCCAGTGAAATTTAGTCGTTGGCATATGAGCCTTGAGAAAAGTGTTGAAGTTTGGGACTTATTTATTTTTTCCCTTTTCTAGAATGAAAACTCAGCTTGACCTGATGAATATTGCATCCAGCTATGAAAAACCACCGGAGTATACTCAAAAGAAGATGGACATCACACCTGTGGTTAATGAAATCTTGGCTTTGAAGTTAATGCCTGTTAGTGTAGGCATCGTTAAAGGTAGGGAAGAGGGACTTATTATAGGAGAAGGTTTGGGAAGTCACTCTAGGAACTTGCAACTTGTGGAACTAATTAAAATGAACAATCTGTATGGAAAATGTATGCAAGCATTCAGAAAACAGCTGAGCAAATTGGTCGATGATAAATTCATCAAGGGCATTTAATGCATATCGTGGGTGTGCTTTCTCTAGAAAGTCCTTAGGCTGTAGTTTTGAAAGCTGGGGGGAGTATCATTAGAGTTTTCCTAAAGAACCAGTATTGCCATTGTTGAAAGTGTGTTGCTGAACTACACCAGCATTTGCTGTAGTGCAATATGAACAATTAACTATGCTCTGATTAAATACTTTTACTCCATCAGAGAAAACATTACATTTTGTGTCAGAGCAAGCATTTCCAGGCATTTAGAAAACTTCTTCTGCAGGCCTCTTGCTTTATATCACAGAGGTTTCAACAAGTACTGAGGCTTCGCTTAGGCCAGTATACTTTTGTTCTTAATTGCAGTCTCTGTTTAGCTGCACAGAAACCGTTCCATGTTTTTCCATACTTAATATGCTCACCATCAGTATTCTTGTGATCTTTCTAATAGATCTACCTTCTGGAGCAAGTGAGAACTCGACAAAAAATACTCCGCTTAAAAATAGCACAAAGCAATGGGAGGACCAGAAGAACACATCTAATGCATTTCTTGTAAGTTTTTGGCTGTGGGGCTACAGCACTATGCTATTTTGTTTGTTTTGTTATATCAAAATGAACTATAATGTCTGCTGCAAAACATTTTTCAGCCTGTAGCAGGCCAGGAGGAAGCACTAGCAGACGGTAGCAGGATCTGTACTCGCTTAATGTCAATATCAGAAATGTCAGCGTTTCGAAACATGAGTCACGAGGTATGATTGAACATCTCTTGTAAGTATGGCAAAGTTACTATTTGTTATGACACAGCTTTCTAAATAGCTTTTATAATCTTCTTTCTTTTTTTTTTTAATAAGTAATTCTGGTTCCAGAATGTAAATCTGGCAAAGTTATTAAAGCTGTCAGCTTTTTACTCTCTTTTCCTCAGAAAACTAGAATTTAATCTTACTGCTAGTTTCAGATACTTATTTTTATATCTTGTTGTGACTTCTTGAGTCAAATCTATAGCTAATTCAAATAAGCTTCTGTATTGCCTGTTTGAAGGGGAAGTTATGTGCCTGTGTTCTGCTTTCCAAAGATAATAAGATTAGTTCTTTTAAAACTAACTAAACTCCTGATAATTTGACATGAAACTGAATCCAGTCTTTTTTTTTTCCTCTTGTTTCATTTCCAATGATCTGGTCATACAGGTAGATTTTCTTAATTTTTTTCTTTCCCCACCTAATATCAGTTCAGTGTGGGTGGCTGAGTATTGTTCAGTACAGAATGATTCTAGTTACAGTTAGTGAAGCATGGCTGGCAGTGAATCACATAATGTATGTGTTGAGAATAACAGTTACAGATGATTAAATGGAAAAAGTTGCTTAGGTCATTTAAATATAGAAATATTTTTCTTTTGCTGTATTATTTGGAGAATGGTGGTTTTTTTATTCCCATTGAAAATGTAAGTTATATAGTTATTGCGTCTAGTTTAAAAAAATCTTTGAAAACAAAACCCAAAAATAATCCCACCAATTAAATTGGTTTCAGGTGGTTATTTTTCATGGCAATTTGAGAAGTTGTCCCTTAATGTCTAAGCTAGTGCTTTTAGCTATTTCTGAGTTCAGCAGTGACTTTACATGCAATTTTCTATAGTCCCCTCTTTGAAGACCTACTCTGTCATGGGGTTCCTGGAGTATCTTATCCAAGTGGATTTTAAAGAACATGTTCTGTAATGGCTTGGTCTGTTGCCTTCTAGCGGCAATGGAAAACTACATCATAAATGTGGTAGAATGTACAAAAACATTCTTCAGTCTTTCTTCACTGTATGTGAGCTTTATAACCTCTGAATCCACAAGTACCATTTCATTTAATGGTTGGGGTTTTGTTTTTGTTTTTTTGCTATATTTGTAGGAGTTACGTTACAAATACTATATGGAACGTCAAAAGCTCACCAGTGAGTTCAAGACACAAACTTTCCTTGCAAATAAAAAGTATAAATTTGTAATTGCTGAGGCTTTGAAGGATAGGTCCTCAGAAACCCCTCCTGTATCTTCACCTACCAAAGCAAATGACACAGATAAAGTTAAAATGGGAACTCTGCAAAGAGCAAATGGCCTTGAGAAAAGCTTTTCTGGAACCGGTAATCACAGCATCCCATCCATGAATACGAACATTTTGGAAACAAATGGTGACTTTAAATTATTTCATGAGAGAAGTTCCCAGGAAGTAACCACTCCAGCCTTATCAGAAAACTCTAAAGACTTAGCAGTTAGAGAAAAATCACCAATCCAGGCATCGGCAGCTATTGTTTCCAGCGAAGTGGACGCTAATTCTAGCACTTCATCCGGCTTAAAACCAGCGGCATCAGTTGCTGTTACTGTTTCAAATTCAGAATTTCTAAATGCTTCTGCAGAGACGCTTTCTGCTTCACCTTTTGCTTTCAGTGCGTGTAATAACTCATTACCCAAATTTATTAAAGATGCACGTACATTCTCCTTTAAAAAAAAAGACAGGAAATATGTTTTCCCTCAGTTTTATCTGGGAAAATGTGATCGTGTGGATAAAACCAATAATGAAGATGAAAGCAAGCCTAGAAAGCATGGTCCTATGACCAAACCAACAGTTTCTGATGCTTCAACCGGTCCTGATTTAGACTTGGCAAAAAGTGAGAAGTCAGATTTTTCGTTTCGCTTTAGCACTTCAGAAACAGACTGTTTTGCAGGATTGGGAGTCAGCAATTCATCTATGGCTTTACCATTTCCCTCACTTTTTAGCCAATCCGAGAAGCCATCTGACAAAAATGCATCATCTCAAACAAGAGAAAAAACACTTTGTACAGCAGAAGCTGCAGAATGTGGTACGCAGAAGCCATCTGTCTCAGAGGAAGAAAAAGCTAATGCCTCAGAATCTGTCACAACTGCAGCTTGTGGATCTTCACAAACCAACACTGCAGCTGGGGTGAATGATGTCTCTGAGTTCCCCCTTCTCCCCAGTAATTGTGTATCTTCTTTCAGAAGTAACTGTTTCCAGTGGTCCTCACCAGTATTTTCATTTGGAAGTATTTTCAGAAATACTTCTGACTCGCTGACTTCTTCCATGCTTTTGTCTGGAAATGGTACTGAAAAAATGGAAAAGACAATGAGATCTCCTGACAAAACACCTCTAAATCTAGGGAAGCCTGTATCTTCAGAGTGTGCAGAACCTTCTTCTAGACATAATCATCCAAAATGCGAAGGTTTCTGCTTTTCCATGAACTCATCTAAGAAAGCTGAAAGTGCAGAAATGCTTGCTGATAGTAATTCTTGCGGTCAGCCTTTGTGTCCCCTTGTCTTTCCTGTTAAATACAACGATGAATCTTCCACTCAACTTACTATTACAGCAGCAAAACAAGACAAAAAAGTGAAAGATGAAGACAGTGAAACTGTAGCTGAAAACAGCTGTTCTGGCCCTCAGAGGGCAGATGCGCCTGAGTCTGTGCTGTATCAGGATGCAGCTGGCATTCCTGGCACGTGCAGTGATCCATCTTCGGGAGGTTCTGTGCTTCCAGCAGATGAGGCAGGAGGAATGCCAAGTGACAGCGATTCTGACACTGAAGAGCTGAGTCAAACATCCGTCTCTACTGATACCAGCAGCACATCAGAATATTTTTCTGTTGCTGAAGACAAAATATCTGCTAGAAGAAAATCAGAGACATGAAGGGAGAGCAACATGGGAGCTAACTATACTTAAATAAGCTGGAATTAAATAAATGCTTCTCAGCGCATTAAAAAGCAGGAATACCTGTGATTTTTATATCTGTTTTTCCCGGTTCTTGCTAAATGATGTATCTCTGTGGTAGAAACACAACCGCTTATCAGCAAGTACAATGTACTGATGTCATTATTATTATTTTTTTTTTTAATAGTAAAAACCCAAACTGAAGAAACAGCCAAAAATGTTTTATCCTGTTAAAGTCTTCACTATGACTACATCTGCTGTATCTTTAAGAATGCAGATCTNGGGTGGTGCGGTGTGGTGTGTGTGGACTTGAGGTGTCCCGGAAACCAGGTTCAGGGAAGCCTCAGCACCAGGGAGCAGTAGATGGCCACCAGCAGGGTTACATCCCTGAGGAGAGCACAGACCTCATAGGCAGGGAGGGAGCAGAGCCGTGGGGAAAACAAGGGATGTCGAAGGCTGTTACTGAAAACTGTTCTGCACATCTGCTTCTGGTTGTTTTCTTTTTCTGTGATGTATTTGATGTATGTTGAAGGTGTGATTTCAACAGTGTCTCTTCTGCTTTTGAAACTGAGACACCACATCACTGTTTTGTTACACCTTGCAGAAAGGGATCAGCTCCACTTATGAAATGCTGCCTTTATTAAAAATATCCATCACAATTTCTAGTTCCTTTTGGCACCAGTTTGGGAATTGGTGGACCAATAATTAGTTGCTGTTTTATGAAAGCACTAGGAGACTCTAGCTTTTGAAAAACACAATCTCTTTTTAAAATTTGTGTAACAACAGGGAAAATGGAAAACAACGCTTCTGACTGTAAGTATTAATGGTCCAGAATTGATTGAATCCTTAGTCTGTGCAGTATGATATGATATAAGGGTAATACTATCTATTCTAACTTACTAACCATTTTGTTGCATCTGAGATCATTCTCTTTTAGAAAGCACAGATGGTAGTACTCTTTCATTCAGTGTTCACTTTCCAGCAGGAGCTGGTGCCAGATTTTAAATAAAGTAATCCTGTATTAGGTAGGCAAATCAACTGGCAATTGTTAGATCAGAAAATTTAATATCCCTTCAGAATTTTTCACTGGGAACAAGAGAATAGTTGTCTTAAAAAAAATTCCAAACTATGTTTGTAAATTCATAAGAGAAATTTTATTTACATTTAAGTCTCTGCAAGGCTTACCAATATACTTTCTGGGATAGAATACTTGAAAATACTATCGTTGGTTTAGGAAACTTTGTCCTAACGTTGATTTGTTTTAAATTCTTGGCCTTAGCCTTTCCTGTGTCAGTGCATTCCTCTAATAAATGCACCAAAAATAATTTCTAAAATTTGAAGAACTCACTAATCTTCCCTTTGCATCTGCATTATTAAAAGGAAGGTGGTGAAAACTCTATTGTTGGGTCTCTCTATGTTCATCTCTTAGGAGAAAATGGAAATACACTGAGGCAAGAAATGTCCTGCTTTTATGTCTAGGTACTCTTCATGTTCTGTGTGTATAGGGGAAAAGTGTTAAAAAGGTAAAGTACTGGAAGACAAAGGCTGAGCATGATGATTATGGCAGGAAGTGCCACGGATGGAGGTTGATCTCACAATGATGAAGAGAAATGGAAAAATTTTAGAGAGACAGGGAAGGTACCTGTAAAACTTGTTGCCAGAAGGTTGTAGAAAATGCTTGTGTTCTGCTACAGTGACTAATGCTGCTTTCTGCTACAGCCCTAATGAGGTAGGGTTATTCAGAAACCCTTCTGGATTTCTTAAAATTACTTATTTTCAATGTATCTTCTGCTCACTTCTATTACAGTGTTTCATAAGAATGTGTAGAGTTAAATTTTAAAGCAAATAGACTACAATACACTGTCTAAAAGCAGAAATTGTTGGCACGTGGCTTTAATATAATGGTAAGATTGCTTTTCACGCATGACAGGTTGTTGTCTAAGTGTGTTATAGCTCAGCATTTGGGTTTTACGAGGAGATAATGGATGTTTTATTTACAGTAGGGCACAGTAAAAATAAGTCCACCCAGATACTAAGTAGGTAGAATTATTGATTCTTCTAATGCTTTCCCACATTGATTCCTTGGTCATTTTGACCTAATCCCTTGGTCATCTTTCACTACTGACTCCTTATTGAAAGCCATAACAGGAGTGAGATGCTTCTCATATTAAAAGTGAAATGTTGACTGCTATTACTAACCCTTTAAAGAGATGTTAGTATTCAGCATATGAAACTAGTACCCTGTGATAGATCTAATAAGTTTGGTTTTCACCCAGGATTTCATACTTACCTATCCAATAACTGAGAATACAGTAGGACCAACGTCTGACTTTATTCCTTGGTCAGTTAATTGTGTCTTGGCTAAAAAAAAATGTACTCGTTTCTGTCAGGAAACATGAGTGTGGAAAGGTTTAAATTAGGTCACCTATACCTTACCTGAGGAACAGTTGTACAAAATTTATCTATATATAGCGTGACTTACAGGCAGTAAAGATTCATTTGAGGAAACTTTACTGTCCAAGCAGAGTTGAACCTGTCTTTTCTAACACTGTGTTCCATTTCTAACATTGTCTTGTTTCATGCGTTACAAAACAGGAAGGAGAAAAGAGCCGAAGTCAGTTGATGGCAGCTCAGCAGCGCTAGCTGACTAGGGGAAGGCTTCCCCCCACCCCCAGTATCTCTCAGCAACATGTTGCATGTGGCTTAATGTTGCCTGAGGAAATTCAAGTCAAAGACTTTATCAGTGATTGTTCGATGAACAACAGAGCTAATTCAAAGAAACAGGGTTCTGAATAGTCCTTAGTGCACATTTTGCTTATTGGCAATAGGGAATAACTTCCACTGCCATTTTGGGCATTGTAATAAAATTGCGTGGCAATGAAGACTTGTCAAAGCCTAATTTTCCCATTGAAACTTTAGTGTAAGTGTATATTTTTTCAGACTATGAATACACTAAAATGTAGTCTTAAAAGAATTTTCAGGAGCATCGTAAAAATACTGTTGAAAACTCTTTCCAGAAAAAAAAAAAAAAAAAAACAACAACAATAAAACAGTTGGAAATTGTATTTTTCTAAATTCAGAAATTGGTCTTGCAAGGTACTTTTTGACAAGGATGCTGGAAGTGTCCTGGATCTTTCTGACTCCTAAGGATACAAGAAGTGAAAAGCAAAGCAATTCTTCATGTGGCTGGAACATTTTATTAATCAAACTTCATTGTACTGAAACAAAACCCTCTTCATACTTAAAATTTTAGAGACTAAAATTGCAAACCAGTTTAAAAACTTTTCATAATGGGTCATGAACGTACTAGTTCATAACTTAATAGAAACCTTGGAAAATAACTACACCAATTTATTTGATTATAATTGCTGAATGCCCTTCACAAATGGGCTGAAAGCTTCCAGAGCTGTCCTACTGCCAAGCTAATCTGGCCAGCTGTCAGAACTGTGATGTTTGCTCAGTGTATTTCTGAGAGCCGTTATAACATACGTATCACTGCCTAAAAGAATGATGTGCAACTGCAAGTTAAGTGCAATTATCTAGTGTTGTAATCAATTAGAAACAATTAATTAGCTAATATTAGAGCCCCTAAAGTGTTAATGTGTAAAGGTTAATTTTCTAAATTAAGCTTTGTATTACTAATACTGGATATTACTTAAGCTTTATTATGAAACATTTAATAACTCAGATCTAGTCACTTCCTAACTGAAAAGGCAGCTGCTCGGTGCGGTGAGGCTGTTAGCTACTGCTGCTGCCTTTTTTTTTTTTTTTCCTTCCCTCCCCTTCAGGTAATAGACTTCAGTTTATGTTCATAAGTTGCACTCAGTTGTTGAAATGCCAGTAGAACATTGTCATTTGGATCATCCACCACTTCACTCA
>VZRU01021327.1:349477-403887 GCA_013398155.1 Pedionomus torquatus | reverse complement strand
GTGATTGTCTTTTTAATAAAAAAAAAAAAAAAAAAAAGACATTATTTTACTTTAAGTTGCTTTCAAAGTGAAATATAGATGTACAGGTCTATGGGGCCAGATGGGATTCACCCAAGGGTACTCGGGGAGGTGGCAGGAGAGCTCACCAAGCCTCTCCCTGTCATTTATCAACAATCCTGGTCAATAGGGGAGGTACCAGATGATTGGAGGGTGGCTAATGTGACACCCATCTACAAGAAGGGCCAGAAGGAGGATATGGAGAACTACAGGCCTATCAGCCTGGCCTCAGTGCCAGGAAACATCATGGAGAAGATCATCTTGAGTGAGGTCAGGGCCAGCCAGCATGGGTTTATGAAAGGGAGGTCCTGCTTAACCAACATCAACTCTTTCTATAACGATGTGACCCACCTAGATGCAGGGAAGGCTGCAGGCATCGTGTGTCTGGAGTATAGTAAGGCCTTTGACACTGTCCTCCAGCTTCTGGAGAAGCTGACAAATCATGGCCTGGACAAGTGACACTCCACTAGGTCAAAAACTGGCTGGATGGCTGGTTACCAGTGGTTTCCCTCAGGACTCGGTTTTGGGGCCAGTCTTTTTTAATATCTTTATCGATAATCTGAACAAGGGGACCGAGTGGGCCCTCAGTAAGTTTGCAGACAACACCAAAGTAAGTGGGAGCGTTGATCTGCTTGAGGGTAGGAAGGCTCCACAGAGGGACCTGGATAGGTTGGATCAATGAGCTGAGGCAACTGTATGAGGTTCAATAAAGCCAAGTGTCAGGTCCTGTATTTTGGTCACAACAACCCCAGGCAATGCTACAGGCTTGGGGAAGAGTGGCTGGAGAGCTGCCCAGCAGAAAAGGACCTGGGGGTGTTGGTGGACGGTTGACTTAACATGAGCCAGCAGTGTGCCCAGGCAGCCGAGAAGGCCAACAGCATCCTGGTCTGTATCGGGAATAGCGTGGCCAGCAGGGGTAGGGAAGTGATGGTGCCTCTGTTCTTGGCATCAGTGAGGCCTCAGTGCTGTGTTCAGTTCTGGGCCACTCACTACAAGAAGGACACTGAAGTGCTGGAGTGTGTCCAGAACAGAGCTACCAAGCTGGTGAGGGGTCTGGAGAACATGTCATATGAGGAGAGGCTGAGGGAACTGGGCATGTTTATTTTGGAGAAGAGGAGGCTGAGGGGAGACCTCATTGCCCTCTACAGTGACCTGAAGGGAGGTTGTGGAGGGGTGGGTGTTGGCTTTTTCTGACAGGATCAGAGGAAATGGTCTGAAGTTGCAGCAGTGGAGATTCAGATTAGGTATTAGGAAGAATTGCTGAACTGAAAGAGTGGTCAGGCACTGGAGCAGCCTGCCCAGGGAAGTGGTGGAGTCACCATCCCTGGAGATATTTAAGAAACATGTAGATGTAGCACTTCAGGGTGTGCTCTAGTGGCTGAGATTGTAAGGGAGGGGTGGGGGTTGTGTGTTTGGTTGGACTAAGTGGTCTCTGAGGTCTGTTCCAACAGTGACAATTCTGTGATAAATTTGTGCTTTTTAGTATGCAATATATCATACCTAATAGACTTAATGAGGAGTGAAAAATCCCGGAGCGCATAGTAAGCTTCTCCTTCATTTAACCTAAAGGAAGGAAAAAAAAAATTCCAATTAATATGTGCTATAACAGACTGTTTCACCTTTAACAAACCCTGCCAGTTAGGTTGGGTAAGGGCACAGAGAGCATCTTCCATGGCCTCAAACATATTAGTCCATTAAGGTTTACTGTAGAATATCTATAAAATGAAAATAATGAATAACTATATATAATCCAATTATACTAAATGCATAAAAAACTCGTGAATAATACTTGGAAAGATAATTTATTAATATTATTTTGGAAACGTGGTTTCAACTGTTTGAATAACTTGTCACAAGCTAAACTGGAATGTGATACATCAAATGAAACTGCTGGCTAAATTGTGCAGGAGGTAGTGTAAGGCTTCTGCAAATGACACCCTGTATTTTGCAGAAAGGTGCACTGATTACTGAAAAGCAACTTACTAAGCTCAGATTCTAAAAGTTAAGAACACCACTTTAGGAAAGAAGAAAAAAAAATCACTATGGTGTTGAAAATAATAAAATTGTGGAATGGTTTTGGTTGGAAGGGACCTTTTAAGATCAACCCACGTGCTATAGACAGACGGTCTCTAGACCAGCCTGACAGAACCAAAGAATGTGATTCTATAATCAATATATTTTCTCATGTCTTGATAACGCGGCATTCGTGCCAAACTCTGCTATTGTAACTACAAATGTGCATTTTAAATGTTCTTATTAGAGTCTCCTTTGGAGAGCTTACCAAAAAAGCAGGTAGTATTTATACGTGCCCAACAGCACCCTCAGAAAGCAGAGTGAGGTGGTATTTCCCTGCTCGTAAATAAGTTACTGGCTATGAGGACACAGGCAAAATAAAGATACTTGATAGAGTAGTTGGGAGAGGGAGCTTGTGGTTAAGCTCTTTTTCAGCTGAAGCTGGGAAAACCTTCATTAAGACCTGCAAGCTAGAAGTTTTATAAAGAGGTTGACTCAATGAACGAGGTCACAGAAGGCCAGTGAGATTCAGAGGTGGAAATGATAATGATGAAAAGAACAAGACGATACATTTAGCAGGCACATCTCTAAAAGTTTAGTGAGGACAACAGGGCTGTAAAAGGTAAGAGCAAGAGAAAGCAAATCTCATATTTAGCTTCTGAGAAGCAAGAATGGAAGACTGATGGAGTTTGTAAATCGTTTAATTCAGAAAGTGAAAGTGTCTCAAAGATAACTTATTTGGAGCTCTATCATAAGAGTTTGACAGGCTCTCTAGAAGTGCGTGTGGGGTGGTGTTATTTAATCGAGGCTTTTTCACAGTTTTAAAAAAAAAAAAAAAAGAGAAAGTTCTGAAATGAGGAAGCCCAATGTAGTGGTCTAGGCTCATATCATAGTAGCAAACAAATGTCAACAGCTTGATCAAATGATAGAAACAGATGAAAAGAGAAATACATGATCAGTGTTGCAAGAATCAAGCACAAAAGTGTAAAAGAAAAGATTAAAACTGAGGTTTTGGAAAAGCAAGAGCACAATTGACCCAGGAGGAAAGAAGAAAGGAAAACTCGCATGTACAAGAGATTTAAACATGAAAATAGGGTGAGATGTGGCAGTGGTCAACCGGCTTGGACACCGAGTTTTTGGTGGCTGGCTGTTTTTCCTCTTTTGAAAAGAGAATGTAGTATGATTGAATTACCAGGACAAGGTGTGAAATGCTTAGAAAAGATTAGGAAAAGGGGAAGCATTAAAATTACACCGATACAAATACTGAATTACTGACAAATTCTGCTTTGCTGATGTAATAGTCAGTTTTCTATGATGACAGTCTTCCTGTACCAGAAAAAAAGTTTGGTTTAGATGCAGGAAGCAACGAGAGGCAGCTGGAGATCACGCTGCTGCTTGGTCAGTAACCTATGTCACTGAAGTCAAGACTTGCCGTTTACAGTATTGTTTTAAATACCCAGCAAATACTTTACTGCCATTGGACTTTAATATAGTATATGTTTGATTCTCATTAAAATATTCAATTTATCTAATAATAAACAGCTACTCCATCCCTAAGGTCTGGTGGGAGAAGGCTTTAAATGCAAAAATATGTCATTGTGTACCATACTGTAAAGAATGCTACGTATTTCAAATGGTAGTACATACCAGTTATCAGTGGTCAATGCAAGCAGAGAACCATGCTTATAAAAGTCCAGTGCATATGCATTGAGTGGCTGCCTCCTTCCTTGGTTATCGTATTTGGTCAAATAAAGCAGGGGACAGTTTTTAACGTTAATTCCAAGGGTACGTAAGACAGCCTGAAAAAAAAAAAAAAAAGACGACAGAATTATGTGCTGAATGGCTATTGTGGTTTTGTTTATATGCCTGCTTTTTTCAAACCTACACCTTTAGACCCAGACCTGGAAAGTTCCAGGCTTCTAATCCTGGACCACTTCAAGAACTTGTATGACTATGTGTAGGCTGTAGACAGAGAGTTTGCATGAAGTGACTTATGCTGCCACTGCAACTCTGGGCACTCCCAAGTAGTTAAAAGTTTGACTAGGCTACTGGATTTCTCGTGAGCTTTAGATGAGGATTTTTTCATATGTATGGATCATGTATTCAGATTATTTGAATGCATTAACCTTAAGCGTGAAACACTTTAAGGATGAGGGTGAATTTCAAATCTCAAGTTGGAATTAAATTTTTTTATACTACAGAATTATGAGTTGTGATAATTACCTAAATTTCCTAAAAAGCATATGTAGAAGACTGCAGGAAAATGCAGGCTCTCAGTAAACATGGTGATGTGTATTACAATTAAGCTAATCCATACGCTGCCTAACGTAATCACCAAAACCCTAGTTGAGAAGCAAACAATCGATGTGATAATGGATTCTTTTGCTAGGATCCTTGGGATTGATGGGTTTTGGTTGTCTGGGTTTGTTTGTTTTTTTTTAATAACTACTGACATGAAGAAAACAAAGTAGGGATAAGCTTTAAATCTGAAATTTTAGAATAATTTACTTGTATTGGAGTCCAGAGGAACAGAGGCCTTGCAAGAAAGCAAACTATTTACAGATATGCTACTTTCCTGCATCCTGTTTTTTGTACATTCTGTGTTTCTTGCACTTTGATAATGTGATGCTACACACTACTGATTTTTTTTTTTCCTGAGACCTTTCAAATTGTTTCTCCAAGCCTCATACTTGGGCACACTTGCCATCATTACAGAGAAGCAAGAAGCGTGTAATAAGAATATTTTTATTGAAATGCAATGAAATTCTGCACCATATTAAAAAAAAAAAAAAAAGAAAAAAAAAAAAAAAAAAAAAACAACAACAAAACAAAACTTACTTTATTAACAATCTCCCGATGAAATAGATGGTTGTCAACCACTCCAGATACACATGCGAAAGGTGAGATGGCAGATATGCTTTTGGTGTCATCCATCAAATAAGATGCTAGTTCAGAGCCACACCAATTCTTAGATGCAAAATCTAGGCAAGAAGTTTCAAATACAGTGTAAACAATGCAGACACAAGCCTTCTTTCAGTGATTTATTTTAAAAGCAAGACATTTTCAGTCCAGTAAGTAATAGGAAATTACTTTTAAAATCCAGTAAGATAGGAAATAGTCTTCTAAACGTAAATCCTTCTTGATAAATATTTGTTTCTCTGGTTCAGAAGAACCTCTATGCAATTGGTTATAGTATATAAGAAAGAGCTTTCTAGGGGTGAGAACAATTACATCTCAACCTTCCTTTTCCAACTAAAGCCTTTCTCCTTGTCTCAGATGTAGCCAAAATTGCCAACAGTGTGAAGCTGGCCCAAAACCAAACGGAGTGTTACACTTAGAAGACTTATTTTACCTCCATCTTGTATTCTGTACTGTGCTGAAGAAAAACACGTTTTTTCAACAGGTCTTAATAGCTAAACACCTAATAACCTTTATTGTTCTTCTCTGGACTTCTAGCCAACATTTATTTTGAAGTGTGGAGCTCTAAAGAATTAATATTCTAACTGGAGCCCTCTTAGGGCTCAAGCCTGTGAGGGTTGTCACATACAAGCACTCTGCCTTATGCAACCTAGTATGAATTTCTGGTCTTACAACAATGTGGCATTTCAGTTATGGTCTGCCTGTAACCTCAATCACTGCAGAGGACCTGTCTAGTTGTTTCTAAAAATACTTGTGCTTTTGATTTTCTTCTTCTAAATAGAAACTTATTCTTCCTTTCCAAGTTACTAGCGATATTGTCAGTCCTTATCCTGCAACCTCTTTTGTTTTGTGTTACGGTAAGTATGCTGGAGTTACACTGTTTATGGCATTCACCAAAAAAAATGAGGAGTTAAACATGTATTTTTTTTGCAGCATTGCCCAAATTACGTTACATACAAAAGTCTCTACCACCTCTTGAGCTGGACATGGTTGGATCTTGTATTTCTGTTTCTGTACATTTAAAAGAAAGTGTTTATTTCAAAGTGAAACAGCTGCAGCAAAATGGGAAGGATGCAACCACATTATGCCTTCTATTTAAACAAGAAAATTTGCTGTTCAAGTACAGTAGGAAATTCAATTTCTACAGCTCATATCCTGGGTAAAAATAGCATGAGTAACGCTAATATGTACAAAGGAATATCTGTCCTGAAAATGCAAGGCAGCCTGTGTTTTGCCCTTCTAATTTAGAGTTCACTGCTCTTAATTTCCAAAATTTTTGAGGTAATGTGTCACGGTGTGAGGTCCCTCCATTGCTGAAATAAGCAATCCTAAATTGAACATGAAAAAACAGAACTTCACTGTAGTGATGATAATGTTCCATCATTATGCATCACTTTCCAGTGCTCTGTACTGGGAATGGAAAACTGCTATTTGCCTTCTGGAGCCATGCATAGTACTCAGTCTTGGCTTCCATTCACCTTATCTGTTTATGTCCCCCAGTGCCTCACCCTTGTATTAAGCTGACATCTACTTTATACAAAACTTTATGATCCAGGTATCAGTCTTAAAACCCAAAGCAGACGATAAGATATTAGTTATTGGCCTTCATTTATTGGTGTAAGTAACTTTGTTGATTTTAAAAATGGTGCAATGTTAGTTCAATCTTAAGGCTGTTCAGATGTTGCAAATCTAACCTTTGTATGACTCTGGGAACAATTCAAATACTTGAGGATGTGCACATGCATTGATGGTTAGATAAAAAGGCTCTGATTCAATAATTACACTTAACTGAATTTTTCCTTTCATAAAAAGACCCTTTGATTTTTATTTCCTCAACAAAACAATAAAAGAATAGCACCTAGGATGATCCTTTTCCTGTACAAAGCTCCTACCATACACAATAGAATCTCTAATGGTTGTGATCCAAAAGTGAAATAGAAATTGTACCGCTTTCTTAGCATGTTTGACGTCACCACTTTTCTTTACAAAGTAAGAACAATTGAACTTTCCTAATAAAATAAATTTCACAAATTATGAATATGCATTAATTTTTCACTTCCTACCTGTCTTTGACAGTGGTAGTCTGTATTCTTGTTCCATATCTGCCAGCCTGGCAGCTGTCAGAAGAAAATGAGCAAAATTTGCTTCTACTTTGGTGTTGTACTCATTTACAGCATCCGCAAAGGGTTTTGGCAGATCTTCCAGAAAGACCTGAAATAACATGCAGTTTATCGCTTAATTCAGGTAATTTCTCTAGAAGTGTCAGTTCTACATTGGCATATACATAAAGTATTAGCACACACAGAGCATATTAGTAGAAAGAAGGAAAGCGCACAGACTCTACCCAACTGCTCAGACTGCCTAACCATGTCGAATTAATGGATCTTAATGATGAACACAAATTTCATGCGAGGAAAAAAAAAAAAAAAACAGGTGTGGAGGATAAGCTAAATACAAAAATTCATAGTTTGTTAGTCACAGAATCCTTGGCCAACATCTTTATTAAAGATGTTTCAGCTACCTAAAAAGGGTCTTTGAGGGGCTGCATTTCCCAGATCGTGTTTGGCGTATCTTGGTGTTCAGCAGTTTCCTTACCAGCACAGCAGACTGATGCTTTGCTGCCATGAGCCACAGCAGTCCTGTAATCCCTCCTGTACGACCAGCTAATTTTCAGACACACTGGAAACTGGCCACATAAACATATTTTGGAATAAGTTTCCTTTGTTGTCCCAGTCATAGCTGTGTCCTCCAAAATTTTAAGGCTTTGCACAGAAGAGCCAATAAGAGTACATGACAAGTGTTTCACTTCCTGCCTGTATCCATGGGGGGTTAACTTTGTGCTTAACTAATGTTAATGCTCATCCTACTAATATTGTCCTATTTTTGGACAGTCCTATGCCTACAGTGTCACGTACCACAGAGTGTGCTGGTGTCCTTCTAGGTTTGTGTGACAAAAAGCTACAGCTCCTTAGACAGAGACAAAATTCCAGCAAAAGGAGAAGAAGGTAAATTGCTATTTGGGGAAGGGATATTTGAGTTATATTGTGCAAAGAAATGCTGTGTCGTTTATGCTTTTACATTTTGCAATATCATGACAGAAACTGTATAATTATCTGTCATCACTAAAACATACTTGAATAATCTGGTACTTCTCATTTAACCTGACAGTCAAACGCTGCTTCTGTGGTTAAATCGGGGCTTCTTTATTTTAATCCAGCAAGTACTTTTTTCATTATTCTAGCTACTTGTATTGCATGTAGGTGGCAAGGTGTTGAAGGGGAGAGGAGGTGTACATGGTTTAGGACTGTCTGCTGTGAGAAGCCAAGGGCTGCCGCATGACAGACAGACAGCTCCCATGGCCCCACCACAGGACAGAGCTGAGCCCATCAGGTGCAGCACCTCTGTGGAAACTTACTATACAGGCAGAGTGAGAAGCCACAGTGCTAACGCTAACACCAAGACCAGAGAAGGAGGAGGAGCAGGTGCTCTGGGTGATGAGGCAGAGATTCCCCTGCAGCAGAGACCACAGTGGAGCAGAGACTTCCCTGTAGCCCTCTCAGTGGGGCTGCCGCGAAGGTGCTGATACTGACACCGCAGCCCATGGAGTCCCCCCTCCACACCACAACAGTTGCATGTTTCCTGAAAGAACCACAGCCCATGAAGAGCCCACACTAGAGCAGGTTTATCCTGAAGGACTGCAGCCCATGGAGAGGTCTCACCCTAGAGCAGGGGTCACATGTAAGAAGGAAGGAACAGCACAGCAAGCTGTTAAAAATCAGTCACAACAACTCATTTCACAGCAGCTCTGCACCACTTGGAGTGAGGGGGAGGTAAAGGAGTCACCAATGAAGGAGTAAAGTTGAACCTGGGAGAGGGGGAGTCGGTGTTGAAATTATGTTATTTTTGGTTCTCACTATGAAAATCTATTTTAATTGGCCAAAATTAATTTATTTTTCAAGTTGAGGTTGTTTTGCCCATGATCCTAACTGATAAGCAATCTCCCTGGTTTTGTCTCAACCCATGAGCATTTCCATCCTATTTTCTCCCCAATCCTCTTGAGATGGAAGAGTAAGAGAGCAGCTGGGTGGGCAGCTACCCGCTGGGCCCCCAGACTACTGTACATCCCTAATGACACTCGCCTTACTGAAAGATGGAAACAAGTTCATTGAAATGGTATGCAACATAAGTTACAGTAAAGACCAAAGCTTTCTCTACCTTTGATTGGCAAAATTTTTTTTTATATTTCATTGAGCAGGCTGGAAGATACCTTCTCCCAAATAGGTTTGCTAGAATGAGGACTAGCTTTTCCAGGACAGCTTCTGAAAAAACAGTTGATCCTGTGTCAAAACAGAAAGTACTTGGGTTAAATATGAAAGTGGTGGGAGTGGTGGTGGAAAAAAGGTATTGTCCTATTCAGGAGTTTCCTTCCCAGCTGCCATTGACATGAGAGAGGTTATGCACAGCTTCCTTGGATAAACACCTTACATATAAAAAATTCTAGTAGATAATTAAACAACTAATACACACAAATTACTACTCTATGCTTAATTAATCACATACTGCATTGTATCTCAGTGCACAGAATGGATTATACTCGTGTAATGAGACATTAGTAGTACTTCTTTTTTTTTTTTTAAATTGTTGATATTCAGAGTGCTCATCCACTTTATTTGCTACATGGCGTTCAAATCTTGCTCAGGAGTCAGAATTACTGATTTTTCTATGTATAGCATTCTTCTGTACCTCATCAGAATGTTTCACAAACAGTAAATTCAGGGTCATGACACCAGCATGGCCGTATGCATGCCTTGGCTTTCTCAGACAGCAATATAAGCACATAGAGACTATGTAGAGACAGAGGTCAAGGACATGAGGATGAAGGGTGGGCAAGCAGAAGGTGGCAGCAGTGAGAAGGTACCCAGAAAATTTCAGAACCGTTGGGTTTACAGAACATGCCACAGACTGTAATAAAGATGCATGGGGTATTATTTACCTTTAATTGGCTGGCACAACTTGTGGAATAAGCCTTTCACAAGGAAGCTCACTAGAACAAAATTTGAAGGTTCGTGATAGTACAAGTGTGTCACAAGTCCAGCAAATCCTATGGGGTCACCTTCTTGATCCAAGTAGCCCTGTTTAATTTAAAAGCAAAAAAGAAAAGCTTAGTTGTGAAAGATGAACTTGGCTGTGATAAAAATATGAAATGGTGAATAGCCACTTGACCTAATGCATAGGTGCCTATTGAGGCCATACTGTTTGCATTAAAAGGCAAAAATTTGTCCTTACTGACAAACAAGTCAAAAACTATTTCCATGAGATCAATTCCCTGTGCAAAGCACAGATCTTGACTTCATCATTTTACTGCCAATTTTGATCATGTTGCAAATGAAAACTGCATACAGTCACCAAAGTAAGATTTGATGCAACTTCCATTAAAATAAACAACTATTAACCCAAACGTTTGATGGGATAAAAGCACAGCAAGCAGTGATCTGTCAAGTATGTTACTGCAAGATGTTTCAGTGCTAGAAGCTTATATAGTTTCAAAAAAAAAGAAGTCAAGCTCACGGAATAAAACTCCATGAAAGGTTATAAATGCCAGGCTACCTCTCCTCTCAGAAATCACTTTGCATCATGCCTTGCAAGAAAGTAGGGAGTATCAAGAGAATCATCATTATATGGTTGCCCTTTGCTTTTTTATTTTTGTATTTTAATACAGTTCCCTGGGAAAATCATGGAGAGAGGCTACTAGGTATGTGGGCCAGGTTTTGTCCAGTTCTTATGCTAATCGTAACTTTTTGGAAATGTTACTAATCTCTCTTGTAGGCCGACTAGATTCTTCTCTTCAATGGGAATCCCAGACTCCTGGTCTCACATAGGAGGGACGCCCAGCTGAAAGGGCAGAAATGTTGGCTAGGACTTCTACTGGGAGCAGGACTAGGAAATCTGGGCATAGATTATTGGTGTCTCTTATTCTCTGTAGTTCTGGGCTGTAAACCAAAATGGACTAATATATAAACATTTTCCAAAATTATACCCATCAATTGAACCTATTACTATGGATATATACACCACTAATTTTCACCCAGACATACTTCCAAAATTTTTTGTTAGAAATAGAATTACTCCCAGAATTTTGGAAATCGTGTCATCCTTAGTACGTTTTAAACCCCTATCATTTCACATGCCTGCATCTACATAGACAATATCGATGCACAACTCTTAATTTACTAATCACTTTACAATCATAGAAACCATAGCATAAGACTTTCCTCATTGAATTTATTCCATAACATAAGTAGCTCAAAATTAACCTCAAACTTAAAGCACTGTAATTATAGGTTTCCTTAAATTTCTTTCTAACAGAAAGAAATACCCTGTTGCTATGGGATATAGAATATGGTGGTTCTTTAAATGAAAGCATACTAACACAAACAAATGAGAATCTGTAGATTTAAGAACTACCCCTTATGAGAACAAGCAAAATCCTACCTCTTTAACAAGAAATTGCAAGGAAAATATAAAATAAATTTTTAATATTTCAGCATATCTTTCTTTTCTGAATGCCATCAGTGAGTGCTTCAACACTGACAATGCCTGGTCAAAAAATAGGAGAAAAAAAAGAGATGGAATTAGAAATCCAAGGGAATGCTGATATTGCAACAAGCAGAGAAATACAATATCCAGCTTTAATGCTTTGTTTCATCAATTGATTTTCAGGGTAAAAAATACTGGGTGAGGGTTACATTGTATTTTTATTTAAATTGAGTGCCCAGCTCCTGGAAATGCTTGTGAAAACGTCCATCATGTGTCCACCAGATGTGTGTGCATTTTCTAAATTTATGTTGAGGTTCATAAAGTTAATTACATGGAATTCACATAGAGATCTAGAAGACAAGGATTTAAATATCATTAAGTTTTGAAGTTTTGAAATTATTCCTTACACATTAATACGACTTTAATATCAGAATTTTACCCATTTATTTTGTTATCTTAGAGACAACCTGTCTGAGTTCATTCAGCGAGTCCTTGAAAGTAAATGTCTACATGCTGGAGCGGACACAAACAACAGATCATCTGGAGGTAAGAGTTCCTTAATAATTACAAGAGGAGCTCTCTGGCTAATTTGTAATCATGGTAATGAGATTTTTACTTAAATCACTGCACTAAGAATAAGAATTCTTTGATTCCAGAGAGTTAGTATGTGGATTTAAACAGATGAGCAATAGAACTTTCTCATAGTTTTATTTAAGATAGCATTTCATAGCTCCCCTCTTCCTTATGGAATGTAAAGTTCACATCTTTTCCTCAAATAAGGCTGAAATTTTAAATAGTGGAAGATTATCTGATTCTCTAAGTTAATGGAAATATTGCGTAGAGCCAGGAGTCAGTAAAAATACCTTCCAGCCAGTAGCATTCTTTCTGATGATGATATTAATTACAAATAAATGCATGAAAATGGGCAGTACAGTCCTATGGAAATGGCAGCACAGGTACTAAAAGCAGTCTGCAATTTCACGTGGAGGCAGGTTGCTTCCTTTTGAAGTGCAGAACTTTCTGAAGAGACAGTATAATTTCAATTGCTATGAGGAAAAAAATATCACACCTTTGCTCTGGCATCTGCTTTATCATCAGCTTTCGCAGCCAACAGCATGAGTCTCAATACTAAAGTGACAGTCAGAGGAAACTGGCCTTTCAGCTGAGGTACATTGGATTTGATAAGCCTTTCAATTTTTGGCAGTGGGATGTCATAGAAGAACACATTTCCAATCATATCTTGTCCCCGTCTTCCAGCTCGTCCTGACATCTAAGAATAAAATATTTATTAATTATATTATTAAAACAATAACATTATTAATTTTAACTAAAATATATTGAAGTATATGCTGCTGCCATTTATATAGTCTCATTAAAGCATTTATGCAGATTTGTTAAAATAGCATGTGCAAAACATGTTGTTCCTTAAATATAGCTGGTTTGCAAGTGTGGTGGGTTTATTTACTTTTTTAAAACTTCCAAACTGTCCAGGATACTTATATTTTCTCACGTCTTTTTAACATTTATGTTAAAAATTTTAAGTTTTAACTTAATGTACACCAGGTAAGTTTTAACTTAATGTACACCAGCTTTGTTTTCAATTCACGTTTAGCTCTGAATTATTTCTGGGTAGACTGGGGGCAGAGACAGTCTCAGTAAAAATAAAGAGCAGGGAATATGAATACAGAGCAGGGAGAAGCTGCCTAAGGGTGTATTCCCTTGCTTGGATCACCTGTTCTTGGTCAGGGCTGTTGCAGGGACCCAGCGCTTGTACCAGATGAAGCTGGAGTCATATCATTTCTGTGCAGCACATGGGAGATGCACATACGTCTGGCTACTGCACAGATCCACTTTCACTCTTAACACGAGAGCTACCTGCCAGGTGATACCATCAGCTGTATCTGGCCTATATGAGCAATTCTAATTCTTACATTGCTGAAAAAGGTCTTTTGACTTATTAATGATACATTATTTGTGGGTTGCCAGCTATGAAACATTAGTGAAAACCACCATAGCTAAAGCTATTGTTGTCACCACAATGAACAACTAAAACGCAGAACATACCCAGAAGTACAAGTCAAAGAAAAGACATTTTGGTGATTCTGTGTATGATGACAGCTACACGTGTACTGTTCTTATTATAAGAAGTAAGCGTTCTATTTCCATACCTGTCTGTAATTCAGTGCATCTAAATAGACAGAATCTTCAGCAAAAACAACAGATTTGCATGGCATGTTGATTCCTAGAGCGAGTGATGAAGTAGCTGTGACTACCTATAAAATATGAAACGCTAATATATCTATCAGAAATGGTAATATCCAATTTTTAAAAATCACCTGTAATACCCAATATAAATAAACAGGAATGTTACTATCAGTTTTCATACAGCTAAACTTTAATCTGATTAATTTAACAGAGGTATGAGCATACAAGAATTTCACTCTTGAGTGTAGTTCATATAGTTATTACATATGCTTATTAAACTTTTCCATCCAGAAAGTTTATACCACATCTTTTATGGAACACAAATTGAAATATACCATGAAGACAGTACAAAACATCATAGTACTATACAGTTCATTTAATTAAAAAACATTGAGTTGGCTGATGCGGTAAATGAGAATAAAAAATGTTAATACATTAACAACAAAGAGAGGGCTAAGGGGAAACAGAGTAACAAAGGCTGAGGTACTCTTCAAGACTGAAGCAAAGAAGGTATTAAGTAAGATCAGTTGTTGTCTGGGTATCCAGACCCTTGAGCTGGATGACAGAGATGGGGAGCAGAATGAAGCCTCCATAATGCAAGGGGAAGCAGTTAGTGACCTGGTACAACACTCAGATACAGACACAAGTCCATAGGACCAGATGGGATCCACCCAAAAGTACAGAGGGAGCTGGCACAAGTTATCCTGTCAGTTATCACACCACTTCCTGTCAGTTATCAGCACTCCTGGCTAACTGGGAAGGTCCCAGATGACTGGAAGTTAGCAGACGTGACACCCACCTACAAGAAAGGCTGGAAGGCAAATCTGGGGAAGTACAGGCAGGTTATAGAGCAGATCATCTTGAGTGCCATCACACAGCATGTACAGGACAACCAGATGACCAGGCCCAGATAGCATGGGTCTATGAAAGGCACGTCCTGCTTGACTAACCTGATCTCCTTGTATGGAAGGTGACCCAGTTAAGGGACAAGGGAGAGGCCATATTTGTTGTCTACCTAGATTTCAGTAAAGCCTTTGACACTGTTTCCCACAGCATTCTCCTGGAGAAACTGGCTACTTATGGGTGAAAACATCCTGGGTAGATTGCTGGCCCCAATGAGTTGTCATGAATGGAGTAAAATCCAGTTGGCAGCCCGTCACAGATGATGTTCCCCAGGGCTCAGTACTGGGCCAGTCCTCTTTAACATCTTTATCAATGATCTGGACAAGGGGATCACATGTGCCCTCAGTAAGTTTGCAGACAAAATCAAGTTGGGTGAGAGTGCTGATCTGCTGGAGGGTAGGAAGGCTCTGCAGAGGGATCTGGAAAAGTTAGATCAATTGGCCAAGGAAGGCCAAGTACTGGGTCCTGCACTTGGGTCACAACAACCCCATGCAGCGCTACAGGTTTGGGGAAGAGTTCCTGGAAATCTGCTCAGCAGAAAAGGACCTGGAGGTGTTGGTCAACAGCCAGATGAATATGAGCCAGCAGTGTGCCCAGGTGGCCAAGAAGGCCAATAGCATTCTGGCTTGTATCAGAAATCATGTGGCCAGTAGGAGGAAGAAAATGATCACCCTGTACTTGGTACTAGTGAGGCTGCACTTCGAATACTGTGTTTAGTTTTGAGCCCCCCCAAGAAAGGTATCATTGTGCTGGAGTGTGTTCAGAGAAGGACAACACAGCTGGTGAGGGGTCCGGAGAACAAGTCTACAACTACCTGAAAGGAAGCTGTAGTGAGGTGGGGTTTGGTCTCTTCTCCCAGGTGACAGGATATAGGAGAGGTAGCAGGTAACAGGTGATAGGAGAAGAAACAGCCTTAAGCTGTTAACTTAACTTAGCTTAACTCTGCCAGCAGAGTTTTAGATGGGATATTAGGAAAAATTCCTTCACCGAAACAGTTGTCAAGCATTAGAACAGGCTGCCCAGGGAAGTGGTTGAATCACTGGAGATATTTAAAGGACACTTAGATGTGGTGTTCAAAGACATGATTTAGTGGTGAACTTGACAATATTAGCTTTACATTGGACTCGATCTTAAAAGTCTTTTTCAAGCTAAATGATTCTATAATTGTCTGATAAATTAATCTGAAAGATAGAAATGCTTAGTTAGAAGTAAAGTTTTACAGCTATCAGTTCACTTAGTTTATTTTATTTATTTGGAAACCTTTGTGTCAACATTTTTAAAATAAGCATGACAAAGTCAATGCAATGCAGTTTACTACTGGAGAAAGGTACNAACACCAAAAACCTGATTCTAATTAACCAACCTTGATATATCCCATCCTGAAAAGCATCTCCACTACTTGTCTTTCCTTGGCATTCATAGATGCATGATGATATCCAATGCCCCTCAGTGCCATCATTTGATGCAGGTAGCCTCTTCTCTCAAACCTAAGTTGACGAAATATCTTCCTCAAAGTCTACAAATAAAAAGAAATTGAGTATTAACCACAACCAGTTGTTGTTAATGAAAAAAAAGTCCTATCTGATAAAATTCCAAGCACTACAGGTAATTACAGCTGTTTATGCTCTTCGGTGAACCTGAAGGCCAAAGTATATAATTGGATGTCTTACCATCAGTAGCTTCACTATGTCAAGAAATCCAGGTTTTACGGTACACTTCTATACACTATCTGTTTTTTTCACCTTTGCAACAAACACCAATTGTCATAGTGTGGTGACACACTATGTCAACCACACATGACAAGCCTACATAGTCATGACTTTCCTACTCAAAACATGGCCTCCTGACCATGTACTGCAAGCCACTATCACAGAACAGATTCCTAAGTAGCTTTGTGAAGATTATACTCTTTTGCTCCTGGTATCACCATCTCATCTCACAGTTGGAAGCTTCCCTTGCCCACACTCAGAAACAGCACTGAATTGAGCTTTTCCAGTATTTTCTGAACTTCACTCTACCACTAAGTGTCATCTGTTCCAGTGTCCAAGCAACTTCTTCCCTGCCTTTACCCATGTGCAACTGTGGGAAGAAGCATTCCTTCCATGCTGGCTGAGAGCAGTCCAAAAATGCCATTGGGATCCCAAGGTCCCATGATAAAGGACCATGAGAATTTTCATGTTTGGTTGCAACACACAGAATTTTCTTCTCTTTCAAGACACGTCACAAAAAGCAGAAAGGATTATCAAGACACTTCAAGATTTTGAACACCTATATAACAGAAATATTTTTTTAAATTAAAAAAAAGACCCAAAGCCATGAAGAGACAGCTATATAAATCACAGTCATGTTTCAGGAAGTTTAGACCAGAGGAAATCTTCTGGATCTTGAATGACACAGTTCCACTCTACTGCTGGAAACTACATCATATAAATCTCTTTCATAAATTATTCCTTAATTATTTGTATACAAATACATGCATTAATATTCCTGATGGACATCTGCAGATTTTCAGTGGTTTTCTTATCTGTTCTTTCCTCAGGGGGCATATTTACATTGAAGAGCATCGAAAAATTTGCTTTGCGAGGACTAGAACTTTTAGAGCTTTTAAGCTTAGAGCAAGAACTTTAATTTAGCATTTTTACAAGATATGAATGGCTTACAAATGTTTTGATAAGCACACAGAGGTGCCATATAGTCTATGCTGATGACTCAGTCAGAAAAATANAAGGCCAATAGCATTCTGGCTTGTATCAGAAATCATGTGGCCAGTAGGAGGAAGAAAATGATCACCCTGTACTTGGTACTAGTGAGGCTGCACTTCGAATACTGTGTTTAGTTTTGAGCCCCCCCAAGAAAGGTATCATTGTGCTGGAGTGTGTTCAGAGAAGGACAACACAGCTGGTGAGGGGTCCGGAGAACAAGTCTACAACTACCTGAAAGGAAGCTGTAGTGAGGTGGGGTTTGGTCTCTTCTCCCAGGTGACAGGATATAGGAGAGGTAGCAGGTAACAGGTGATAGGAGAAGAAACAGCCTTAAGCTGTTAACTTAACTTAGCTTAACTCTGCCAGCAGAGTTTTAGATGGGATATTAGGAAAAATTCCTTCACCGAAACAGTTGTCAAGCATTAGAACAGGCTGCCCAGGGAAGTGGTTGAATCACTGGAGATATTTAAAGGACACTTAGATGTGGTGTTCAAAGACATGATTTAGTGGTGAACTTGACAATATTAGCTTTACATTGGACTCGATCTTAAAAGTCTTTTTCAAGCTAAATGATTCTATAATTGTCTGATAAATTAATCTGAAAGATAGAAATGCTTAGTTAGAAGTAAAGTTTTACAGCTATCAGTTCACTTAGTTTATTTTATTTATTTGGAAACCTTTGTGTCAACATTTTTAAAATAAGCATGACAAAGTCAATGCAATGCAGTTTACTGGAGAAAGGTACACTATTTTTTTTAAATTAAAAATATTAAGATTATAATTAAATANAAAGAAATTGAGTATTAACCACAACCAGTTGTTGTTAATGAAAAAAAAGTCCTATCTGATAAAATTCCAAGCACTACAGGTAATTACAGCTGTTTATGCTCTTCGGTGAACCTGAAGGCCAAAGTATATAATTGGATGTCTTACCATCAGTAGCTTCACTATGTCAAGAAATCCAGGTTTTACGGTACACTTCTATACACTATCTGTTTTTTTCACCTTTGCAACAAACACCAATTGTCATAGTGTGGTGACACACTATGTCAACCACACATGACAAGCCTACATAGTCATGACTTTCCTACTCAAAACATGGCCTCCTGACCATGTACTGCAAGCCACTATCACAGAACAGATTCCTAAGTAGCTTTGTGAAGATTATACTCTTTTGCTCCTGGTATCACCATCTCATCTCACAGTTGGAAGCTTCCCTTGCCCACACTCAGAAACAGCACTGAATTGAGCTTTTCCAGTATTTTCTGAACTTCACTCTACCACTAAGTGTCATCTGTTCCAGTGTCCAAGCAACTTCTTCCCTGCCTTTACCCATGTGCAACTGTGGGAAGAAGCATTCCTTCCATGCTGGCTGAGAGCAGTCCAAAAATGCCATTGGGATCCCAAGGTCCCATGATAAAGGACCATGAGAATTTTCATGTTTGGTTGCAACACACAGAATTTTCTTCTCTTTCAAGACACGTCACAAAAAGCAGAAAGGATTATCAAGACACTTCAAGATTTTGAACACCTATATAACAGAAATATTTTTTTAAATTAAAAAAAAGACCCAAAGCCATGAAGAGACAGCTATATAAATCACAGTCATGTTTCAGGAAGTTTAGACCAGAGGAAATCTTCTGGATCTTGAATGACACAGTTCCACTCTACTGCTGGAAACTACATCATATAAATCTCTTTCATAAATTATTCCTTAATTATTTGTATACAAATACATGCATTAATATTCCTGATGGACATCTGCAGATTTTCAGTGGTTTTCTTATCTGTTCTTTCCTCAGGGGGCATAAATACATTGAAGAGCATCGAAAAATTTGCTTTGCGAGGACTAGAACTTTTAGAGCTTTTAAGCTTAGAGCAAGAACTTTAATTTAGCATTTTTACAAGATATGAATGGCTTACAAATGTTTTGATAAGCACACAGAGGTGCCATATAGTCTATGCTGATGACTCAGTCAGAAAAATAGGAGTCTAAGATCTGAACTAACAAGTAAAATAATTATATTGCTGATAGTTCATGAAAATGAATTAATTGTAGTCTAAGTCCCAAGACTCCTATCACAAAGAAAAGTCAACATTTTTATTTTTTTTTTAACAGAATGAAAGCTGTCCATGCATCTTAAAAATAAAGTTATCTAAAACTGATAGCTGGAACTAAATTTAAATGGAAATACTCAGAATGTTTCATGAAGTCAGTCTGTACTGTTATAAAGTACAACTGCATTACAGCTTTTATGCTCTCTGTGTATTTATGCATATATCCATGCATTTTAGACACACAAAACGAAAACCCTGTTAAAATTATCAGTGAATTACTTACATCTCCATTCACTGCTTTAGGATCAGCATAACTACATGTAGGTGGGATATCAGTTAACATTTTAAGTCTTCTTTCTAACTGTTGTTTTGTAGTCAAAAGATATTCCATGCTTTTCATTTTGCTGGGGCTCATCTTTTTGGTATCCCTGTACACAATATACAATTAAAAATATTATTTCTGTAATAAACATTCATTTATTGATTTGAAAATATTCTTTGGGTACTGAAAGACACAAACATCTCTTTTCAAATTGTAGGCTCAGATGTGTAGGTAGATCTGTTAATGTAAATTTACTGATGATCCTAACAACTTCCTTTTACCATGGCTTGTATTCAAAGCAGCAAGTAATTCTGGGTGATGTAAAGAGGAGAAATTATGGTGATATATAAAAATGAAAATAGATGAAGACGGCAACTCTAAGTACCTCATTTAGCAAATTAGAAAGCTAACAAGATTGCACAGTAGCAGACTTAAACATGAAAGAGAAATGGGATGGTTTTACTGCCAATAATGACATGGACTGTAAGTATTTAGGACAGGATCTGAAGAAGAGGTAGAGGGAAAACTATTTAGGGGCAGATTTTCAAGCTACATCAACGTCTAGATATGTGTCTAAATTCCTACTGGATTTTCAAGTTCTTACTTGCTACTATTTAAGTTAGCTAAGTTCATTCTTTCGTGATGTTATGTCCAAAGAATGCACTGTAAATTGCCATGATTAGGAGGGCAAAATCGTGATGGTTTTTGTTGCTGACAACCCTGATAACTGTAGTCATATTTCATTGTAAAATGCCTTATCAAAATTCACGACCTATTACAAAATAATTCAAGCTTAGTAAGAAAACAAACACAGCAGAATCCAACTAAAAGGCTGAGAAATATTCAAGGAACATCTCACCAGCAGGTGAACCTGTACTTCAGAAAACCACCGCTGAAACCAGCCATGGTGAGGCTAAACTATGAACGTATTCTCCCACAGTGACTGACCCAGCATAAGAGTCAGATGCCACACCATTTTTAAGAGATGTATGACAAAAGTTGCTGTTTGAAGAAAGAGATACTCTGACATCTTGATATCTCAGAACTGAATTTTTCCAAAATGATCAATCTCATATACTCAGGTCTCTCTTCTCTTTGATTCTTACACTATAGTACCAGCACCTTACGCAACATCAGCAACACTTGTATCTTCCCGCTGCTTGACTATGCACTAGGTATTGCTGGTGGTTATCTGCCGTGTAGCTGCTCTCTGTGTGAGTTGCCTGCGCACAAAAGGGAGCAGGAACTGCTACACTGCAGTTGGATGAATGTGCTGCTCTAAGGTGTATTCCCTGGTAATAAGTCATCACAAAATTATGCTCTGTCATAATATGTAAGTGTTTTAGTTATAGTTATAATACTTACTGAGGGTTCAATTTTGTTAGTTGTTTATTCACTTTTCTTAGTTCATCCTTCAAAAATTCTTTTTCATTCTCGGCATCAGGGTGTTGTTCACTTTTTTGTTTTTCCAGCAAACTGAGGAATACGCTCTTGGCTGCCCGTTCCACCAAATCCACATCAAATCTTAATTTAAATAGCACATATATACATCAGTTAGGTGAACTCTAATGGAGTTTTTATTTATATGTAATGCTGTTACAAGAATATTCAGTGAGGTTTATCATCTGACAATAGTTAGAATCTAATCTTTAGGAGCCTATCCATATTCCATCTCCAAATCATACTTCGCATTCACTTCCAAATTGATATTACTCCAAAACTGAATGGTAGAATGTTTCTGCCAATAAATTATCTATAGAGAGTGGCTCAACTTTACCTTTTCCTAAGCTGGACACTCAGACATACAGATAAAGCAAATCCCAGCTTTAGTCATTTTAATTCTACCCAACTACCCAGTTAAGAATCAGTGCCTGCCTTTCTTGGTCTTCTACATAGCTGTTCTTCTTCTTTTTCAGTACTGGACTGTTTGGAGTTTAACTGGGGTGAAGAGTTCTCCAACTTCACTCTCAAAAAAGTATTTTTTTTTTATTCTTGTTGCAGTAGACAGATCATGTTAATTAATCCCACACAAAGCATTGGCAGCACATGGTAAGGTTACATCCTCTTCCATTAGTATAGTCACAAGTCATTCAAATCTGCCAGCCACCAAGAATAGGAGCAAAAATTGAAGGACTTTATTCTTTTAACCAAAAAGACCACACACAGATTTTAAGGCTTGGATGTAACCTCTCCTTAAGCTAAGCTTTTCAAATCTTCACAGGTGACAGAGCTCAATAACAGTCATTTGCAATTTACTGGGGTTTTTCGCTCTATGAAGTTCAGACTGAATTGTCTAATTTCTTTCTATCACTGACTTTATTCAGCCATAATGAGTACTAAAATGGTGCCAGTCTTGTCTTCCTTGGTGCCCCTAAGAAAAGAAAAGCAGACTATGTACTGTTTTTTTCTCTACCACTAATGGCTGCAACAGCAATTTGGCTTCTGCAGCTCTGATACCCGCTCTCTCAGAAGTCTCCATTAATTCCATGCTAAAGTAACACCATACAGGATGACTGCTTTGCAATCTCATTCATCAATAATGGCTTAGGGAGAAAAAGCTTACCAGCACCAATGAAACAAACATCAGTCTATTACCCAAAATCATTGACTATTACTTGTGAGGGCTATTTATCTCCTTCATCTCTATCACCCTTTCTCAGGACTGAGACATTTAACTACAGAGATTTTTAATTTTTTACTTCTGTCTGACTCTTGCCCCTTGTCTGACTACAAAGACACTAGGGAGGTCTGTAAAATGTTGTTACGCTACTCCTGTACCTTAAAAGACTCTTAGATAACAGATTTCTGTACCTCATCCGCCAACTTGGTAACTCTAAGTTCTGCCTCCGTGTTCATTGGTCTGGAATGTGTTGTTGTCTCATCATGATCATTTATCAATTAAAAGATTAATTTACAATTAGACAATCATGGAGAAACAGAGAGAGGAATAATTGACCAGCATCTAGAGTAATTTGAGATGTGCCATCAGTATGTATATTCACTTTTTGCTTCTTCCTTTCAAGAGTTCTTTCAGAAATACCTTTTTATCAGCATTAAGCATGTGATAACTACAATAGCAGTAAGCATTCTACCCCTAACTAACAAAGTGTCCAGTGGAAGAAAGGGAAAAGCTTTGTACTGAGGTGAGAAAATATTCCATTTTTTCATGATTGTTACTATGCATTATTATAGTGAGAATATGCACTAGACAACTCTTTACTGATAAGCAGCTTCATTTTATTACCAAAATCCAGCACTGGGGTACATCCCTACTGTACTAATATTAGCAATATCACTGACAATAACGGTATTGTCAGGAGGCTCAAAGTTGTGTATGTCTGATCTTATGCAACTACATCTCACATATATGCAAAACAGGTTGATTGACACCTGTCACTGGATGTAAAATGAGATATCAGAGGCTGTGCAGTGGAGCTATCACTGCTATCATTCAGCTATGCATGATGCTATGCATGATGCTATGAATGCACACATTAATAGAACCTTTTTCACTCTTTTCTCTAGCAAATCTGCCCCTATGTACACCATTTGCATCTCTAAAAAAAGAGCATACTCTTTCCGCTAGTTTTATAGACTATGCTGCAGCACAGAAATTATAATCTGACCCTCATTTTAAAGTGATTCAGTTTCTTGCCATTTTCTCAGACATCATGCATGGATTCTACCCTTTCCACACAGTAATTAAACGCTCCCAGTTTTATTTCAGCTAAACTTTTAGTGGGTTGATAGAGCTTGTAGGCTTTTACTTAGTTTGTTTTATGGCAAAGGTAACAAAAATTGTATAAATGGCATTTGCCAAGCCATATCAAAGCTTATCTCTAAAAGCCATTTATCTGAATATAGGCAATACACATATAATACATGGGATGTAAATACTTACATAAAAAATAAGGCAGGTAACTTATCCATCTCACGTAATTTATCAACAAAGCTGACAAATTGCTTCCACTTTTCCTTTTCTGAGCAATCCACAGGTTTTGGCTTAAGGTGCTCCAGTAGCAAATGCACCTGACCAAAGTAATATTATTGTGGAGATGTGAATGGCAGGAACTTCTGACCAGATGGTAATAAATATGAAGACTCAATTTTCCTGTGTAAACTTTTATCAGCTCAAATTTTTTAAATCATTCAGAACTGCAGTGGTGACAAACTGAAAGATCTGCAAGTTATCAACTGACTTTGGTAAGAGCTCAAAATGTAAATTGTTGTAGCATTTATGGCTACCAGCACTGTGCAAATAATAAAGTATCGCTAACATTCTCATTATGACATATTTTCACATTTAAGTGTCATATTTCAAGAAATAATTTTTTCCACAAATCTTCTTTATTTTACCCTTGCTATTGATTCACCACCTCCTCATATTCCTTTTTATGACATAGGTATAGGTCAAGGACTTGATTTTCTGCTCATTGCTTTACTTTTTAAGATGGAAACGTACATACTGTCTGCGATTACACAGCAGGTTCCAAATAAGTTGCAAAAATGAGGTAGACTATAAAAGCAGAGCAATGCTACAATATTCTCACTGACTGTAGGAGGTACCCAAAGGAATCAGGAACTGAAATCTCACAGCAGTATCAGAAGTTTGGCTCCAAGAGAAGCTTGCGAAAACATTACCTTGAGAATGCTTATGGAAATGCCACAAATAGTATTGCTTATCTTTCAAATTCAGCAGTAGTTAAGCCTAATAAATAGTAATTATGGGAGGAGAAACTCCCATAATTATATTAAATATAATTATTAATATTTTAAACCTGCACAGAATATTAAGAAAGCAACCTGTAACAGTTGTTACCTTCTGTCTTTGGCCAAGCGCAATCCATTTGCTTAGTTCTTTCTTCAGTTCCTGTTCATATTTCCTCACCTCGGGCTTTTTTATTACTACTTTATTCTTGAAAGACACAAACTCCTCAGGATCTAGCTCCTGGAAGACAACATTAATATAAAATATTGCTGTACTTTGTTATCTACTTATTTTGATATATTTTACCCACACCTGTGTATACACACCTTTGCCCTTGGCCATGCTGGCCAGACTTTTACCATTGTGTCATAAAGCTGGATGCTCTCTCGTGGAGACAGAGAAAGATCTGAAGGAATACCATAGTTCTCAATCTGCAAGGAGTTTAAACGTAAGAAAAATAAATGAATCATTTTGATGGAATCCATCTTGCCTAAACATAACAGTTGCTAAACAACATTAACACCAGCATGCTTACATGACTGACGGTTAATGTAGCACATGGATGACAATGTTCAATGATTAAATCGTTGCCCTTTAGAGAACACACATACTTTTCCAAATCATTGTATCTCTCTTCATACAAGACTGTGAAGAGAAAAAAAAATGCTGTCACGAGGCACTCGGTTGTTTTAAAAAGCAAGTACTTAATCCTGCAAGATTTTCCATTTATTTAAAAGACAATACACTTAAGTTCACACATCAACATGAAAGAAATAAAACTGAAATTATTTTTTTATTACAAAATATTTTAATACACACCTAGTCTAACACGATATGATTTCTTTTGTTCTTGTACTCCAGATTTCCCTTTATATTTTCCTGTAAAGTTCTTTTCAGAGTTTGAAGAGTTTCTTTTTATTCTGTTATCAGCAAGGTGCCAATACTTTTTCACAGATTGTAACCACCTACAGTGCAAGAATAAAAATAAGAGTTGTAAAAATATTTTAAGAAAATTGCTACAGCTGTAATAAACGAATTATCTGCTCAATTTCTCCTCTAGAATTTTCAGACCCCTCTCCCCATCTTCAGTGCAATTTTCTCCAGCTTATCCCAGAGTGCAAATGAAATATGTGAAATAGCACCATTATATACATAAATACACCACAGGTGTCTTCTCTGACTGATGATGATCAAGTTTGCTTATTAGGATTTGGCAATTCAAGCAGATATAAAAGCTTCCTTAATTCCTCTGCTCAGCTTAATTATAGGGCCTGAAAGAAGAGTAGTGTCTGTTAAAGAGTTAAGTGCTACAGTATTGGTTTATGTCAAGTGGAAGAGTACGGGTAAGCATAATACATATAACAATATAACTCTAAATTAGTTGCTTCCAAATAGTAATTGACCTCTCTATCAAAAACAGCTCATATTCAGTTTAAGTACTCTCTTGTGAGCAAGAAAATTCCACACATACTCAGTTAGGTGCTCTGGGTTGCTGACAGTAGCAGAGAGTGCCAAAAATGGACACCGAATTGTTACCAGAAGATGCTCCCAAATCTCTGCTCCTATTTCACCACCAAGGCAATGGACCTACATTTTTCAGAAAAGGATTAGAAGAAAAAAAAGTGATCCTTATCAAAATACATTCGAAACAGGAATTTGTTTGTGATTTGCAAAAATCTAACATTTGGCAAGATGAGTACTGAAGTAATTGTTATGTTACGGTAAATGACAACAAGATCCAAACCAAACATCCAGTAAATTCCTCTATCCAGACTTCACTTGGTAGAAAATTAGTCAAACTTTAAATATTGAATTCACTGTTTGTATCATAGATACTGACTGGCACCATTAGCAACTAATTGTAGATATAAGAAAGAATACAGTAGGAATTTATAATTTAGCAAAATTAATCACTGACTTTCCCTGGGAAGACTGACAAATACCATATCATGTGCAATGTGTATGATCCCAGTCTGGAATGCTCTATTTGTGCCACTCAGACTAAAGCAGTTACTTTTAGTTTTTCAATTAACTGGCATGAGGGAAATAAAGAAGTTCCTGGTAGCTTTGACTGAACTGTATGTCCTCTTGAGGATTAACAGTGCTTTAAGTTCTTTCACTGGAGTAAATAAACACTATCAACAAACAGGAAAAAGCAAGCTAAGTCTAAAATAATATTTCTGAAAGTTGGGGTTTTTTATGTATGTAACGAAAAGATGAGTCACCGGCACTTATGGTCAAGATTTTCCACGTACTTGTTAAATTGGTTACTATTAATAGATGCCTACCTCATCAAATATAACATATTGTATCCGTTTTGTCCATTTCTGGCAATGAGGAGACAGCATCAAGATTTCTAAACATTGAGGCACGGTAACTAGTATCTAAGAAAAAAGATTTTTACAACATTATTTTCATCATCAAGTTTGCTGATGATACCAAACTGGCCAGAGAGTCATGCTGCCATCCAGAGAGGCCTAGACAGGCTGGAGAAATGGGTTAATATGAACCTCATGAAGCTCAAGAGGGAGATGTGTGAGTCCAGCACCTGGGGAGGAACAACTCCATGCATCAGTGTATGCTGGGGGCCATCCAACTGGGAAGCAACTCTGTGGAAAAGGACCTGAGGGTCTCAATGATGGCAAGTTGAACAGAAGGCAGCAATGTGTCCTTGTGGCAAAGAAGGTTCATGGATCCTGGGCTGTATTAGGAGCAATGTTGCCAACAAATCAAGGCAGGGAATCCTTCCCCTCTACTCAGCACTAATGAGGCCACACCAGGACTCCTGTGTCCAGTTCTGGGCTTCCCGCTACAAGAGAGACCTACTAGTGGCCTTCTGTGATGGAGTGATAGACAAGAACTACTGATGTATTCTACTTGGACTTCTGTAAGGCATCTGTTGATTGCTGGCAACCAAAGGATTTTAATGTCTTTTCTTGTAACCACAGCCAGTAATCAACTGCGCTTCCCCTAAGGATGAATGGGTACTGTTGTATGTCATAGACTGAAAGTTTCTGGTAAGCAGTCCAGGTACACTTAGATTTTTCCTGAACTTTGTATTTAGTAATGACACAATTGTTTTAATCAGAATTAACATTTTCAGAAGCCAGATGGTATACAGAAGTCATTATTACTATGTGTTAAAACACCCATTAAAACACCCATAAAAACATACCTGAGAGTTCATGACATCATGGCAATAATCTCGTGTAAATACTCCACACACTACCAATCCATCCGGAAGTTTCTTGGTGAATCGATTGTATATAGTTCCCACCACTTGGTTTACAAGGGCCTTAAATAAAGCAGGTCGTTAGCAAAACTAGGCAGTGTATGCGTAAAGGCATGTGATGATATACCAACACATAAAAGCATTCAGTTTTGGCACTGATATTACTGTATTAGACTATAATGAACTATGTAATGTACTATTAAGTCTAGGCTGTCAATAATGTTAACTTGATTTTTACCTATAGTCAAATGCTTTTAAAAAAATTTAGTGTTGTGTAAAGTCAGTTATACGATATTAATTCTGTATCTTAATTGTTTGCAAAGCTGTTAAATAAAAATATCAAATATTACTGCATCCACAAGCACTTTCATGATCTCAGAGTCCTGGGGCTGCAGGTATAATATACGTTTCTTCATCCAGACAGATACTCAAATGCAAAGATGATTTTAATGTCCAACATGAGTATAACCACAGAAATTTGATTTTACTTATAGAAAACAATCTATAGAAACTGTTATTGAATGTGTTACAGCACATGTAATTCAATATTAAAAAACATCTTACTGGATATTAAAATAAGTTTTGGAAGAAGTCAAAACATCATGCATCAGCACTTAAACCAGTTTTTATATATTATGACAGACTCTCACTAAAAAAACATATCCACTGCCTAGAGTTTCATAATTATTTTCTCTAGAAGTAGCAAACAGTGAATTCAATTAGAAAAAGATTACTTGTTTGGTTATTATTCTGTTCTAATATTACTTTCACCTTGTTGGTAGAATTTCGGTACTCTCACCATTTACTTAACACGCTATTTACAGCACTTTTGTATATGTTAGTGCTTCCGACCTTAAATTAGCTATACAGATATTAATAGACAGAAACTCTACATGAGCTTAAATATTTTGAAGATTTTTTGTAAACATGCTGTTTCTAATAAATGTAAAACATAATGTAAAGATTTTGCTTCTAATAAAAAAATACATCTACCAACTAAATTCGTGTAACAAGTTACCCCAAGTTACAGCTCCAGAATCATACTGAGAAATACCATAGTCATACATAGAGAATATGTAGTAGGATGTAGCCTTACCTTTGTAGGAGAAACATACACAACTACTCCATCATTGCTTGTTTTCAGAACTTTTTCCATACAATAGTACGATGCGTATGTTTTTCCTGATGAAGTGGGAGCAACAATCACTGCAGACTCATTATTATCTACAGCATCAAGAAGTTCTCGCTAAGGGAAAAACAGTTGATTATTAAAGATGTCATTACATTCTGGAGTAAACCAGCTCTTACTGTGACAACATCTCTTATTTTTGCATGTAGAGTTGATATACAGATTTTAGACTACAGGCAATTAGAGTTAACCTAGTCGTTTTATGACTGCATTCTTTTAAACTTAGTGGGGAAGAAATGGAACTACAAATTATAACTTGTCTATCTCAATTATTGGGTCTGAGATACTGATACCAGAAGATTCTTGGTCCAAACCAGGACATTTTCAAATTAAAAAATGAAACCAGTTAGCAGCAGTGTATAATTTAGTTCCAAACACTTCATTATTTTATACAAGGCAGTATTTTTTTCTTGCACTATAATAGTCAGAATCATAGGATGATTCAAGTTGGAAAACACCTTAAAGATCACATCACTCCAACTCCCCTGTCATGAGCAGGGACATTTTCCACTAGGCCAGGTTGCTCAAAGCTCCATCTAACCTGGCCTTGAACAAGTTACATCAATACTGTCCAAATCTCTCTTCTGCTCCTAGCTTAGTTTACAGTGTTTATTAATCTGCATTCTTCCTTATTATTGTCTTCCTCTATGATCTCTCACCTTACATAGGTCGATGAAAGGATAAAGGAAGGGGTACAGAAGAGGAAACAGAAATAGAAGTAACATGATCTTTTTCCATCAGCACATATGCCAAGTTCCAAGTCGCTTTTCAAGTAAGTGACTGTCTTGCAGATACAGACATGCAAAGCAGCAAATTCAGCTGGCCTTCCCAGTCCAGTTATCAAAAACAACCCAAAAAACACCCAAACAACCAAGATAGAGTTACTCCGCTTTAGAAAGAAAAGTGACTTTTCATCTGCTACTATGATTTGGGTAATTCTTTAAGAACAAATGAGCGAAGGATGAACAATCAGAGATTATCCCAACAGGGCATTACCACCATCAAATATGATAATGAGGAGTGAAATCTCATTGATTAGGCATTTCTTACATTTAATTCCTTGGGCCAAGCTCTCAGTAGAAAAGCTCTCAGTGTAGAACAAACATGGATTACAGTCCAAAATGACCTGAATTTGTTAAATTTGTTAAATGGCACTTTTTTTGGCAAATAGTATAATAATGCCTATTTTAAAATGGAAAAAAAAAATCAAAGATACTTTCCATTAACTTGATGCAAAAGGTTTGTGTTACCTCACATTACCTGCCATGTGTCTGGTATGAAATGTTGCACTCGGGGATCTGGATCATTTCTCTCCTCTCTGAGCAAGTAGTAATCCATGTGTTGTAGTTGAAAGCGAGCTGGACCCACTTCAACAGCATACTTGCTTACATTGTGATCACTACTTTCTTCTGTCTATAAGGACAAATGAACATTCAAGTTGGTTTCAAAGCTAGCAAATGATTAAGAAAGCAGCATGTGTTTTGCTCTGTGGAACTCTGCAAGCTTTGAAAAACACAAAAGCGAATGTGATTTTAAAATAATTTCTTGCAGAAATCTACAGCATATAGCCTATGTCAGGGTTACACTTGCATCTCTTCAAAGACTAATACATTCTAAAAATAATATGTCTTCCATAACTGGTGGTGGTTTGTTTTTGGTTTTTAGAAGACCTAGCAAAACAAGCTAGTAGGCAAAGCTCAGCCTGCCCTGACTGCTTGTGTAATGAATCACATTTGCAAAAGGAAATTCAATATAAAGACTGACTGTGATCCCAAATTCAGTAAAGCATTGGAATTTTAAATGCCTGTACACCCTGAGATGTATCAGATTTAATGTTCATGGACACTGCTGGCTACAACATCTGATCCTGAGACCTGTAAATAAAAGCATTCCGTGTTACAAGTTACACCAGAAGATCAGAAAACCACATAATTTTGGTTGTCAGAGACATCTGGATGTCAATTAGTCCAACCCACTGCTAGAAGCAGGTGCAACTAGATCAGGTCACTCAGGGCAGTGTTCAGCTGAGTTTTTAGTATGTCGAAGGATGGAAATTTCTCAACTTCAATTTCTTGAAAGAAGTATCTTTAGTTATTCCTGAAAATTTTAGTTATTCCTAAAATTTCCCCAACTTTGCAAAAGTAATAAACAGAAACAAGCAGGTTCAAAAGCAGATCCAAAATGCACTAACTGATCTAGAGACCCTCTAAGCAAGACATTAAACTTGCTAACATATCCCCTCTATCACCACAACCCTTTAGAACAGAGCTTTTGAGATCCTCAGGTCCAAAGTTCTACTTCATGAAACGTAATATCCTTTATTTGGGCACCAAACACCCTTACAATAGCTATGCAGCCAAGAGCAAACAATCATCATAAAACAGTTGAATTCACATAGGAAAAAGAGACCAATAATTCCCACTCTTCAAGGGCAAAAAAATTCTTACAAAACAATCACTTCCTCCCTAACCTTTTAGTCCTGATCCTCAAGAAAAGAAGATAAACACTTTCCAGAAATAAGCTTCCAAAAAATCTCTGTACCATGCCTGAAAAATGAGACACTGAAGTGACTGATACTAGTTTTACAGTTAGCTGTAATCTTTCTTCCTTTAGCTATTGATTCTACCTTCTGCAGGCTGTGAGTTATATTCTCCCTCTTCTGCCTCAGAACCACTTTAAGCATCCTCCCTCCCTTACAGCATCTCATCTACACACAAAGGTATCCAAATGCTCTTAACATTAAATCAGCCTGTGACCAGGTTGCTAACATGCAGAAAAGCGTAAGATCAATCCTTAGAGAAACACTTCAGAGCCTTATTCAGTGTAGCTACTGGTGTTCTCAACTGTGGTAGCAAGTACAATCAATCAAGCCATTCAGGATCTAGAAATGAGATGATCAGTAACAACGTAACAGCAAACAGATAAATTTTCATCCATCTCTTCAGCCTCAAAGATTTTCTTACCTAAAGTACCCCATTTGGGCCTGTCAGAGAGCAGGTGCTCATCACTTTAATGGTTATTTTTAATGTGCAGTGTTCAGCTGATGTGATAAGCTGAACAGCAGATATCTAAGGCCTCAAGAGACATAACTAGAGTAAATTAATCATGATGCATGTTTGAAATGGTATCTTTTGCAGCCATTTAAAGCTTTATTCACTGAAGGGGAAGTGGCCTATCCCACCAGCTAGCTCCCACATCAAGTAGAGAAATGTATCCATGGAACTAAAGATCAGTATCTGAAGCAAGAATAGACAATTACAAAACTTATGATACAACACAAAATAAAATAATATAGATCTTCTACACATTATTTAATGCTTAAGAAAACACTACTGATATTCAACTGCAGATCTAGTTACCATAGAATCATTAGTCTATAAAGTTACCTGGCCAGGTAAAGAGCATGCCAAATTCTCAAATCCAAGAAGTCTAAGATATTTGGCCAGCTTTTGTAGATGTGGTTTCTCCAAGAGATCTTGATATTTTTCAAGGAGGATATGAATTCTCCTCATGACTTCAACAGCTTGGTTTAAATCTTTAGATCTGTAATCTTTAAAAAAAAAAAAAAAAAAAGCCTACAGTTATTTGAGAGCCAATTGTATCATCTTAGAGCCTTCTGATGGTACTTTTAGAAGAGATCGTACCTGTCCTACCACATTTATGACAATTTAAAAATGAATTTTATTGAAAGACAACTAGACGAACATAACCCACACTCCTGTGACCTCTACTTAAGTGGCCACTGAAGATCAAACACCAAAATAATTCTATCAGCTTCTTCATACTCAGCTGTAAAAGAAATTCATACTTCTGATATCTAGGCAGTAACAGAGCTTCCCCTTTTCACCTTCCAGACCTACACATTTGTTGACAGCTTTCCTCAACAAGTTTAGACCAGTGTGTGAACACACAACAAGTTGATTTCACGTATGTAATTTTATGTATTTGAGTTTGACAAAGCAAAACAGGAAAATAGCTACAATCTAATTTTACTGAATTTAACTTTACTGCTGACTGAAAGGATCTTGAAATTAGAAAAGGGGACCAGACCCTATTAATACTTTAAAACACCTTGCATGTTCCTGAAACAGGGCTGTATTTTCACATCTTTGTTCCAGCTGAGAATGTACAAAATCACTCATTCTCTTGGTTAAAGGGAGTGGAAGTTGAACATGAATTTGGCCATACCTTGCTCTTTGCAGTGTTTCTTCCATACTTTTAAACAGGCAGAGAGTCCTGTCATTTCTACGGTGAACTTCACAGATTTACTTTTAAGGGTCTTGAGAAACTTCTCCAATTTAATTATTCCAACAGTCAGATTTGCTTCTATTTCCTTTACCGTTGGTGTACACAAGGCTTTCCATTGCTCCTGTTCTTTCTTTTCTTCTTTAGTTTTCAGTCGCCTGCTGTTTTCCTCTACAATTGCTTCCACTTTACTTTTCTATCCAATAAAATGAAGATGTTTAGAACTAACCATCACTGTGTGAAAGCATCATCTTAAAAAAAAAGCTGATCCATAAACTGAATCACAGTAGGTCCAGTATAAATTTCAATTTATCTGTTTGATACATTGTGTTTTAGGAACTGTTTAAAATTGTACTTCATTTTGAAGGAAGTATAATTTCTGAATCCCAATGCATGTTGCTCAAACAAGCTTCCCTAAGCTTCATTTTAGGTCAAAGCTTCACAAGTAGAACAAAAATGCACAAATGTGGAAAAATAAAATAGCAGATGTCTGAAAGTTACATTTAAAGCTTTTATTCTATATGTGGGTAATAGCAATTCTGGCCATATTGAGACGCTTTTCAATAAATTAAATAAAATTAAGAGTTTAAACTTACTTGGAGTTATTCTTTTATATGTGGACTTTTACAGATGAATCGACAGACCATAATCTCTAATCCATAGTACACTCTATTATGAAATATTACTCAAATTAATATTCCTGAGAATAGTTCATGAGTATGCAAGTACATGCTACATACCCTGTGATGTCTGACAATATTCACATAGTTAGCATTAATTGCAATATCTACAGCATCTTTCACAGAGAATGTTTCCAAATAGTGCAGGGGAAAAATTAGTTGAATACAATTTTTTCCCAGTATTTCACAATAGTTTCTTAAAGAAAAATTAAACTCAGGAACTCCTGAATTTAATTCTGAGTTCCCAGGAACTCTGTTTCTTTCACTCCACATTATAATGCTGGCCATCAGCCAAAACCTATCAGCCTTTACAGAGTTCATATTTATTATTACTTTTTATTTACTTGTGCCTGTTAAAATATCATCACTCATTAGTAATCCTAACTAGGAACAAAAGTAGTTTTGCCAATTTGCTAATTAAATTTGAAGTACAAAGGCAATTTAAATTTCATCAACTGAGACCTCCTAGTGCATTCAGAATATAAAACCTCGGATGTATGACTCATAGAAAAAATACTTCCCTGGATAATAGCAAAAAGATTTGGAAAGAGCAACTTGAATATACTCACATGCTTTTTTTGTGTGTTTTTAACAGCAGCACTAGCATTCCCTGACACACTCTCTTGAAGTACAATAAGTTTTGAAGTGCTGTTTTCCAAAGTGCTTCCATAAAAATGACGGAAAGTCTGTAACTTTTGTATTTGTCTTCTTTCTTCTGGATCTTTGGATTTTGCTACAAACAGATATAACTCATTAAAAAATCACTCTGCCAGAACTCCAGCCTAATCTGTTTCCAAGAAAAGACACCGAGGTAACAAATTTCCTAAAAATTCCTCATTGACCTAAAGGTCAAAATCACATTTTGAAAGAAGCTGGCTGCCAAGTCTCACAGAAATCCAAGAATACTCTGAATTATCTGAGAAACAGGCAATAGACTCAAATTCAAACTACTTCAAACACACACTAACAGTATTGGAAAACTTAACAAGCAGGAGGCCTGGAAGGAAACTATAACTGAACAAAATGCCTAGGCTTCTCACACAGTCCATGAAAACAAGCAATTCAAATGATCAGAAAGAGACTTCTTCCACAGGAAAACAAAGTGTTTGTCATCATAACATAAAAAAATAAAGCTGCTGGAAGACCACATATGCCAGCCATTGGAAGATACTGAACTGAGCACACTCATGCCTAAGTATTTCTCTCTGCCCTAACATCAAAACGATGAGTTATTTTCTGAATATAAAGACCCATTTTAGAAGATCTTTCTTTTTTTCACAAGAAAGACTGAGATGACTCATGTCTGCAAGCAGAGCATTTATGCAAGGCACGAGAGAGGAAGGTCCTCTGTTCAACTGGATTGGACTTTCCTACTTTCCAACTCCAAAATTATGCAAGGTGCTGTAGCTAGTATTCTGCAGGTTATGCTCTCCAAACTTTCTGTTGAAATCACAGTGCACAAAAGAATGTAAAACATCATCCAGTAAAAAAGATGAGCACATGGAACCCTGGTTTCATAGCTCAAGTGGTGCAAGTACCCATCCAGGAAACACTTCTAAGCCACTGAAAACTATAAGCAGTGTACCACAGTAATCCGTGACTTCTCAACTCCTCATAGGTTTTTCACTGTTCAGTTCACTGCATGATGCAATAGATGATGGGAACATCTTTGAGAGAAGGTTTTGTGTGCTTGCTGGTACAGAGTCTCATATACTTCATTTCATGTAAATATGGAAATCTAAGACCAAAACTAAGTCCATGATCTGTTTTCCTTAGTATCTCAAACTGGGAAAAAACTTAAAGAAAATTATAATGCATAACATCAAGAATTATGATACGGACAACTTTTGTTTACTTCTGTGCTGTTTTCAGTGGGATAGAATTAAATATCTTCATAGTAGCTTGTATGGGCTGCGTCTTGGATTTGTGATTGAAACAGCGTTGATAGCACAGGGGCCTTTAGTTATTGCTGAGCATTGCTTGCACAGCATCAAGGCCTTTTCTGCTCCACCAGGAAGTAGACTGTGATGGCAAGTGATGGGATTTGTCTTCCCAGGTAACCATTGGCCCTGAACACCTGCCTGTCGAAGAGTAGTGAATGAAATCCTCCTTTTGCTTGCTTTGTGTGCACAGTTTTTACTTCACCTATTAAACTGCCTTTATCTCAACTGACAAGTTTTCTCACTTTCACTCTTCTGATTCTCTTCCCCATTGCACTGGGGAAAGGGGAAAGAGCAAGCGGCTACGTGGTGCTTAGTTCCTGGCTGGCATTAAACCACAGCAACAACTGTGAAAAAAATCAGAGCAGATTTTGTATACATATGGATGTGCATACCAAGCATTATCCAAACTATGTATTTAAACATTAAACTTCACATGCATATACCGTTTTGCTTATTTAAATCTTTGAAGCATTTCACAAGCAAAAGGCAATGTATCGTAAACTTCTGACCACAAGTGCTCATTCTGTTATAATGGTTGGAACCATTTATGATTATACACAATGCACATATGTTATGTACAGGAACATCAGTCTAAGTATAATTTAGCTATTGCAGTAGCTCTAATTTGTGGACTATTCATACAGTTGCAAATATTTTCTGAAATGAGAAGCTCTTCTCCAAAACCATGATAATCTTTACAACACTGTTCTAGCCATAACAGACACATGAGCTTTGTGTTAGTTTTTCTTACCATCAGTATTGCACCGTATTCGCTCATAATCCTCAGACAAAGGTCTACCAGAATGCCAGTGATGAAGTTCATCAAATTTCTTGTATTTCATGAGTGAAGTAATTGCAGGATCATTGCTGAAATAGACAAACATTAAGCGGAGCTGCAATTAAGTGTCTTCTGGCATCTCTAATGAAACATTCAAAACATTCAAGAAACTGAGTATTTATCAAATCACAATTTTACTGTGGCAGAAAACCAACATAGGGCTTATTATAAATATATATATATATAGTGTAATGACAGCCTCACCTATTCAGAAAGAATTACTAACAACCACCTTTTTTCACTTATTTTTATATAGATTAACCACAGAAAGCGGCTAAAACTTCCTCATGGAGGAGCACAAAACCCTCTTCAACAAGTAGCAGAGCAAATGTAAAGGATAGTATCTTTCTTTTTTTCAGCATGTTTATTGAATGTTTTTATTTTTTCTGAGATGAACCTGAGCTTTGCAATTTAGGATAAGGCCTTTCAAATACAAATTATACATTTAGAAAAACAGTTCCAGAATGTAGAGTAAGAATCAAAGACCATAATAAGCAAATAATAATAATAATAAGCAAGCAAATAACTAGATCAGAAAATATGGATATGTTGACTCTTACCCATTCATGTTTTGAACTTTCTGTTGATTTTACCCAGTCATAGCAAAAGCACTTTTACATTTGTAAAAATTGAGCATAATGTGGATGTAAAGTGCAAGGGAGTAGAAAGTAAACCCATGTGATGTTATTTCATTAGAATAAAATTCATATATGTACCTTTCTAAAACAGGTAGGTCCTTCAAAACATCTCCAGCATAATCTCCAACAAGACTGGATTTCACTGAGATAAGTCCAATTTTAGGAATTTTTTTCACATAGTCTTTACAAAGTAAAAAAATATGTGTTTCAATAAGAATAATTGCATGCCATACTTGAAAATTCTGTATCATTACATTATAAATTAAATTCTATAACGTAAAATTTGCTAAAAATAAGGAGCTGTTCACAAGTTCCCCTTTTCCTATGTCTTTTCAAGCATGTGAAGAATGAAGCAGACATCACTATTGCTTCTGCAGAGATTTCCTCATAATCCATTTTAGACACCTACAACATGCAACATGCAACCTAAATGCAACAAACCATCCTATCTCAAAGGCATCTACTTTCCTGCACTGATTCCATAAATATGCACTTTCAACTGCACTTATGTGATTGCTAAAGATGACATGTAACATCATGTATCCTTCCCATTTTGAAGCCAAGGAACAACTTCAATACTTAATGTCTCCAAAGGAGATACAGAAACAACAAACAACAAAAAGCAATACAAATGCTGTGTCAGAAGGTGCCTTAATATCCCACAAATACCAAAGAAACTTTTTTTTTTTTTGCCCACTAGAGCCCACTTTGCCTGCTTGACATCTTTGAAACCTGCTGAAGAACATTCACAACCTTAAGGAGAGTTATATTGCAGCCTTTTTTGAATCCTTTATTAATTGTCTCTTCTAAAGATTTATAATTTTTTTTAGGTTTAAAACAAGCATTTTAAGGTTGTAAGAAAACTGGTTGTAAAGAAACATCAGGTATCAGGCAAAAATGTCTACCTACTCCTTTCAGATATTCAGAACAGGTCTTGTAAGTGAGGTAAGAAAGCAAATAATATCTGAGCCAACTATGCACTTTCCATATCATGGGCTACTAAACAGGATGATGGTCTAATTTAAGACACTTATGGACAAGTCAGATTTCTACAACCCTCAAGTACTGCAATGTGAGCTACAGGGCTGGAATCTCTACAGTTTTGGCAACAATTCTATATTTCACTTAATTTGCTGCTCCATGCCCTGTATAACCTGTATAACCCTGTGTCAACATATACAAGGATGTTCTTCAGAGACAGTTTTCCTCTGGCAAAATCATTAACTACGAGTAATTATTATGCTTTTTACTACTATGTGTATTACACTAATCATAATACTTTTTACACTACAGACAATGATTCGCGCAAGCAATCATGGAACTAAACCCAATTCCTACTGAAGTCAATAATAATACTTGTGCTGTCTACAGGGCAGTCAGAATTTCACCCTTAAGGCCTGGTCAGACTTATTTTGGCATTAGCTTCAAGTTTTGCTAGTGCGTTGAACAGAAATAGGAAAGAATCCACAAAGCATGGATTAGATTTGTGATCGGGGTAATATCCTGGGTAATATCCTAGAACTTTTAGTGAGACTAATGAAGATGATGCTTCCAACTGTAATTTGTGGAGTTCAATATCAGTACCTCTAAAAAATGTCTGCTCCTGTTCAAGAAATAGTTGGGAAGTCTTTCGTATTGGGAAGGCATCTCCAAAACTGTATTCCACAGCCAATTTTGTCACAGTGTCCCATAAACATTGATATTCAGTCTCTATTTCTTTCCCCAATTCCTTTTTGAACTCTAACCCTGTGCAGGGAAGGGAAAGAGAGGGGAGAAAAAAAACTAAAATTAAAAGTTTCCTCAAACAAATTCACCTATTTCCTACCTATTCACCTATGCGACATCAGGCACAAAGACTTCAGTCCTATTCAAGGTCTTTGGTTACTAGAACTAACTAGAATAGAACGTCATGCATTGAAAGTTTTTAATAGCCTAGGCTATGAATAACTAACCGTACTAAGAAGATGTATTTTCAAAAGAACACCAGATTTAGACTGCTTATGAAAGTCTGCAAGCTCCACAGCTGAAGAAAGAAAAGTTTCTCTCACCTTCACCTCCTGCAGGTTAGGATCTTGAATTGAGAATTCTCTTTTTAGTGACCAATAATAGGTATCAGCATAAAAATGAATGTTTCATATTCCAAATTTATAGTTCCTTTGAAAATTTCTCTACACTACTTTACTGAGGTATATACAGGGCATCTTGTGACTAGATTCATAAAGTGTTTTGGTTTACTAACAGACAGATAGACTCATGGCAGATCATTTCAGGTAAACAGAATTACTTTGAAAAAATAAAAAACTTTTGCTGTAAATCTTTTCCCATACTTTCTTGCTCTGTCAGCTCTTGAATCTTAATATATCCAGTGGTGTTCTTAAAGGTCCAGCTCCAAATTCATGTATTTATAAGACAATATATGATTTTGTCTGAATCAATTTCATCTGAAATTAAAAATATTATACAATGTCTCAGTGACATTAGGGATCAACTCTAGTTTCCACTCTGACTGTGTTGCACTAAGGCAAAATGAAATGGACAGAAACCTGGCTAAAAAACAAATGGTTGAGGATACAGTGACACAGAGCTCTTACTACCTATGCCATGTCACTCTTCCTTTGCATAAATATGCATGGCACATCAAATATATGAAACAGTAAAGTATTCTGAATGAGTGTTAATGAAAGACTGCAATTTTCTAAACTTGGATATAGAAAAAAGTTTCCCTATTTTCCCATAAAATGTATATATTAATCTATGGGTAATTAGAAAATTGTACTCATTTATGCTTATACAAGCAGTTTCATTCTCATTTCACAGCTTAATAAAGTTAGAAATGCAAGAAAGCAAACTGTTCAACAAAGATAAATACCTTTAGTATATTCAAACTCATAGTAATGTGCAATATTTCTGAGCAGTAAATCATCATTTAAGTCAGACAGGTAAGTTAAATCCAGTTTCCAACCATTTGTATGTCTTAGCTGTGTCACAGAAAAATGCATACACAACTGTTGCTGTTGAAACAAAGCAAACAATTAATTTTACAGAGCACCTGTTCATGTGGAAGGATCAAAGCATCTCCAAAGCAAGGTTAATTACCACAGGTTTTATTGACATGACAACCAACACATTGTTACTTGACTTCTCTGTGATGAAGCAACTGCCTTCATTGTTCTCCTTCCCTGTAATAACCAACAATAAAAAGGCCTGACATCAAACTGTCCATAATGGATGAGACCAAAAGGTCTGTCCAGACCTGTACCCACACTCTAACAGTGCCTAACTGGAGATGTCTAACAAGAGGTCAAGTATAGAGATATTGCCCCAAACCCTCTCCTAGCTCCACTGATTCATGGCTTACAAAATTCCTGAATCAAGTAAGGATTGTCTCCAGCAGATAAGTTGCATTCTTTGATCTCATCAGATGACTAAAGTAATATATAAAGGAAAACAAAAACTGAAATGACAACTATAGCTGGTGACAGGGAAATTAAAACAGTGCTACACATACCATTTTTATTAATGGTAGAACCTGCATAGTCCAGGAGGATGTAATGATCCTAATTTGAGCTCTTTGTGAAAGAGGCATATGAAGAAGAAAAGCAACTGTAAGACATTGCATTCTACAGAGGTCAGCTGCTTCTTCTGTAGACAGGGGTTTACTTCTTCCCTGTTGAGAGATAACAGATAAAAAGTTGACCACATCCTTCAGCAAAGTGCTCACTTCTACTTAATTCAGTCATTTGCACTTTGTCAAAGCAGCTAATAATTCTTATATATTTGAACAACTCATGCATTGCAATTACTTGTGGATTCACTTACTTCAAAATGAACATTCTTGTAGTGCTGACAGATGCAGATCAGTTACAATGTAAAAAAAAATCTGTTTTCTGAAAAGAATATGACTATAAAAATCAAGACAAAAGTTAAAAACAATTGTCAGTGTGTCTGGTTAGAAATGCTACTATTTTAAGAGGAAAAGTTAATATATAGATATAGGCCTACAGCCTTTTCTCAACTTCACAGCAAAAAAGTCTGTACAGAAATACAGCTGTGCTAACCACTTGTAGCTACCCTGTAGTCCACTGAACATGTGTCTCAAAATATTACTGAAATATTGTATCTGTGTTAACTTGATGAAAATATAAGGCTTGTAGTATGGTCACAAAAATGATGTCATGACTGCATCTAGAAAGATACCTTTTTTTTGAAATGTCTTGGTAGTTTGAGAAAATTACATTCTTCTGTAAAAGCTAGTGTGCTGTTGAACATTAGGAAAATAAAAATAATGAGTGCAACTACCTTCCATGTTAAAACTTCCTACAGAAGTAATTGCTCTCAAGGTGAAACTTTCCCCAGGAATAGCCACTGCCACAGGGAGCACAATGAGACCATGGTCCTTTGGAAAAGCTATTGCTAGACCAGACCATATTATCTGAACCAGACCACTTCCAGAGCGCAGTCACAAAAGAAACAACTGGGCCTCTCTTCAGCTTGGGATCTAGAAGGAGAGCCATGTCTCCTATTAGCAATATATTTATGATCACTGTGTTGAAAAGATATTTTATAAAATCCTTACTTTTGCTGATCTCTTTTTCTTTGCTCCCATGGAAGTATTAGAATTTTTCAACATGCTGCTGTATGTTTTTAGTCCAACAGCACAAGCAAGAACACAAACCACTCTCCGAATGTCAGATCCTTCAGGCCACATTTGTTTCAACAGACACAGAGTCTGGCAAACCTGCAGTCATAACATTATGAATAGCACAAATGACCGTTAGAATAAAAATTACCAAAAAAAAAGACAAGCTTATCCTTTACAGCGCTCTACAGAAGGATATGAAAACTACAGAAGGAAAAGTGCACACTATCATTAATAAAAATAGCTCTTCTTTTTTTTATTTTTTTTTTTAACGTTCCTGAGGGTACCAACAGCTATGACCTGTCTCTGCACAATGCCAGCAATACTGCAGCAGGGCTGGTCTCTAGCTCATCACAGTTCAGCAGGCTCACAACCTGCTCTGGCCTCTGCCTGTTCCCAGGGAGGTGTATGATGTCCTGTCCACCTCAGCTGCCCTGCTACTGGTGGGAGCACCACCCTGGCTACCAGGTTCTGCCCTGCAGCCTCGAGGGGAGTCCCCACAGCCCAGGCCCCAAGGGAGCAGCCACATACCCTTGCTGCACCCTGATATTTTTCTTCTCCTGGGGTACCTAATTATTGAACTCATCTCAGGAAAGATAATAAAACAAAATATTAGCAATAGTCAGGCAGTTGTGTTTCTACTGACTTTAATGTGCTTTCTAAGACCATCTTCTGGACTGAAAAAAAAAAATCAGCTTGCTGGACCAGTATCATTCCCACTGAAGTCCAAGGAAGCCTTGCTGCTGTTCTCTGCAGGAGCAGAAGTACAGTCACAAAACTGCAGGGCAACTTAATGCTCAGGAAAATTACAGGAGTATATTAGGCACTCTTTTCTGTAATATATACACACAAATATCAAATTTTTAAGGTTAAAGAATTTTAAAATGAGATTAATGAATTTATTGCTTTAATCATGCAAGCACAGGCCATGCAACTGTAATCAAGCTTTTTAACAAAATAGTCAAGAATGTGAATACTTTCATAGTTAGCAGAGTATGCAAGCCTGGGTAGCTACAACAGAGAGAGGTTTAGAGATGTCTCTACAGACAAAGTTGCTGCTGGCAACACCACCAACTCTTGCCTACTGCTGCTGAAAGTACCCTCCTGCACCCTCCTTTCAGGAGCCAGCACCTGCATGTGGGTGAGACAATGGTCACAGGGAACACAGAGAGTCACAGCCATAGCACCGTAGGTGGCTAAGGGCAGTTTTATGCTACAGGTGGTGTTTTATGCTGAATGGGCTTGTTCCCCCCTTATACAAGATAAAGGCAGTCGCCAAGATGAGAACACCCCTTAAATGGCATCCCACTGATCAGCTGCCAGCGGAATCATTCTACTTCAATGAACCTGAAAGAAAGAGCTTCAAGCTGCTGTGAAAAAGAGCAGGCACAGAGGAGACGTTCTCAGACCCAGCGTGTCACTTCAGAATAAGGAATAGAGTTCTAGCTAGGAAAGAATTTCAGCTAAAGGAATGGAGAAAGACAATCTGAGGAGGAAAAAAAAGGAAAAAATTATCAAAGAGGTCTGATTACCTCTTTTTGTATGCTTTTCAGGTCCAACTTGAGATGTTCATACAGACACATCAATGGTTCTTTGTACCTGACTAGGTTTTCACAGGCAAATGCCAGATCATGTTGATGCTAAGAAGTACAGAAATCTAAGTTATATGTAAAAGTCAACAGATACAATGCATCAGACAGAATCCATTCAGGTATATAACAATTCTCAGCTGCCCAGAAACTTCTATTCTAAATAACAGTCCTTTAAATATCATATTCCTTGCCTAAATGCTAGTCTTGCCTGCCACAGTACAACTCAACTACAACATGCAATACTAAAGGTATAGGAAATGCTGTATTTGAGGCTACCGTATCTTAAACAGGATTCTTTACGAGGTTGTGAAATGAGGCTACAGAGAACAGGGCAGGAATTTGCCAATAAATTCCTTGCTTGTTAAGGATTTCAAGATGAGTAGATTAAAGAAATATAAAATTTGCCATGTATCAGTGCTTTATAAATTCATTATGTAAAATACAGTACCTTATATTGAGTTATTTTCATTAAATCCATGAAGTAGAAGTTAAGACAGTTATTGCAAAACAACAACAAAGTTTCAAAACTTACCTTTTGAAAAAATACTTTGTGTCTGTACATGCTCTGAACATGATAGCCGTAAACTCTAAGAATATCATACTCCTGTCCTGAAGCAAGCACAATGTTGATTTTCTTTGACAATGAGTGAGCAATTAAAATAGATAAATAATCTGTCTGGAGAGAGGTCAGTCCTATGTCAGATACAATGATGAAGTAAGGGTAGCTTTTCTTCAGGAAAGTCTCCCACTCGGATGATAAACAGTTGGAAAATTCTGTATGAACACTTGTGCCTGTGTTACGCCTCAGGTGTTCTATTAAGGCAGTACGTAAGAAAAGAAAATGGGGATACGGAAAGTACATGTGTTCTGCATCCTGTGGGAAATAAAAACAGTGAAATTATTCAGTTACATTTGTTGACACTGTGAACAGTTTCCTAATCCTGACTAGAATCAAGCAGTTGGTTTTAAAGGAGTGCAGAGGTTTAAACAGCAAAGACATGTTACTTGTTCCGTACCTTGAAGAAAACAATGACATATTTTGCTCCTTTTTCAGTGAAATCCTGCAGGAAGCACTCAATTTGGTAGAAGAAGTTTAGATACTGTGTTTTCTGTTTTAAAAACATAAGCAGTAAGGAGTCCCCATCTATCACGAAGAATTCAGACTCAACAAAATCTTTTAACAGGCTGACATAGCTGGAAGGAAAAAAAATAGCATGTACATAACATTACTCCAAGAAAAGTTGAAGACAAGGGACAGAGAAAATTTGATACTAATAGATTTTAAAATGAATGTTTTTGTTAATTAAATCAAGTAAACATTAAATGTATAAATCAAACCAATAGCAAACCATCATTATTGGATCTAATGTCAGTCCTACATAGCTTACAGTCTTTTCAGTCACTGAATGTATTAGCAATTGTCTCCTGTACAACTCCAGAAACTTTTGTAGCATCCAAGGCTTCTGTGAGCTAGGTGGTACCTCTTGTCCATGTCTGGTTAAGCAGAAAGAGTTACATCTTCTATAAGAAATATCCCACAGAAGATAACCACAAAATATCTTTTCAGAGTGTTCCAGCTGAAAACAGCAAGCGGGTTATCAACAACTATCATGAGAGTAACAACTACCTTCCTCATCCAAGGAATGTCTATGGCAAAAAAAATACCTTAACAAGCAAGAGAAATCCAATCACAATACATTCCTTTAAGAGACTAAAGACTTAAGACTTCATCTTCCCCTTCCCATTTTAGAGAACTATGAAAGTTGATGAAAATGTGCATTAATCAGTCTTAGGTAAAACTTGAAATAGATTCTCTTCATTGAAGATGGCAAGTATAAACAGGAGCACCTCATCAGCTTTTGCTACATCCTAAGAATTGACTGCACTCTCTAGCTCTTCAAGAATCTACAAAATTTCAGGGATATGATGTTTTATCAAGGAAGAGACCAAGGAGTCATAAAAACTTTTGCAGGTCCACGTGAAGAAGAGGCAAGCCCTTCTAGTAAAGGTTCTCTGCTTTCATGTTTGTCTGTTACATACTACACTGTCTACTACATATTACAATACAAATGCATATTATGAGAACATCCCTAGTCTAATGTTAAAAACAAGCTTGTTTTCTTCAAACCTGCCAAAAATGCTTGATACACATCAGCTCAGGTCCATACCTGGGAAGACACAGCTTTCTTTTCTGGCTGGGATCAACAGTTTCTGGTTTATAGGTCCAGCTTGTTATCTGATACAATAAGTAGACTTCCATGAACAAAAAGCATGTAAACTTCTGCCTTAGAGACTTAAACTGTCTGCCTTTAATTAGTACTAATCTCTAGAATTCCAGCTCCAGAATGCAGAGAAGATACTTTGCTGTCAATGTGAACAGCACTATTGCTAATCCTTTTCCCTATCCAATCAGGAAAGGAATCAGAATGTGAAGCTGCAGAAGATCATGCACAAGAACTGATATGCAAATACATAGAAGGTATATATAACAAGGAAAAATTTGTAGGGCAATTGTTATAAATGCTGTAAAAGTAGTAGCTTTAAAACATGTGAGGAAATGTGCTCAAAAAAACCATGACAGAATCTGGAAAAATAATAAATAACAATAGTTAAAATTGCGGATCAGTTCCTAAAACATGCAGACAATCCCTACTCTATGGCACGACTATGAATTATATTAGGAATCTTCATTCATGTGGCTGGAAATATGAAATCCTAAGCATGCCTTAGGTCTCCTGGTTTTCCACAAACCTAGGCAATGAGCACATAGCTTCTTTCTCTGAGGGGTACTACAATGCGATGTCTACTTACTTCAAAGAAACTATTTTTAATTGCCATTTATTAAATTTCTTTCCATTAATTCCACTGTACTTACCGAGCTTTTGACAGAGATACCCAACAGTGTAGCCTCAACTCCTTCAGAAATCCAAGATGCTTTCTTATTTCTAAAATAACCACACACGATTATTGATGGAACCATAACTCATCAATTAATTACAAAAGAGACAAAAGGTAAGACTGCAATAAAAGCTGTAATAGAACCTCACCAGGGCTTTTGGAATGACATTTATGCTGGAGAACTCTGAAATGTTTGTCTTCAGTTTGTGATGCCTGCTGAATCACTTCTTCAGTGGTTGAGATACTATAAACATTACAGTAATCTAGGTCATCTTCTTTTTTTTTGTTTTCCTCTTTTTTAAGCATTTTCTTAATAGCTGCTTCCAATTTGTCAGTGGTCTCATCCTCCTCACCACTGTCACTTGTAATCACACTCTTTTCATCTTCCGTTGTTGGAACGAAACCTATTTTCTTACTGCTGACACAGTCACTGTCAGTGTCATCATCACTAGCCCTCTCATTTGCATCATTATGGACAGATTTCTTGAAATAACCTGCAGAATCCATCAGAGATCTTGATTCTGGTATTCAAAAAAAGAAAACTCTAAGTAATCAAGACATAATTTTCAGGAAATATGGCACTCCCCAAGGTTTCAACCATTAAATTAACCACTTCACAATAACACTTGAATAAAATTCTGAGAAAATTCAGAAAGCAGCTTGTGAACATCCCTGTGAGGTATATTTTAATTTTTAAATCAATAAATATTTTTATAAACTATAAGGAAAAAATCAGCTTTTATCTTTGTTAAAGTTTACTAAAGAGGAGCATCATTTACTGCTGTCTTAAAACCTTTCTATAAAGCTAACAAAAGAAACTAAAGTGCAACCTTCATTTTTGAGATTTCACAACCTTCATTTTTGAGATTTCACAAACTCAAAACTCACCTGCAATTTTCATTTTGATTTTCACCTTGCATTAAACCCATAGCAAATGAAATTGCAGGGAAAAAATACATTTCTATCATCTATTTATAAGATACTGAACAGATAGTGTGCTATATTACAGTGGCGTGTTTAATGTAACTTTTCAGTGCAACTTTCATGGAATTGTGGAAATGTCAGAGTTGGAAAGGATCTCTAGCAATTGTCTAGTCCAGCTCCACCACTACAGCGGGCTTGCCTAGAGCACATTACTCAGGACTGCATCCAGGTCGGTCTTGAAAATCTCCAAAGAGGACTCCAACAACCTCCCTGGGAAGTCCTCTGGCACCCTCACTGTAAAGAATTTTTTTCTCATATTTGAATAAAACTTCCTATGTTCCAGCTTGTGCCCATTGCCCCTCGACCTGTCACTGGGATCCACTGAAAAGAGTCCAGCTCCATCCTCCTTCAACCCACCCTTCAGATACTTGTAAGAATTAAGGTCTCCCCTCAGCTTTCTCTTCTCCAGGCTAGAGTCCCAGCTCTCTCAGCCTTTCCTCACAATCCCTTAACTATCTTTGTTGCCCTATGCTGGACTCTCTCCAGTAGTTTCCTGTCTCCCTTGAACTGGGGAGCCCAGAATTGGATGCAGTATTCCAGTTGTGGCCTCACCAGTGCAGAGTAGAGGGGAAGAATGACCTCTCTTTAATACCCATTTTCTTTAAATGTAAGCTATTTATATACATACAGCTACATAAAGTCACCTTTTTTGTACCTACATACATACTTTTCATCAAGGCAGAAATAAACCTGATCCTTTTCTCCATTCTCTTATCTAAACTGAAGAAGCTGTATGAAAGGCTTCAGAACACGCTTCTGGGATGAATCATGTATTTTTGCATGCTGAAATTGTTGCTTACCTAGAAAATGGCCATTACTACTTCAGCAATCTCCTAAGCAAGTGTGACTTTCCATAATTGACGATGGAAAGTCAACTACCATCAAAGAAAGCAAAACTGTATCTGCACATACTCACATATGAACTATTATATTTCCTTTCCAAAAAAAAAAAAAAAGAAGCCTTAAATACTTTGCTGCTCTCCTTTCAAAAAACAAACAAACAAAAAGGCTTAAATACTTCTGTAGGGCACAAAGTGACATCTGAGTTCCTGAGGCACTCTGGAAGGTGCTCCCTTGCTGCCAGAAAAGTCACAGCCATTCCCCTGCTTGCTGTCCAGACCTAAGCCAACTGCACCCCTAAGGCAAACCCCAACCCCAGCTCCAGCACCAAACCTTAACCCAACCCCAGCCCCCCCAAGACCTAAACCAAACTCTAGCCCTAACCCCAATCACAGTCTCAGCCCCAAACCCTACCCCAGCCACAATTTTTAACAAAGCCCGGGCCCGGAAAGTACCTGCCGCCGCCGCCCGCTCCGGTGCCCCGACTCCGCCGCTACCCCCTATTTAAGGTGGCCCCGGCAGAGAGCTCCGGCCACCGCCCGTCCCAGCAGCTTTCGCTTTCCGTTCCCGGCACGGCCAGGAGCTAGTTCAAGTTTCGTTTCCGAGTTGCCGGCAAAACTGCGTCCCTGAACGCGATACAGAAAGGCGTCATCAGTGTTTCATTGCTTCCATTCGATTATGCTTTTCTGTCTCCCGGTGGCTTCAGTGAACGGTCCAAGAGCCACTAAAGCCCGCATTGATCTCTTAAGAATCTTGTTAATGCAGATTACATATCCAGTGGAGAAAACGTTAATTCCTATTTCTGTCACTTTATTCACCATGATCTGTACTTCTACACAACTACTTTCTTAAAATAGGAAATTCCATATAAAAATGAGCTAAGATATGTACTTTACACAACTTCATAGCACGTCCAGCAAATCCTTTAGCAGGAATAGTACTGGACCCCTATGACAATTTAAAATAGGAAAGCCTCAATTTGCAAGGGAACCTGTGTACCCAAACGCTGTTCAAACTATATTTAGGAAAACAGAGTTTACACATCAGATTATCTTGGCAAGAAATGCAAATCTCAACTCCTCTTTAGGTCAGATACTTGCACAGGTTGCAGGCCAGAACACCACTGGGGTTACATAGGTAAGTAGGATCCTCGTGGATCCAGGCAGGGTTTCAACAGCCTCCCTGGTAGCCAGCTGACACATAACACTTTCCAGGTAGGCAGATCAGAGGTCTCTTCCATATCTTGCATTTCCGTTAAGACCTGTCCAAAGACTCCTGTACTCAGGAGTAGAGTATCCTTTACAGCCCAGTAGCACACCCACAATACTCCAGCACATCAGAATCATTTTGCTTTGCTACCCAAGATAAGCCCCTGCTCTGTCTTCTTGGCACATTTTTTCTTTTTCTTCCATAGGTAGCAATCTGGAAAATAATTGGAACGTCTTCAGCCCTATGATTCAGATTTTTAATATAACTTTGGATGATGCATTTTGGTTCAAAAAGCATATTTTATGTTTGCTGTTCACCTGACTAAAAGGCAGAACAGACACTTTACTTTCCTGAGAAAGGTGGTGCTACCTCCATGAAAATGTACTTAAGAAAGAATAAAACCACCACTCCTGCAGAGGAGTGCGGATGGAGGGAAAAAAAGTAAAAAAAAATAAAATAATAATAATTACAAAAGTTATAAACACTCTTCACTCCACGGACAGCCCTACACTGGAGCAGATGGATATGCCCCGGAAGAACCACACAGACTGTGGAAAGCCCAGACGGGAGTGGGTTTATCCTGAAGGACTGCAGCCCATGGAGAGGACTTACACTGCAGAAGGAGTACAGTGACAAGAAAAACTGTTATGTCCTGAGTAACCCCCACCAGCCTCATTCCACCTGTACTGCCCAGGGGATGAGAAGGGACAGAGGAGTCAAGAACGAAGGAGGAATTTGACCACTGTGCAGCAGGGCAAGTATGACAGTTGCCATCAGCTGTCACGACTGGAGAGCTGCAATGAATGGCTATAAATTCTTCAGAAGGGATAAGCAAGAAAGGCGAGGAGGTAGCACTGTATGTTAGAGAGTGTTTTGATTGTATAAAGCTAGATTCCAGTAGTGATAAAATGGAATGTTTATGAGTAAGGATGAAGGGGAAGGCAAATAAGGGAGATTTTGTGCTGGGAGTATGCTATAGACCACCCAAGCAGGATGAGGAGGCAGATGAAGTATTCTGTAAGTCTCAGAATTCCCAGCCCTTGTTCTGCTTCAACCTGCAAGATATCTGCTAGAAATAGGACACAGCAGAGAGCAGGCAGGCTAGGAGGTCCCTCAAGTGTATGGAAGATAACTTAATGATGCAAGGGATAGGTGAGCCTGCCAGGCATCAGAGAAGAACTAGTGGCAGATGTGGTGGTCAGAGGCCATCTTGGGCTTAGTGATCATGAATTGGTCAAGCTTTCAATTCTTAGTTATATAAGGAGGGACTCCACCTTGGACTTCTGGAGGGCAGACTTTAGACTTTAGACTTTAGCCTGTGTTGAGGCCACCCCTTGGAAAATAGTCCTGAAGGCCAAAGGGTTCCAGGAGGGCTAAACACTCTTCAAGAAGGAAATCTTAAAGGCCCAGGAACAGGCTGTTCCCCATGTGTCACAAGATTAGACAGGAGGGAAAATGGCCCACCTGGATGAGCAAGGAGCTTTTGATGGATTTAGGAAAAAAAAGAGGGTTTACCACCTTTGGAGAAAGGGACAGACAACTCAGGAGAGTACAGAGATCTTGCTAGGTTATGCAGAAAGAAAGTTAGGAAGACAAAAGCCCAACTGGAGCTCAACTTGGCCACTAACATAAGAGACAACAAAAAAGGTTTTTATAAATACATCAACAAAAAGAGAGCCAGGGAGAATCTCCATCCCTTACTGGATGTAAGGGTGAACATTGCAACCAAGGACAAGGAGAATTCTGAGATACTTAATGCCGCCTTGGCCTCCATCTTTAGTAATCAGACCAGCTACCTTCAGGGTGTATCAGCCTCCTGAGCTAGAAGATAAGGACGGAGAGCAGAACAACCCCTCACCAAAATCCAAGAGGAAGTAGTTAATGAACTGACTGAATGGCCATGCCCAGAGAGTTGTGATTAATGGGTGAAACCTTCTGCATGTCCAGTCACCAGTGGTGTCCCTCAGGGTTCTGTTTTGGGACCAGTCTTGTTTAATATCTTTATCAATGAAAAAGGACCTGGGGGTGCTGGTGGACAGCCAGCTTAACATGAGCCAGCAGTGTGCTCAGGTGCCTAAGAAGGCCAACAGCATCCTGGCCTCTATCAGGAATAGCATAGCCAGCAGGAGTAGGGAAGTGATTGTGCCTCTGTACTCTGTACAAGGTGAGGTTGTACCTTGAGTACTGTGTTCAGTTCTGGGCCCCTCACTACAAGAAGGACATTGAAGAGCTGGAGTGTATCCCGAGGAGAGCTACCAAGCTGGTGAGAGGTCTGGAGAACAAGTCATATGAGGAGAGGCTGAGGGAACTGGGCATGTTTAGTTCAGAGAAGAGGAGGCTGAGGAGAGACATCACTGCCCTTTACAGCTACCTGAAAGGAGGTTGTAGAGAGGTGGGTGTTGGCCTCTTCTCCCAAATGAATAATGACAGGACCAGAGGAAATGGTCTGAAGTTGTGGCAGTGGAGGTCCAGATTAGATATTAGGAAGAATTACTAAAAGAGTGGTCAGGCACTGGAGCAGCCTGCCCAGGGAAGTGGTGGTTGAGTCACCACCCCTGGAGGTATTTAAGAAATGTGTAGATGTGGCACTTCAGGTCATGCTCTAGTTGCCAAGATTGTGTATGGTTGGACTTGGTGATCTCAGAGGTCCTTTCCAACCATGAAGATTCTATGATTCTGATTCTGTGACCTGACAAAGGGAAGGGAGGGGGGAAGGTGGTGTTTAAAATTCTAGGTTTTGTTGCTTACTACCAAAAGCTATTTTAATTGGCCATAAGGTAAATTATTTCTCCACAAGTTGAGTCTAGTTTGCTTGTGATGATAAATGGCAAGCAGTCTCCCTGTCTTTGTGTTGACCCACAAGCTTTTCCATCCTATTTTCTCCCCTGTCCTGTTGAGGAAGGGGAGTGACAGAAGAGCTGGGTGAGCATCTGGCAGTTGGCCAAGGTCAACCCACCCTTCTTTTAGATGTCTCTACATAATGTATGAGGCAAAGAAAGGGTCTAGACAGATGCTTGACATGAGGATCCAAGACAGTCATTCTTTCAAGCATGAATCAGAGTGCCTATAATCATTGAGCAGTTGGCAGTAACCCATCCAGTACTGAAAAACAGCTGCAAAAGTTTCAACTTGAGATATCTTATGAAGGGGAAATCCAAACTGTAACTAATCAGCAATGGTACTTGGAAGAAATGACCTAGTCCTGGCAGTGGGAAAGTTTAACTCCAGAACAGGTTGAACAATAGAAACAGGAATACCAGAAGTGGAACTCTCTATAAGGGAGAACAAATCGCCTTGTTGATAAAACAAGAAATGCCACGGTATTGATTTGTAGTGATATGGCCAGTGCTGGCACAAACAAATATAAGGAGTACACATATCTTTGCAGACTCCCTGTAGAGCTGCTTACAGCAGTAGGACTTTATCCAGTGCGTTGTCCATTAAATCACATCATACTTAAAAACAAATGTATATCTAATTCACCTCAAGGGGCACAATAAAAATTCCCCAACACTTACTTGAAGCTGTCAGGAGCCACCTATCTTGAGCTAAGCTAAGCTCTTTCCTTTAAAATAAATACATAAATTCAAATTTTGCGTAAATTACACTTCAACTGGTTTTGGAATCTAACCCTAAATTCAATACACATGGTGGAAAGACTAGTACATGCCTGAATTGGAGAAGTTTTTGACCCAAATATTAAACCAAATTTATGAATATTTTAATTTTTTTTTTCATTAAACTTACTGTAACAACACAAAGTATAGAAAATAGTGATAATGAATTTGGTAATGCTCTGATTACTCTTCAAACAGTATTAAGCATAAAGACCATATCATAAGGAACCCTCTGCTTGTCTGGTCAAACACCAGCCTTAGGACTTTCACCACATTTCTCATATATCACTTAAAGAAACACTGGAAAGTGAAAAGATTAAATGCGTGCATGCTTTTATGTAGAAGAAAAAATCTTTGCTTAGTGTTAGGAGTTATTCTGAACAAAGTAACTCTATTCAGAATTACCCAATCACTTTTGTTAGTATTTTTACTATGTATTTTCTCATTGAACTTTCTAACTAGTGAAACTCTGGTCAAGTTCCTTGTCAGTTCTTCCTGAAACTAATCATCATCAAGGACTCTTCAGAATCCAGATATTTCAGTTCCATTTCTGAAAACCAGCTAGATTTTTATACATTTCTATTCACCTTCTAGAAATAAGGAACAAGTCTCTCCCAGACTCTAGGGATCGGAATCTGCTCATAATGACCTACCCATTCACATGAGATTTACTGAAGGGGGTTTGCAGTCCGTTCTGCATGGACAAATTGCTCTGCTTTCTAGCACATTAGTAAGGAAGGTACTAGAACAGGATCCCAACAGTGCGTTTGCTCTGAAACAGAGAGTTATCAAGGTGGTTTGGGGGGAAGCGAGGGAGTGAACAAGCATGGGAAAACAGGGGGATAAGAAGGCAAGAAGCTGATTGCAGGTAAAGAGGTTGTTGGGCAGAATGCTTCTTTAGCCATGCACCTGCACCTGATCAGCACAGGCTGTCCTGTCTGCTCATTAAACTCCATTTCTAACCAGCTTCCTGGGTAAGTGACTACTTGTTCTTTGTGCATATGTGTGTATGTAGATCTGATGCAACTGGCATCAGAGCGTGGGTCACAGGGGTCCATGTGTTTGTGGAACCAGAAACAAGAGTAAGTGAAGGTATGTAGGTCGGTATGCAATGCCTAGTGACTATCAAGCCAGATGTGCCAGCAAGCATGTGAAGTAGCCTGGGAGACATGTATCCATGTCTCTAAGGGTAAGACCCCTGGAGGAGCTGGCTACCAGGGGGTTCAGGCCAAAAGCTGCCAATCACATCCTGGGCTGCATCAAAAGAAGTGTTGCCAGCAGATCCAGAGAGGTGATTCTGCTGCTTTACTCTGATCTGGTGAGACCACTCCTGGAGTAATTTGTGCAGGTCTGGAGCCCTCAATATAGGAAGGATATGGACCTGATGGAGCAGGTCCAGAAGAGGGTCACAAAAATGATCAGGGGTCTGGAGCACCTCTGCT
>VZRU01021327.1:274253-349355 GCA_013398155.1 Pedionomus torquatus | reverse complement strand
GCCTGGATGATTCTATGAATTCATTCTCTCTGGGTCAGCCAAAATGTTTCCATGGGCATATGAATGCCTGTGCAGGAAGCAACTGGGGAAAGCCAGGATATTCACAGCCAGCCACCGGATAGCTCAAGAGCACAGGCCCAGCTACTGGTGGGATCTGCATTGAATATATTTCCCACTAAAGGGTGTCCTTCCTGATCAATGAGTGAGTGCCAAATTTTTCTCTGACTTGGTTGATCTATGTGGCCAGCTGTGTTTAAATATGTGTTGTATTTGTGTTTGTATACCTAATGGGGACACCTACTCAGCCCTGCTATTGGTTAGGTCACATATTTTCCTAGAAAGTTAATCTGATACATACCATCAAACTTTTCCAGGTATAAAATCTGTTTATCATCATTAAATTGCATGTGGTTGTAAAAAGAGAGAGAAAGAATTTAACACTAAATGGAAAAGTGTTCTTTATAAAATAAGAGTGCCTTTCTCATGGCTGTTTTGAAATTAGATGCCCCAGGTGTTTGTCAAGCATGTTAATATCATCAAAACCTCTAATAAAACACAATCCATAAATTTTAAGTGCATTTCCTTAAATATATCCATCCTGGATATGAAACATATCCTTTTAATTATATTCTTTGACGCTTTCTGCATGACCTTATAATTGCTGCATAAGCAATTATCATAATATCCAGATGACCATGCAAAAGGTGAAATAGCTGTTCTTAAGTTATTACAACACATTAAGTAAGATGCTGGTTCTGAGTCAGTAAACTAGTTACCTGAGAAGTCTAAACAGAAATAATATAAAATGTAATGCAACCATATTTACACACACAATTCTTCTCCAACCCTTACAAAACCCTTCATATTAGTGTTATTTAAACACTCTCTCTATAAATTTGAAGTTACAGAAAAACATCCAAAAATCTTAAAGACATACTTTTTATTAAAGAAAAATTCAGTAATGTTCTTCATCTGATTTTTTAACAATTGAGATCCTCTTACACCCTGGTAAATCTTTCCTCACTTTGTACATATAGAGTCTCCATTCTATCCACTTGTAATTTTGGCTGAAGTGAGTCTGATGCGAGATTTCACAAGCATGCTCCTTGCCTCAGGATGAAGAGAATGAACTTTTTAGCAATTACTGAGAATAATTTTAGGGGAAAACAGGGCTATTTTAAGCTAGTATTATTTTTGTGTTTCTTTAGAAACCTCTATTTTAAAAGGCTGAACCCACAACCATTATGAAAATTTCTTTCCCTATTCAGTATGTCTTTATAGTATGAAAGCATATTAAATTTATTAATATATATAGTAGCTGATGTTATGTACTGCAATGTAATTAGGTAGTGGAATTTTACTGGAGGTTTTGGTATTGCTCACATTTAAGTAGAGCAAACAAAAGGACAACCCATCACAAGCCCAGCCGTGTAAATAAGGACTTTGCTTTTTAGATCTGTCCATAAAGGATAAAATATATCCCTGGACAACCAAGGTAGCACTAGCACCCTAGCCCCTCAAACACACCTTTGAAACCCTCCTAGCACCTGATGTCACAGAGAAGTCCTACAGCAAGACTGACTCCAGGGACATCTGAATCAACAGAGAAGCGGCAAGAACGCTGAGAGATGATAATGGTGCAGAAATATAGTTACTTTGCAAAGTTTTACTATGATTAGTAGTAGGTAGTGTATGTGTTAATTAGTTATTAGTCAAGTTGTGTTGTACTCAGACACTTGAAGGCCTGAAGATCCCTGTCTTTAAACACATTTGGTGTGCCCCAGATTGGCTGGGACACATCACATGCATAGTAAGTATTAACCCTTGTCATTCTAGACTTCGCTTCCTAGTCTCCTTCCTGGGCTCCATGGGTCAGCTGCAAAACTTATATAATACAATATAAAGGGCAGAAAAATTTAAATTAGCTTTGGTGTTAGACATGTACATTTTAAGTCCTAATGATTTGGGCTAAATTCTATCCATAGATAGAATATAATTGTAATCTATACTGAATATATAGGTTATTGTAACAGTTTACTGAAATCTCTGATTACTCCTTTACTACATACGCATCAGGTGCACAGACTAACCACAGTGAACATGCCTCTCTCTTTCTTTCAGTCTCATGATTATTACAAAGGAGCACTATCACAGTGATGCAAACACAGAAGCAGTGACATGTTTATTGGTGTACTGGGTGGGGACACAATATGCAAACAGAGTTTTATTAAAGAAAGAACCAGAGTTACTTACCAGAGTAAGAGTACAAAGCCGCTGCAAGCCTGACATCGCACAAGATTGCATTTTCACACACACAAACCTCCAAATATTCCTGCTATCTATACAGCAGTTTTTTGAAGCTACAATCTCTGCTCATACAAATAGAATACATACCTAACTGTTTCTAAAAAGTGAAGCCAATGTTCTTGTTTCATAACAGCCATTCTAGAAGCAATCAATGAGACCTGGCCAAAGTTCTCCTCTGTTTGCTGTTGGAATCATTTAAAGCAGCAGCATAACTTTCTGGGAGATCATTATGAATTACCTAAAGAAAAACACAATTTACATTTATGTTTCTGAGCAGCTGGAAGAAAACATGAAATGCTATAATCAAATTGAATACTGTAATTGAAGTTCATTATCATACAGCCATAACCATCAACCAGTGCAGCTACTGGGGAGCAGGGCCACTCCCAGATGGCAGCCAAGCCAGCAGTGCAAAAATGGGACTATGCCAAGTGGCACAATCCCACCACACCCACATGAACAAAGCAGAGCAGTGACAGCAAAGGATCCCATCAACAACCCAGTCACCATCAGGCAAAATAATAAGACAAGGTCCACCCAGGACCCCCAAAGAGTAACTCAGGAGCTAGGCTAAGACAAGCCAACTGCAGCTGGACAGAGCTTAGATGAAGCCCCGTGGGTAGGGGAAGAGTGAGAGAAGGTTCCAGGTGACACTGGTCAAGGCAATTAATGCCAGTTAATACACTCAAGTCCCTGGCAGTATCTGAGCTTCAGATGAATTACTTTTCAAGTGAGGTTCAGTATCTGTGTATTAATTTCCAAGAACCAAAGCTGGAACGAGGCTGAGCACCATGCATTTTGTAGTTAAGAAGCACAGAATTTTGAAGCAAACCCACTTAGCATCAGGATTTTGCAGACAATGTCTCTTTCATTTTGTACTGTTTCTGGAGTTTACAGTTGAAGATGTGATTTGGTACCTTCTTCAGGTTGCTCAAAAGATTATTTTAGAAAATGTGAATATGTTGTAGAAATACTTACTCTTTCAAAGAGGTGATATGCTTGCAAAGAACTCAGGTGCCTTCAGGGGATCAAACTTATATGGTTTACATCTGAAAATATATTCTGGATCAACAGTTGTGAATATAGTTGCCGTCACACTGACACGCTCAGTGATAAAGTTGGATGTTTCCTGTCAGGTTTGTAACTCTCCTGGACTGTCATGTAGTCCACCTCTACTCGCATTCCTTTATTATAATCTTTAACACACTGTTAAAAAGGAATGGTGTGGTTAGGATGGTGGTATTAGACTCTACTGTCTAACTAATAATGTTGAATTCCTGACCTGAAAAGCAAGTACAGCATTAACACTAAGGTTACTTGATAAAGATGTCAAATAAAGCATATTGGGGGGAAGGAAGGGCAAATTAGTAAGTATTTAATCTCTATACATCATTCAGCATTTTTGATGCAAGTGAAGTATGTGGAAAGGGAAGTGAAGTACATGGAAAATTTTGGGTCTGAACAACACAACTGCAAATCTTTTGGACAGTAAAAGCAATAACAACCAGTACAGCTACATACACAGTGATAAAAGCTAAATGGCATAACATTCAAAAAGCAATTGACCCTGCAAAGAACTTTGAATGAGTAGATATTTGTGGCCAGATGCTGAGGCCATGATAGTGTCAGTGTAGAAATAATCCATTTGGTTATTAAAAAAAAAATAAATAAATTATAAAGACTTACTTCTTTCATTAAAATTGCACAGAAAACAAAAAATAGACTTTTAAGATCTCCAAGGGTTTCTGTTGTTTGAAGGACATAAATTAAGGCTTCAGCAGTCAGAAAATCTGTGATAGAAGAATATCTTATATAGTCTATCTTCAAAAAGTCTAAACAGATTATCTGCTAGTTGTTAGCTGCTAATTGTACAGTGATGACTTTGAGGTGTCTGAGAAAAAAAAATAAAGTGAAACATTGGGAAGGAGGTTTATTTCCCCCTATTCTCTTTCGATTTGAAGCTGGAAACATTATTCTGCCAACATAAATAAGATGTGACCCATGGTTAAGCTATTTCTTATACAGTAGAGACCACTCTATTTTCTTTCTTAGCATTACAGCCTTCTCCCCTCCCTCATTCTGAACAAGTAACAGAAGATTTTTCTCCTCATTAGAGCTCTCTATGAGCACTTTAAGTAAATAAAAGAAAGAAAAGAGGAATATTACAGAGAATACAGAATAGAGAAAGAAAAATATTACCATTTTTTATCACTTAATGTATTAGGAATGAAGGAGGCTGCTCCTGGCAGGACCTCTGGAGAGAGAGAAGCCCCATTTGCTTGCAGGATGTGACCCCATGAGGGACCCATGCTGGAGAAGTTCATGAAGAACTGCATCCCATGGGAAGGACTCATGTTGGAGAACTTTGTGGAGGACTGTCTACTGTGGAGAAACCCCACACTGGAGCAGGGGAAAGGGATGAGAAATCCTCCCCCTGAGGAGGAAGGAGCAGCAGAGACAACTTGAAAAACTGATTGCAACTTCCATTCTCCATCACCCTGTGCCACTTGGGGGGAGGAGACAGAGAAAATCAGTAGTGAAGTTGAGCCCAGGAAGAAGGAAGGGGTGGGAGGAAGGTGTTTTAAGATTTGGGTTTTATTTCTCATTACCCTACTCTGATTTGATTGGTAATAAATTAATTTCCCTGAATCCAGTCTGTTTTGCCTGTGACACTAATTGCTGAGTGATGTCCCTGTCTTCATCTTGACACATGAGCCTTGCATTATATTTTCTCTCCCCTGTCCAGCTGAGGAAGGGGAGTGATAGAGCAACTTTGGTGGGCACCTGGCATGCAGCCAGGGTGAAGCCATCACACCCATTTATATCAATGGTAACTGCAGGTACTAAGGATGCAGACAAACATGCTATTCAATTCCAAATACAGAACTAAGTGCCTAAAATTAGATGCCTATATTTTAAAAATGTAACTGTATTTTTAAAGAGACTAATATTTGAATTAAAGCTATTTCAGTTTTCCCTACTTACCCAATTTAACACTGTGTGTGTTATTTATTGTCCTGGTAGTTCTCTGCTTCCTTTTTTTTTCTAAGCTGCCAACAAACTGCAGATTTTTTCTTTGTTCTCAGCATATTGCCAGAAGCTTTTTACTTTCTGTAAGCATCTAAAAAAAAATAAAAATACGATGCATTGTATTACTTTCCTAGCAGAAGTGGCAAACTCTTCAAAACAGAAAAAACAAGAACAAAATGCACCAGTAAAAGGATACGATTTTATGTCACTAAGGAATACGTTTTTAATCTCAATTTGTCTAACGGCCGCTGGGTGGCAGACAATGAACAGTATGTAAATAGCCTGCTGTGGGCCAAAGAGATTTCCTCGTTTATGCAATTTGTGCCTGACCAGCTGGAGATTAGACAGATCCATTGGCTCCTTGCAAGGTGCAAAGTTATCAGCATGGCCCTGTCCCAGAAGCTCCTAACTCCTTTTTAGATAGATCCCAGAGATTCAATCCCTACTCTTTTATAATACTATCCCAATACAGACTTCCATTATTTGATATTTGTATTCTAGGCTGGAATTCTCCATCTTCCAGCTGGTACTTCAATAAAACAGTTACAAGTGCTAAATCAGCATACACATGTATTCCTCAGTGAGACAAAAGTGATGCTAATAAGAGTATATTTGTGCTACAATGTCAGCCCTTGTCCAACCACATTAGTTTTGTAGTTCTTTGGAAGTTCGAAATTGAGAAGTAAAACTTTTTTAAACTGATATATCCACAAGTTTGAATAATACTTTTTTATTTTATTTCTTTAAATAACTGAAATAATACAGTATATCACTAATCTACCTGACACTTATCAAACTGATTACAAAGTTCCCAGTACTCGTTTAACAAGAGCCTAATTTTTGAGTAAATGCAGTACTTCAGTAATAGATAAACATTAAGAGATTAAAAAGACTAAATAAAGATATTGGTTCATAGTATTCCAGATGACACAAAGCCTGGAGAGGCCGATATGCTAATGTCTGGCACAAGTTGCCCAGGGGGGCTGTGGAGTCTCCCTCCTTGGAGATATTGTGGTTGGCCCTGCCTGAGCAGGGGTTTGGACCAGGTGACCTCCAGAGATCCCTTCCAACCGCAACAACTCTGTGATTCTGTGATCTTGTCATACTTCTGTAACTATAGCAGTATACTACTGTATACTGAAGTCAATTCAAAAGGCAGGTTCTAAAGATTAAGGATGTGGTATGACAGAAAGCAACTCAGTGTGATAAGTATAGCAGAAAAGAATCATGACAGAATGTTTATACTGAATACAAGAAGGATTGCACAAGATCAGATTAGCTACGTTATAGAAGCCATACTAAATTTTCAATAATCAGGAACCAGTAATTCTTACAGATGTCCCAGTGTATACAGAAAGCAGCAAATGCAATAGATCATAGAATCATAGAACCACAGAATGGTTAGAGTTGGAATGGACCTTAAAGATAATCGATTTTCAACCCCCCTGCCCTGGGGGGTGGTTTCCAGATGTACTTGGAAACAAAAATGTATGGATATTCTGTTTGCAAATGTGTGACATGCATTTTCCCCTGGTCTCCTATATCATTCCAGACCTCCAGCCCTGTAAACCTTAGAGACACCTGCTGATCTTGGTTAAATAGTTAATGATGTCAGCTTGCTACTCATGTCACTGCTTCATTGCTGGGTGTTACTCTCCCAGTTATCCTACATTAACTGATTATAAGTTACCCCTTATCTGTTAGATGACCCAGCTTGAAAGCAAAACAAAAAGCTGCCATCAGAAGCTAGTATGTACAAGAAAGGCTGCTGCAAGCTGTTTATCATTTCCTTTCATTCCTGAAGAGTGTATCAGTGGGCTCATCAAAATAACTCAAATTGAGCAGCATCAGCAGTACCAAACTGAATGTCTTGTGGGTCTGGGCAACCACAAAATAGCAATGCTTCACCTGAAGCAGTACCAGAGTGAGAGTATTAGGCAGAAGAAAGGCCATAAGCCCCAGTGGAAGCATACCTCACTCACGGACCTCTGTACACCTCATTGCTCATCATGTGAAGAACATATGTTCATCATCACTGCTGTGAATTTAGTGGAAACAGAAATGAAGTAAGATATGCAAGCTTTCCATAATAAAAACATCCTCAAAAAGCACAATATGGGTCTATTGTGTGCCTTAGCTGGTTTAAAGTATTCTTACCTCTTCTGTTACTCAGCTGGCTCAACATAAATCTGCATAAAATAAATATACCTGTTATGAAAAACTACTTCTTACATAACTCAGACAAATGCCAAATTCATGAATTACTGTAAAGCCTAGAAAATTCCTCAAATATAAAGTCTGTCTCTCCTGCAAAATAACTTCCTTGAAGTCATCTGGGCTGCACACAAAATTCTGGTATTAGTATGAAAACTGTGTGCCATTACAATAGGCAAAGTCTGTTAAGATGTTCTTCTCCAGTCTTCATAGACTTAATTCCTGCCATCCCCTCCAAAGAAACCATAAAACCATGTGCATTTACCTTCATCTAGGGATTGTTCTTTCCACAGCTGAAAACAGATATTCAAACATTTCTGCAGTACATTTCACAAAATTACTTTGACGTGTTTCCAGGAAAACTTTTCACCTATTTATTCCAGACTTAAAATTCTGTTTAATTTGGTTGTCAATGCAAAGATTTTTCCATAGCTTCTGATTTTCCTCTTTCATCTTTTTCTGTTTTTCTTCAATTATTTTTGTGCTTTCTACTGATAAATCAAACTACATATAAATTATTTGTAAAATGTTATCTAACAAATATTAAATATTTTCCATAAATTCTATGTTCATTGCTTTACAAATTTCATTTTGCATTTTCTCACTCATAAATTGTTTTTCTCTCTCATAAATTATTTTCAAAACAAAATCACAGCCAATGCATATACCACCGGTAGTAACCCAGTGGTAATGAACATTCCCACATACAGTGAAGAAAACAAATCTAAGGACAAAGCCATTTTAAGGCTCTGAAAACTCTTAAATCTTTGATCTGAGTAAAGGATGCATATGAAATTTATCCTACATAAAACTTGGCTAATAAACACAGAAAACAACAGTGACATTCAACTAAATGGAGTCTTTTTTTCTATGGTATTATTCAAACTTTTTAAAAAGAAATTGTTTATTTTCACTCTCTATCAGGTACTATCCAAAATTATAATGGTATTTAGAATAAACAACCTATGTAAAATAATAATATTCACTACTCATTGCTAACTAAACTTAATAATAATACTAAATAATAATACCTGAAACATTGATTGCCTCATATGTCTTTGACATTCCTCTGCCCTGTGCCATTATTTTGTGTATTAGCCAAGAAAAAAAAGAATTCTTGTACACATATTAGTGTGAATGGCCCTGCTTTTAGGCCTCTGTTGTCCTTAGGAATTGCTCAGAAAAGATGTGAGGGCTGCAAGCTGAATAAAGGACCAGTACTGATCCTTTATTATCGCTATTCATCACTAAACAAACAGCAGGCTGAAGAGACTTATGAAGTCTGGCATTTCTTACAGTTCAACATCTTGAATAGTATTTTTGAGGAAATGTGAGTTTGAATGTATTAAATAACAATCACTCAGATGGCAGCATAGTAGGTAAGAACCAAAGTAAACTTGTACACGTACTTCATATAATAAGACACCAGTCCATTCAACATACATCTCTGCAATTCTGAAAGTGAAATTTTAGAAAGCCTTAGCAAACTATCACAAGGATTATGGAATCATCTTCAAGTACTCCTCTACTCCATAGTGTACCATACAAGAATTTGTTTAAGGCTGCATTAAGGCTGCAAAAGCAAACATTCAGAAATGAGATAAAGACAAAATGAAGCATGCCTGAAAAAGGAAAGTGAAAATATATAGGAAGTTAGGGCAGGAATGGATAAACTAGATTTATTTCATTCTGTCTTGTTCTTTCACAAGTACTATGTCATGTAAACCATATGCAGCCTCTATGACACCTTAACAGTGAGGCAACAGACTGTACAAATGTGCAGTCTGCTTTCAAAGCTGTTACATTTAGCAACCTGAAAGCCCAGTGCAAAGACATGCTTCTGTACATGACAGGTGTCAGCTCCTACTTGACTCGCAACTGACCAAAAGTTAAGGTATTTGGTTAAAAACAACATTTCCTAAGTCATAAACTGTTATCTATCCGTGTAGAATGCTGGTGAAGTGTAAGAACAATTGTCTGTTCTAATAATAAGGAAATGCTTAGAATAAAAGCTCTGTAATATTTTAAAAAATTAGTTTTGATTGAAGTACCTTCCTCAAATGATATGAAAGTTTGATAAACACAAAAGAGAATTACCAGCTTACCTGGATTTCTGTTAAACTCATTGACAGTCAATATCTGCTCTATTTCCTCCGAGAAAATGTATTTGAAAATTCTCTGCAGTCACTTTTACTTTCTCTGTGATCCTCAAAAGATATTATTTCTTTTCTTTACAGCTTCTAGCTGTGAAATTGTCGTTATGATTTCCACTTTGAAAACAAGCTGTCATGACTGTCATCTTTCAGCTTATGTATGCTTATTAGACAGAAGTGTTCTGTCTCCACATATTTCATCTTCTAGATACTTCTAAGAAAAAAAATATATTCTTACAAAGTTTATTACTTAAATAACTGTATGCATGAAGTCAATAGAACTTTGAAAGATGAAAGCTAACTACTGTTATAAGTTTTGGTAGATCATATTTACTAATTTACTTCATCAGGGTGTGAAGTCAATGGACACCAACAACTTTAAGGATAGTCTCTGCCATCCCTTCTGTGCAACTCCCCAGACTGTGAACTCCTTCACAGGAGTACAAGTGTCCAAGAAAATAAAGAAAGAGTGTCAAAATTGGTTATCCAGGAAACTCTCTAGGCTTCATTGCTTGCTGGAATATTGCATCATCCATTCAACTTGCAGAAGGGAATTCTTGGTCAAACACATCTAGATGTCTGCAAAGGAGAGCTATTGACTTTTCTGGGCTTCTTGAAGCAGTTGACTCTACGACTAACTACTGGCAGACAGCATGATCCAAGAGGGAGCTGTAAAATCCAATTCCCAAGACTCACGCATAAGATTGCTTTCAATTTAGGACTTAAAATGCATACTCCAGAAAAATCCTGTTAAAAAAAAAAGAGAGAAGAATACCAAAATGGCTTATTTACATAAAAATTATATATTCTCTGATCACAAAACTGTTCAATATATTCTCATACAGTAAGTACAACTACCTCAAAATAAAAAATAGTTTTGTGTTAACTAATTCCTCAACATTATGTATTTGCATATTGTAGTTGTATGTGTATGTTGTTTTTCAAAAATATACATAATTATTACACCAATTCCATATAAAACATATCTAATTTCTCCTCTAACACCGTTTCTGTTAACATAAACATTCTATCTTTTCTGCCCATTTGGGTTATTTTAGGATCGAGGGTGGTAACAAAGTGGATTAAGCAGCTCGACGTTTGGTTAGGTTTGGTTTGGTTTGGTTTGGGTTTTTTAGAGAATGACCCTCCCTTCCTCTTGTTATGTAAAGTCTAGATTGATTGGTTCTATTGGATCCTAATTCTGCACACCAGGCCTGTCCCTATTTCTGTCTTTACCACCTGCGCAACAATACAGTTAACACTATTGCAAAAAAAAATTTAATAACGGACTACCAAGCTTCTGTGGGTTATAGCCAGGTTTTACTCTTGCCCAAGTTTCAAACCAAGTAATGTATGTATGAGATTGCTTATACCATATGTTAGAATTTCAGAGCCTTCTGTGAAAGTATCACAAAAAAAATCCCTGTCTTTCATCTGCAGACTCTTTGGATCCAGCCAAAGTTTGGTGACAAAGCCAGAAATTGCATTCCAAACAGTCTGATGGTGTTGTTTCTAGTAATCCACTTGGGTGAATCATTGTTCCAGTGGCTCCTTTGGCTGCCGCCCTGACAGCTTTTAACTCACACACATACTTGCATCATCATTAAAGGGTGGTTACCTTGGCTTTTCAGGCTTCCCCCCAGGTCCCATTCTTCCTCTCTCCGGTTGAATATTTTGCATGATTATCATTTCACTTTTAATTTATATGAATATTTTGCATTATTATCATTTCACCATTTACATTTCACCTTTTAAAGAGAGTTAATTAGCTCACTAATCAATCAGTCTGACCCTCTTTTCTAGATTACTATCACCAGTGTCACCTAAGAACCAGAAAATTGCTGTATAAAATATCACTGAAATTCAAATGACCCTCATTCATCAACTATGAAATACATGAATGTAGAATTAACTGTCCTTTTCTTCCATAGGCAATATCCAATACAAGGTGCACATTTGATGCTGTAGAATTTAAAGCAAATAAAAACATATCTGCAGATGGCTCCATACTTTGCCTCTTTATCTTGATTCTAACTAAAGTATCAAACAGAAGAGGAAGGGAGGTGTGCATATCTTATAATGCATTTTTCATGTTTGGCAGTGAGTACAACTGTCGTATTTTATCTGGAATATATTTTGATGCAGTATTTTTTCACTGACTTCTAAATGTACTCAATTCGGCTCTGCAAAATTTCACCACCCCTGCCCTGGAATGTTCACTGTTTAGGAAAAGGAAAAAACTTGATCCTACCTAAATGGAGAACATGTGAAACAGTTTGTTTTACTTGAAAGTCTTGGGCCTTCCTTTTTCCAGTCCATCAATGACAAATCATTAAAACTGTACCCCAAAAATGTTTAGTTATTGGGTTTGAAGCTGTAATGCCTAGAGAGATGTACTTATAATACTCTGACAATATTCAGTCTCTGTCAATACTCTGTCAAAATTCTAACTGTTGCTTTTGTCAGAACCAGTGGATAGAATTTGGGGTCTAAGCTCTATAAATTGACTCCAAAACTAAGAAATACAAGGTTTCTTAGTGCCACCACACAAGTTTTCATCGCCACTGAAACGGTCCTGCTTTCTCCCAAGTTTTGTGCCTTACTTTATGTCATTCTTAAAAACATCTATTTTTAAAAAATATTGTTTGCTACATGGTTTATCTCTAAAGTTAAATTATTCATTTATAATGGAATAATAAGTTTCTGTTTGAAGGACGGCTCTTTAAACAAAAAACATGTATTTGTAATGCACATAGAACACCTCACCCTGGAAGAAAAAATACAGAGTTTTAGTTTTAAGCCACTTAACATGTACTATGATAACATATGCCACTCCCAAATTGTAAACACAGGTGGTTGTGTTTTCAAGCGACATTATTCAGTGCTTTGTCTGATCTCTTTTCATTTCACATCAGAAAGAAAGAAAGGAAAATTTCTGTTATATTTTTACATGATACAGCCCACCATAAAACAAAAAGTAAGTTGCCATTGCTTGTCCATATGATATTCACCACGTCTGGAATATTTCTGCCACCACCTTTTTTAGCACCTGTCACTTGGCCAATCAGAAATAAGCAAAAGGCCTGAAGGCTCTCCAACTCCATGGAAACTCTTTCCAAAAATACTCCCAAGCTAAGTGTCTCTCTAATAGAAACTAGTGACTGACAAATCTCTCAGCAGTTCATACCATATCGCCAGCTGTGTTTTAAGTTGGTTTTATTTATATTTATTCCTACTGAGGTTAACAGCGGAAGTAATCAGCTGTTCAGTGTTCCTCCTTCAGTATTCATTCCTCTTTCCAGAAGTATGGATGTCACATTCTTGCACATTTGTCTTTGTTTAGTGCTATGACTTCTGGCAGCAGTACACAGCTGTCTACCCTTATCTTCCACCAGGCATGTTTTTAGGTGGCAGGCTGAGCCTTCCTACAGACTGCAGGAATACACGTGGCAGAACCAAAAGACAGCTTGCAATAGCTGGTAAAAGTAATATAAAGCTGTATTATGATAAAAGGAAAAGAGAAGTAAATATTTATTTTCCTAGAGATCAGCATTTCACAGTTTGTTGAAAGAGACACGTTCCTTTTTCAAAGTTAATCCCCTTGTAAAGAAAGAGGCTTTAATCTGGTATTGAACTTCAGCGCTGTCTGTGCCTGCTTAGATCAAACACATTTCACATGCTAAGAAGGAATCTGAGTACGAGACTGGCTGTGAATATAAACATGTAAAATATGCACTACAGGCTTGCAGCTAAAATTAATCTAATGGAGATCATTTTCCTTATGAAGAAGAAAGTCTAAGACAAAGGCTTAGTATAAGCAACATAAAAAGATTCCATGTGATGCTATAAAGCATTTTTCTCACTGCCCAGCTATGAGAGTTTTATGATATGCATAAGAGCAAACAGTTTTTATTTAAAAAAAAAAAAAAATCTGTTTGAAATATGTTTTTCACAGAGGTATCCAGGTAACAGCTCATGCGAGCGGGTCTGAAGTACATGCTTAAGCAGGAGTTTCATACTACACAGGGCATAGAGGAATGGATAACGTCAGATATTGTACAGGGAGTGATAACAAGTGTAACAATTTACAAAATAAAAGAAATGGTAAAGCCACATTATTATGACTAACATTTACAGAATACAGGACAAAGTCAACTTAGAGAAGAATAACAGTTGAAGCAGTTAAGTTAAATCAAACTAGCCAAAATTAAACCTAAGGTCTTTAATGTGGACTCCTTGAAAGAAAACTCCTGATTTTAAGAACTGCTTTGCACAGTTGGGAAAATTAAACTTGCCTTTCTTCTTCCCAACAGTATACAAAGTATCAGTCTGTTTAACATAGACTTACTTTTTTGACACAGATTTTCCAGTAGTGTTTCAGTTATAATTTCCCATGTTTCTTTAGAAAATTACTTAGGTCTACACCAAGCTGATACATTACAAAAGCACTTCTATTTCTTTTCATATATATTATTATATTACATCATCATATGATATAATCTGTAATCTTTACATGCTAAACTATCTAATCTCGATTTTTCTTTCTCTACCCTTGTGAGATTGCATCAATCACATCTTCAGTAACTTTCAGTCCTTTTCAATTTTTCTTAATTCAACAGAAAATGGATTTCTTGGGCGTTTTCTGTGGTTTAACAACATCAGCTGTACTATAGGCTTGCTTAAATTCTTATTTGTATACATTCGCAAATGCTAGAGCCTGGAATGGCCTTTCTACTTAAACCACAGAGACTGTCAGTTCCAATTTGTTGACACCTCATTTCTTGACCTTTATTACCATAATATGCCTTAAATATTTTAGTGCAATGGAGCAGTGAAAAGGCCTTCTCTAGGCCTTCTGCACAGACATGAGCCTGGCCTATATGGATTTTCAAGGACTTTCATTACAAAAAATATCAGTGCCTATAAATTAGACTGCCTACTCTCTTGTCCGTTCTGAAAAGGAATTTCAATGAGAAATACATCAGGAGTATTGGGCCTTAAAGTACTTGCTGGCCCCTGACTGCAGAGTTTGGAGGCGCACTCCACAGCAGCCGAGCGTGCCCTGTGGGCCTTCTGGCCACCACAGCCAGACGGGGCAGCGGGCTTCAGCCCTCGCTCCCAGCCCGCTTCCCACAGCGCCTTCCCCCTCAGCCGGAGGGGTTGCTAGGCTCCTTTCCCCACCTGAAGCAGCAGCACTCACCAGGCCCACCCTAGACCTCTCCAGCGGCCATCGCCCCCCCCGCCCCGGTTCTCCCTCTGCAGCCTCCCCGCTCCTGGCCCTCTCAGGGCCGACGCCACCCTGCTCCCTCTGGGCCTCACCGTCAGGGCCCCTCAGCTCCTTTGTGGGTCTGTGGGTGGATGGGCTTAAAAAGGCGGAAGGCAGGCTCAGAAACGACAGTGTTTAACAACATCGTGAACCTGGAGGCAGTTTGATGGGTGCCGGGGCCTGGCAAAAAGCAAAGGGGCTGCCCGTCTGGCAGGCTCAGGGGGCTGGGTGACAGCCCTGCCCAGCCCGGGCCACTGCCAGCTATCAGGTAACTCGGGCAAGGACATCCCTGGTACAGTATTTATTGACGAGGGAGAATGGCTTTCTTTCCTGTACCTTTCTTCACCTTCATTCTAAATCCTGTGAGTGCACACTGTCCTTCACAGCCCCAGACGCAAAAGTCTATTAATCACAGTGCACAAGGGCACAAATTTGTAACAAATTTCCTTTGGGATTTAAGGGGTGGTGTTGAAGACACTCATCGGTAAAGTGGCAATTGGTCCATGGGTTGAGTTTTTAGCTCAATGGCAAGTGATATATTAAAAAACATGGCATTTTGAGAGACAAAAAGTATTACAAGCGTTCTAGTAGCCTTGAAATAAGGGAAGCTGAATTACAGCTTTCTTAGTCTGAGGTAGGTTGTTTCAGCAAGAACTTATATACCATAGAGGTTAGAGTGAGAAGCCTTCACTTATTTCCCAGTTTAGGAAACAGTATTAGTTCTTTGTGAATTGCTTATTAGCCTTCCTTTCCACTTTGCAGTTTCATTTGCTACTCACAGCTGTGGTAATTCTGGAAAGCTGTGATATTTTTAAATTTATTGAACTGTTGTTAACTGCAACCCTTCAGTCACTTTCTTGATAAAGTACTCTGTCAAAGAAGTGTGCGAGTTACTGCTGTTCTTTTAACATTACCAACTGTTGTATTTCTTCTAGACCAAGTACCATTACCACTTGGAGCAAAAGTGAAGGTGTATGAGCTGTTCCATTGCACTCCTACAGTTTCACCCTAGGAAAATGCTCAGGAAAATTCTTCCAGAAATTTTGAAAAACGGTGTTTGAGTACCATTGACACTGCTTGGCTTTTTCATTATGTTTGACACTTTCATGTATACATGACAGGTAGGTACTTCCAATGCACTCAACAAAAAACACCTATTAGCTCTAATGTAACAAATTGTTGACCAATATATTTCCAAGCAAAATAAATATGTTTGCCTACTGAAGGAAAGCAAAAAAACAAAGCTATGTACAGCATCAAACTATAGCAAGGTAGTGACGCAGCATATTTAAGCACAGGTTATTTTTTAAAAAACTTTCAGAGGTTTAAGAAAATGTCTGTTAGTGAATAAAAATAACTGGAGGATTCGGTGTCATCTAGTAAAGATGTTTGCATCTGTGTCTGCTGCTTAAAGTAGAAGCAGCTCTTAAAGATTCTTATCTGAAGTTTCCAAACAGACTGGTGTTTGGACTTTGGGTCTTAGAAAGGAGATCACCTGTCTAGTTGGTTTTTATCCTGTTGCTATTTCAAGCAAAATACAGAATAGGAACAGCAACTGAGATTTTCTGCTTTCTTAGTTAAGTATGCAAATTAGTAGGGTAAAGAACCATGCTTGTTGTTATATTTTGGTTTTAGACCAATTAACAATGATAATCTTTTGCACTGTGTAACATCTTCATCAGATGGAATGGAAAGCTTGTACAATCAGGATAGCTTTATAGTTTGTGACATGAGGTTTTGAATGACTCAGGCTGACTGGTAATACAAGGTTTCAAGAGACCAGTCTAGCTATGCTCCATCAAATCTATGGGTAGTGAAGAGTATTCTCACTCTGGAGTTCTGTTCATCAGTTGAATTGCCACAATACTGCAATAAGAATGGAGTAAGCATATCAGGCATACTAGCCTTTACTTCTTTGTATGCTATTAGTTTTTACGTTTTACATATAAATGATGAATTATTGCATCCTTACATATTATTGCACATGTTTATCTTTCAAATTATATAATTGTTCCAAAGTTTTAGTTCTTCTGGCATTTTTTTATAGTGATTCACTGCTGTCTACCACCTCTGTAAAGGAGCATACACATTATTTTTGCAATAAAAATGGAAGGTCTTGATGAAATATTAAGTAAGGTTTAAAAGATTCAGCACAGGTCAAAGGATATAAGCATTGCCTACACCTCAGTGGAATGATATTGGGAAAATTTGTTCATGGTTAAATACAGCTGTATAAAATTTGGCCATAGTAAGTTAGCAAGTTATGATGAGTATCTCATTAACACCTGAAGCCACAAGGAATACATGAAGCACAAGTCTTTCACTTTCTGGGCAAATATTTTTATCATGCTGTACAAAAAGTAATAGGCATACCTGATACACGCAAATCACCAGTGTGACTCTGTTTATAAAAGCTCAGTTCCTTTAGAAATCATTTCTGCAGGTGTCTCCAGACAGATACATTTTCTTCCCAGAAGCAACAACTTAAACATACGATTCCAAGTACAAGTATTTTATCAGCCCCCTCCCTGTAGAAAATTCTGAAGGTAGCCCAAGGCAGTTTGTTGCTGTTTATATGCAGGCTATTTTTGGTTCCCATTCCAAGGTGGCTAACTTATGCATTTGTTGGAGAGGCTGGATGCCTGACATAGGGCCTGGATTCCACTCTGTGGGGTGACTGCTTAAAAATTAGGCATACGGTGGTTAACTCTTAGATGACCAGCTCCTATCTGTGGAGAGTTTTTAGCCTGGAATTTTTAGAAAGATGATTCTGTTCCTATTTGACACACTAAAATTGGTGTAAAATGACCTGAAATGAAATCCTTTTTATTAATTTCATTACAACACAGTAAGGATACCAAGCCATAAGAATGAGAAGAAGGGGCTTGTATACATTGTGGAGTAAGTATTCCTAATCCAACAGTGAATATGTTGAAGCTCTGATGAGGGGCAACCATATGCACACAAAAAAAAACCGGTATCTCAGCCACTAGAGCATGACACTAGAAGATGCAAAGAAAGATACTACATTAACCACTGAAATAAAATGTGTGATAGTAGCACTTGGTAGCACATAAAGATGGTCTGGGACCAATCAGGAGCTACGGGTCTCGTGGATTTTTGTCACAACAGTGGATCTGCTGTACTTCCATCATTGCCAAGGAATAAACTTTAGTAAAAAATGCAAGGCAATATCTAGAAGACTTTGAGATGAGAACAAGTGCCAGCCCACAAAATGAATCCATATCGTAGAGCAGATATAATGGACACTGGCAGAAGGGACAGAGTTCTGTAACATTTATTTGGAGCTACAGTTTCTCCTTTCTACTCTAGAGAATTTGACTTACAATAGGTTGTGATGTGGTAGAACTAATCCTATCCACATATTGCTTTTATTTCTGGAAATTGAGTGGTAAAGTCTGTAGATTAAACCAGCACTCTTCTTATTTACTTTTCCCTTTCACTGAATATTGAAGGAAATGAGGTGCCTGAAAAGGCAGAAGTGTTTTCTTTGACAGAAACTTTTTCTTCCCTCAGATAAAACTCTCACATGAGTTCTTAATGAGGTGAAAGCACTTCCTTAGGAAAGACAGGAAGGGACAGTTGACTGTGTTAGTCATTACACGCCACAAGGCTATGGAAATCAGAAATGCATTTTGATTGTTTTAGCATTGATACATGTGTCTGTCATGGGGTCTTTTTAAAGCATACATGTTTTCCAAGGATTTTTTTTCTGAGGGAGATACTTCTTCTCTGATTATAGGATTACTTCAGCTGAGATGTGAAAATTCAGTGGGTAAATTCATCTATACAGTGTAATATATCATTACAGATTAATGATTGTCTATTCTTACAAAAATATGTAGTACTTCTGCTGATAACTCTGAAAATGTTGAGAGTTTTTTCCAACCTAAATGATTTTATGATTCTACGTTTTTTCTTTTCGTGGAAGATTCTAAGATACACAAGGAAACTATTAATTTTAAACTGCATTTTGTAGAAAAAGACAGTTATTTTATTTATTGTCATAAAACGAGTTAATTTTGTTAAAAATTTAAAAAAAAAATCATTAAGACAAAATGAGAGCTTTTTTTTTTTAAAATTAGTTTTCACAGACTGTTTTCTACGACCCATTGGAAGTAGGTACTTTAATAACGAGCAAAAATCACATCCTAAAATTCCAGAATATTTTAAAGCAGCCTAAAATACTGTGTTAAATACAACAAGAATTGCTCATTTAGATGATTAAGTTCTCTGAATTTCTGAGTAGCAAGCACACAGAACTTTGTACCACTTCCAGGCATAACGTTGCTTCTACCGGAATCCCAGATAGTGGCAGTCTGCTGAAACATGAGTTCAGTTACCAAATATAGATGAGTGGGGTAAGAATTACATAGTCAGAGAGGACAGATGTAATGCACAGGCCACAGTCTTCTCAATGCTTACTGAGGACCGAGCAATCTTTACTGAATAGCCGGAGCAACTTCAAGCCTACTTAGATAAAGAAGGAAAAAAACAACTTTATCTTCTATTAACTATACTTGAGACTCTTCATATTGGCCTGTTAATTGTAAGATCTGTTTTATATCTTCTGCTAAATTTAATTATTGTAATTTGGGGAGTAATTTTGCAGGATTTCAAAACTGAGAGCCAAAGTATGTGTCTTTTTTGTTTTAAGAAATCTTTGTGGGTACATTTCTTCCTTTATGTTATTCCCCATGCTTTGGGTCATATTTTTTTAAATAATAATTTTTCCTTGTATAGGTACTGCAAATTATTTTCTTGAAATGAGTCCTAAATATTTGATTTAGTCACATGTTTTCTGAGATGACTGTAATCTAGTACATTTTTAATTTAATATTTGCCATATTATTCTTTAGAGCACTTATATTATTTTCTGAATAAATATTTAAACAGCCATGATATTAAAATGTGTATTTCCTTGTAAGAATTTTTTTTATATGTAGCAAATAGGACCCCATAAGTAGTTTATACATAGTGATGCTGGAAGTATAGCTAAACACTAATCTGTGCGTAACATTTTATTTTGGGTTTGTGTCTTTAAATGATATAGTATGTGGCTTTGCAGGTTATCTAATGACTAGTGATGATGAAAACTGTTATAAATACATTGTAGTCTAACTTGGAGAAGCTAGAAATAGCATTTGAAATTTCTAAGTATGATCTTATATGCCACTTGATAGGGTTAGCAATACTTTCACTGTGTTTACAAGTTGCTCTAAAAGAATAGTGGATTTGTGTAGCCAAAAAAAAGTCTTCATACTGGAAGCTTCCATTCAGCTGTCTAAACCTAGACATATAATTCCACTTTTAGGCACCAGACCTTTCTCCCAAGGCTTATCAGCGTTTGAAATTGCCAATAACCAGCATATATTTAAATTCATTGACTGCATCTGAATATCAAGCTACAGATTGATTTACCTACATTTAGACACTGGGCTTTGAAAATTATGACATATGTAACCATTATGGTTTTCTAATTATAAAACTGAGTATTAGGAGAAGATATGCTAATTAATAATATATTCATTTAAATCATTGTGCCGGGTGGTTAGCAATAGGTGGAATTGTCTTCTGACCCATAACCCATTGAAACACCAGAGCAGCTTGTTGTTAGAAGTCAGAGAAGTTTATTGGAGTATGTAATGTGTCACTTTGAGATGTGAACGAGCTAGGAACCAGAAGGAATCCGATTTAAATAATGATGTCATTTCAAGCACAGATATTTACCTATTATCTAAATAGTAAACTAGCAACTTTGTTCATTGGAATACAAAGTTTCAGAAATTAAGGAGACAGAAACTCTCCAGGTTTAACCCTTGGTTTGCTTGCAGTCATCCAGTTTATGCCTTAACAGCTGAGCCTCTAGACCAACTGTTCACTTGGCTTGTCAGATTCATTCTTTAAAGCTGCTATGTGGTAGTCAGTTATACTGTATATACTTTTTTAGATCTTGTTGACAAGAGATTGGCATAGTTGCTAAATTTTATGGCCTATAAACACAGATAAAAGAAGGAAAGAAATACATAATCCCAGTAAAAATAAACCTATCACTGTATTCTATTAAAACATATATCAAATCCAAAATGCTTTGGTTCCATTATACTTCTCTTTTATGTGTTGAGTTGTAATCTGTTGGCAAGACAAACAGGCATATCAAGAGGTGCATGTGCCAGGCCAAGAATTCCAATAATCTATCAGTCAGTTAATGACTACATGCTGGGTAAGCTCCGGCAAAGTGACTAAAGTTAACTGGATCTTGCACAAGCTGGTGTAAAATACATCCGAGTGCATCTCATGACTGTCAAGCCACCTGTCTATCCATGGGCAAATACTGGACCAGTAAGAGAAATATATTTTTTTAATCTTCTGCAGAATTAATCTCACAGAAATTATCATTAAAAAGATAATTTTCAAGAGTAATTGAAAATACTAACATTCCACTTAATTAAATGAGTTGCAGAAGCAGCAATTACTTTTAAGATCAGATCACCCACAGCCTAGTGACCAGCTAGAAAACTGAAATTTCATTAAGGAGAATTTCAGGCAGATCCTTCTCTTGGGAAAATAGTGGTTTCTCTTGTTTTTTAGAGAGGCAGAGAATGATAACACTCATCCTCATTCTAAAATCATGTGGGAAAACTGGATATGTTGTCGTGGTTTTAGCCAAATTTACCAAAACCTGAGTGACAGATGTCCCCCCCTCCCCCCTTTTGGTCAGAGAGGAGAGGAAGGAATTAAAGAGATTCAAGAGTTTAGAACAAACTAAACTNGTTGACCTGTTGATCCTTCAGCTTTTATACGGGGCATGATGTGGATGGGATGGAATACCCCTGTTGGTCCGTTCTGGGTCACCTGTCCTGTCCGCTCCTCCTTGAAGGTGGGACCCTCCAACGGGCAAATGCTGAAAATTATCTGACCTTGGTTCTTCCAGCAATAAGTCTAAACAAGGGCCTCTCTGCATACCATCCCTTGGTATAATCAGGTCTTATCACTGTGAGACGGAACAGCTCTGAGCAATGTGCTGTTAATTTCAGAGTTTAGCTAGTTAGAGGAGGCCTAGCTAAGAAAGTAAAACTGTAAAACAGAAAATTGGTTCGTTTTACCTCAAACCAGGACATATGTTTAGATACTTCTGTACTTTGTGAAACTGGTACAGTATATACAGTATAAACTTACATGGTGTATAAAATAGGTTGGAAAATCTATTTCTTTAGTGTTTTACTTTTAGCATGTGATAGTTTGATACTCTGCTCATCCATGTTGACAAAAGTGCTACTAAATTGCATTAAACAGTACAAAGTTAAAAACATTAACACAAGAAGTAAAATAGTATTAAACATACTATCAACATTAAACAGAAAGAATAACTTGGAATTCCTAATCCAAACATCCTTGTATAGAGTCTCATAATGGTTTCAACTAGAACAGTATTCTCCTCTTGGAATTTGATGGTTTAGTGTCTGGAAGGCAATCTTATGGGAAAAAGTAAATAAGTTCCCCAAATCATCGTAAGCCTAAAATCAGAAAAAAAAGAGAGGTGTAACAGCACTGTTGTGAAATAAAAAATCACTCATATTGCTCCAGTGTAATAAAGATTCTGTTGTGTGTACCGTGTACAGACATGGGATGTCTTCACACTTCTGAAGGAAGACACGTGAGAAAAATGGCTCCTAACTGCTCTAATTTTCACCTAGGCAATACGCAACCCTGCACTGTTCTCACAGTTTTACGGTATTTCACGCACTGTTGGGTTCTGCTCTACTGCCAGTTTTCTGTCTTCCTTATGGGAACTAGGATATAAAAGGGTTGTGTTTGTTATAGACAAGGGTTTTTTTCTTAAGGAATTCATGCTTTTGTCTTTCAGGATTCAAGACAGAAGCTGTGGCCAGTCATTGCCTCCTTCTTTAATGCTGAAGGAGGCTTACTGAGCAGACAGAGGTGTCAGAACGGGTTATCCTGAAAATATGTCAGAAGCTTCATCCTACCACGACTTTTTCTATGATTCCCTACCAGACATACAGAATGGGGAATTTTCAAATGAACTTTCCGCCTTCCTTACCCAGGAGGAGATTTGTAAGAGCCTTGACATAGCTCGGGAAGCCATTGCCAATTCCATAGAGGAGGATCAGAATGCAACAGCAGACTTTGCTCATTTTTTCAACACCACTCTTTCTAGCACTTCAGAAAATCCTTCATTCAGAGACACCAAACTGCACAAACAAGATGCTCTACAGAGTCCTCAAGCAAGTAGTCTGACTTCATCTGCTGCAAGTCACGTTCTCTCAGGGAATCAGAAGGAGCAATCCATCACACCTCAAACAGCAAGTAGTTTTGTCACAGTTTCCAGGAAGCAGGCAAGCAACTCACCTTTGCTAACTGCTAGTCCCAGTTTTGTTAGAAGCCTGAGACATTCAGAGAAAGATGGCTCAGGTGTGCCTAAGACAAACCCAAAATCTGAATTGGCATCCCAGGGAGAAGTCCCTTTCAGGAACAAGCTGTGTGACAAAGCTGCCACATTCATAGAGGAATTGTCATCTATATTTAGACAGGCAGCAAAGACAAGAGGCCGAAGTCCTGATGGGGACTCTTCTTCTCCAGACAGCGGATACCTGTCTCCTAAAAATAAACAACCAGCTGGAAGTACCTCAGTGAATGAGGCATTTGACAGGCCACACCAAGAGATTGAGCCCAAGACAAAACTGCCTGGTGTCCATCTGAATGGAGAACACTTTTCTGAAAGAGATAGCATCACTCAGAGTGAAATGGTCATTTGCCACCCCTTCATTAACATAGAAGAGAAAGAATCTTCACCACCTCAGTTCACTCAGAAGCTGAGAAGCCAGGAAGTTGCTGAAGGAAACAAAGTATTGCTGGAATGCAGAGTTGCTGGCAACCCAGTTCCTGATGTCAGGTAAGTGCATGCCTTTTAGCTAAATCATTAGTTATCTTCATCTTCTGGTTGCAGAAGATACCTAAGGACAGGTATCACAGTGAACCTGCTTAGAGGTAGTCATATAAGAACAATGGGTTGTACAGTGGTTATTAAGCACATGGAATAACAGATTCTGACCTCTTAACTTCTCTTGGAGTGTTTCATTATTTTCTGCTTGGAAAATGAAGTTCTACTTGATTGAAGAGCCACATAGCAAAATTAGAAACAGAATTGACTCTACTAATATTCTGGGTGACTGTTATCTCATTAATTTAGGTGAAAACATTCACAATTTGCCCCTGAAGACCACGTATTAGGCATTTAATACAGTTTCCACTGTCTCCATTAAAATGTCTCCACACCCTGTACCAATGGGATTTGCAGTCCATATTATGAGATAACCTACAGCTACCTACTCTTGTGTAAGATATTTCCAGGAGACATTAAGATGGTCTCCATTTCAAAATTTTTTTTGATACTTGTAGTGAAATTTATGTGTGTTTACTTTTGTTTAATGAAAAAAAAAAAACCAGCATAAAAGTAACTTCTGTGTAATTTTGTTTGGTTTAGCTTCTTTGTTAACATGTGCTTATAACAATCACAAAAGCTACATTTGTAGTATCTGTGAGGGTTGAGTAACTCATAATAATTTCCACTGTCTTCCTTTCCTTCGAAAGCTAACAGAAATAAGGGTCAACCAGCACTGCATAGTGCTTGCCACTTCAGAGGTGTGAGCCTTAATGCTAATATGATTAACACATACAGAGGAGGTAGATTATACCTCTAATTTAATAGTTCCTTACAACATATTTTTGATTTAAAGTCGACTGAGCATAATTGATATTCTCAAAGGAAAATTTTCTCCAAAACCTCCTGTTTGGACAGGATAGAATTTGTAGTTCTCCATTCAAAACTTCCTGTAAGGTTCCTTTATTATATCAGAAGACTAGATAATTCTTTTAAAGTTCTCAAAATTTCCTTAAAGGAACATCACTTTCCTGTAACAGTTGATGTGCTTAAAATTTCCTCATATTTTTGCTTTGAAGTCTTTCAACAGTTTGAAACTACTAATATTTTGCATTGTTACCCCTGATTCCTTGTGGAGAGTCACACGGATAGGCCTTGCCTCTATGCAAGTTTACAAATTCCTATCCATCACTTGTGTCTTCACATATATGGTAACTGAACTTCTCCTTTGAAATATTTTTTCTCATATTTTTAAAATCTGTACCTTTTGGTACTGGTTTGCAGATGGAATTAACAGAGCTGTCAGTCCAAAGATTTTAGATCTTTGTCAACAAGATTTTTAAAAAGTACAGTTTTGAAAAGTCATGTTATGGCTAGATGTGCTTTCATTCTAAAGTGAAAAGCTACGTTGTAGGAAATATCTCCAGAGAGAGATAGTGCCAACAGGTCAGGATGCTTACACCAAAAATATATTTGTAATGCCCATCAAGCAATTTGACAACCATGACATGTCATTAACAGTTGTTTGGCGTTTTATATTTTTAATATCTGAGAAAAAAGAACAAGAATCGCAGTTAATGGGTGCAATAGCTTTCCAGTTGTCCATTCTTCAGACTTCCATGAAGCAGGAAGGAAGAATTACAGAAGTCACACAATTGTGACAGCCAGTGGATCCTCCTTCTTGGGTTTCTTCTCCTAGATCCTTCCTTCCCCCTCACTAGGATATTGCAGCCTGCCAGTGCTATTGATGTGGACACTAGGACATAACAAGCTGTTAACTTGAGTAATTCTTTTGTGGTTGTTGCATTAGGTAATATGACAGCTAGTGTACTGTTACTGATACTTTTGAGTTGTGAAATTGAGTAGTAGCAACGGAAGGACCACCCTCAAGGAAGAAAAAAAATTAAAAAGTCATTCTAAAGACCTTTTCACCTAATTTTACCCATCTGTAGGTTAGCCATTTAATCAGACCAAGTCACCCTAGACTTCATCTGCAGTCACTGGAGAGAAGCACATCTGGCAAGAGTCACTTTGACAAGAACTTAAGGCAAATACTTCAGACTAAACACTTCATTATTAGCTTGTTATAGTAGGTGAGGTGAATCCCACTCATTCCCCTATCTATGTGCCAATGGATGGCGCACAGAGAAAGAGTTGGTCTGCCAACTCATTATCCACAAGTAATGCAATTAGAAGAAAAATACCAAAACTGTCTTTCTTACAGGTAAGAATTCCCCAAGAGATATATATTGCCTGAAAGGAACTTAGGTTTCCTAGTTCTTGAATTTTGAAAACATCCATACTTACATAACTTGAACAGCAAACTTTCTTACAAAGTTTCTTGCTAAGAAAGCAAGAGATACAAGTTGTTGTTCTTTGGTTGGTTTTGTTTTGTTTTGTTTTGTTTTGTTTTGTTTTGTTTTGTTTTGTTTTGTTTTTAATAGGGTACTACTTATTAAGTAATTAATAAGACTATTAAGGTGCTGAGAGTTAGTCTGTAGGCAATACTGCTTCGCATGAAGGAAACTGTTTCTGTTGTCTTGGTTGTTTTTACCACTATCCGTTAGGCTTTAACATTATTTCAGTCCTACTGCATTACAAAAAAATGTATTTTGTGGGATGAAAGTTATCTTTGAATAAGCAGCACATAAGCATGGAGGAGGATCTCTAAAACCAGAATCGCTAAATGTCCACTACATAGAGCCTGGGGTCAACAGGCATTTATTTTCACAACACAGCAGAAAAAAAAAAAAACACTGGTGCCATCAGACTCACATACACTGTATTCTCTGCCATCGGTACAAGTGCAGTTCTGTTCAGAATGGACAGAACTTAGAAGTTGTTTATTCCTTTTATGAAATACAGCACAGACAATTTAGGTGAGTTTGACAGCAGCAATGAGGTTGTAGTGTTTTAATAGCAAAGATGCACTGTTGTAATGCTTCAGTACCTTGTTCTTATTTTATCTGACAGAACATCAGTCTTTACTTCAGTGTTATGATTTCAGAATTGTACGTAAAAATGAACTGAACTAAGAAGTTGTGTACAAGCTTTGGAGTTTTTTGCTGTGGTGGTTTGTTTTTTTTTTAGTTTAGGTCTTTTACATCATTGTTGTATTAATTTCAGGGGCTGCTAATATCAAGGTGTTTACAAGAAAAATGCATTCTCTTCTTTCTGCTTTTCTGAATCTTAGTACTTGCAGAATAATTAAATGAGAAGACATATCTTGATCACTCAGCAGAATGAGTTGAGAAACACTGCTGACAAAATATTAGATTATTTTAAATTCAAGTGTACTTTTAAGTAATCTTATGAATGTAAATTAATGTGGAATTTATTTTTTATTTCATTTTTTAAAATCCATGATTATGCGAAGCTCCCTGACAGTCAGTTTAATACACTTTCATGGTCCACTCTCGAATTTGTTTCATTTAATAATTATTAATAATTCCCGTTCTGGAAACAACATGCAAATTTGTAAATATACATAAAGAAAACATATTAGTTAACAACACAAAGTTAATTTTCAAAGTTCCCACTAAAAGAGCATTTCCCCTTTAGTCTCCATTTGATTGTGGATCTTCAAAAGAGGAGAAATGTGACAGCTGTACCTCAAAAACCCATCCATTTTGGAAGTCAATGCAATTTTGCACGATGTAATTTCTGTAATGACGCTACCTTGGCTGAAGAGGTCACTCTCACACAGCGAGGTAAAGGTTCTCGCAGCCTGGATTTCTTCCGAGGGCCAAGCCGCCCACGGGGGAGGTATCGAGCCCTTTAGCTGTTGAGGAGAACATAAATCCGAAGCCAAGACTCACTCGGTGTTTAAGATACTGTTGCGAACCCCGTGAGGACACAGCAAGTACTTGCGTGCTGTTTGCGTGAGACTCCAAAGTCCTATCTCTGAATCTTGGGGAAAAGAGAGGGGTATTATTGCTTTTAGAAGATAAGCAAGCAGGCACAAAAATTTGTAAGGGATACTAGACTATAATAATGTTATTAGGAACCTCTAAACAGTTACATAGTGTTACCTATGCACATCATTTCCCCTCTTTATGGAGCTGAATGGGAGTTTTATGGTATATCCTGAATATACAATAAGTAGCTAATATGCTGCAGTAGAAAAAGATATGCTTATTTAAAACCACTGATGTATAGTAGAGCAAGTGAAGAATGCTTGCTGTTTATGCCAATATCAGGAATATTTCTGAAAATGTGATTCTATATAGTTAAAAAAAAATAGCAAACCAAGAGTGATATAATACAAATTGACCATTCTCTCCAATCTTGGTAATAAAAGAAATCTAGTCTTCTAAAGCACTGTACTTCAACAACTGTTTCATTAGACTGAATTTCTGATTTTTAATACCTTTAAAAAAATATTTGGAGCATAATCATATAAGAATTGGGAAGACTTAAATACCTACTGTTTCACAAGGAAACTGGCCAGTTACTTGGTGTGTGAGGTGTGAGAAAAGGCCACTTAGCACATCCAAAACTTGCTGAACAGGACACACAGATAGGGGTACATTTCCATGTAGAAAAAAATCTGCAGAAATCAGGCTTTGGCTGTTCTGATTTCTCCCAGAAAAGCCAGTTTCAATAACATAGGCATGGAAAGTAATATTTTTGGAACTCTATGTGGTAAGTGTGATAAAAGTAGCGAGCAATTGGGATTTTCATTTTTTGTCTCAGCTGTGAAGAAAAAAACATAAGCTATAGTTCCTAAAGTCATGATGAAATCACAGTAGTTTAATGGTGTCATGAAAAGCACTGGCTAAATTGTTATTTTTCCCAGCACCCAAGAAGTTTTTCAGCCTAGTAATGAGCACAGCTGACATCTAGGTGCTGTCAAGTACTGGTGGCCATGTGTTCATTCAAGTAACATACAGCAGAGCAAAAGGCCTTCAAAAGAAACTACATAGGTATTTCAGACTTTATAGCATGTTATTGTTTTTCTATGCATCACATGTTATTCCAGATCCTCATAATCTTTATAACTGGCTCTCTTCCTTTTTCGTAACTTTTTTTTTTTTGAGCTAAAATACCCAAAGTCCTCAACCTATCCAAAGTTGAGCTAGAATCCTGCCTTATCCTGCTACCATTCTTATAAAGCTAAGGAAAACAAGGTTGCAGAATCTTATTATAAGCAAAGAAAGAAACCATCAAATGTGCCATAAGAACAAGGTATATATTTATATATTTGAAGACTATGTGACTAGGAAGGCCTCTTAAACTGCAAGTTCCTTGAATGTTCATAGCTCTATTGTACAGAAAATAAAAACTGTATTATAGTTTGAGTGACAACACTTGACCAAAGTAACTTTGTTTTGCAAGAGTAAAATAAGCAGACTTTGACAGAAGAACTTTTAACTAGAGTTAAATCCCAAAAGAAAACAGTTACATTTCAAGAATCACTACATTTTCTCAAAAATCAGTGCCTAACTTACTAGTTCTACCAGCAGAAAATTAGATATCTAACAATGAAGATTTTCTCACTAGTCAGAACAGTTTTAAGATTGCCGAACAATCCAAATTCTGACCTAAGATCAGTAGGTTGAGTACTTTGAGAGGTTTTAGGTTATCTGTCTTTTAAAGAAGGTCTGAAGCATACGAAATGTGTGTTGAACCAGAAATTTTCTATATTACTCTCAAAACCATTGTATCAATCAGTAGCTCTCCTTCAAAATGCATCAGCAGGGCAGTACTTAAAATACCCAAGTTAGCATTGAGCTAGCTATAGCAAATCCCTTGAAAGGAACTTCAGTGTTTCCCTTGCTACCTGAATATTTAATTACTTCTGAGGTCTGCCCTGAGCTGTAAGCTAGGATTAAATTATTTACAGATATTCACACAGGTTCTGTAGCACAACAGATACGGGAATGTTTTGTGCAGAGTATATTCTTTTTCTTCTTCAACAGAAAAAATAAATAAAAAAAAAAATTAAAACTTACATACTTCCCATGTACAATATGGCAAGAACAGGGCTTCTTTGTGTTAAGGAATCTATTTGCTCTCATTATAACCCTCTTCTTCTCCTAAGTATTGTTTATTTAAATTTCACTCTAACAAGTACCCAAAGTCCCCACCTAGAAACATTACTTGAATGCAATCCAGAACTGTTCTTAGAAAATACAGAAACAAATACAAAGTACAACACTTAAATTTATAATAAAACCCAAACTACCTTGACTTCTACAACTTCACAAAACTTACCCAGTTTTACAGCCTTTAAAACCTTTGAAGTCTAAGAACATGCAATAAACTATGTCTGCACTATAGTCTTCCTATCAGGCACATCTGCGAAGAACATTCAGTGTCGGCTTAACACAAATCTACACAGCTGGGTGGAAATCCAGATGTACAGGACAATAGTGACTGAACTACCTAGACAGCAGTTGGTAGATTTTTAAGTTTTGGGAATGTAAAGGGTGTCACAACTGTAGTTTCTGCTTCTTTGCTAAGCTTGATTTCAAGTAAGAAAACTGGTTTAGAGGTAGCATTTAGTTTTGTTTCATTGTATAAAATTTGTAGTTGTAATGAAACACCAGTACTTTGGTGGGAGATACCAGTGTTCTACCAGTTCTATAACGGCAAGGCTTTAATACTACTTGTGTTTTATGAAACATGAGTAGCTATTTATGTATATGTGTTAACGGAACATACTTGAAAACATAAGTATCCTTAGTTCAAAAAAGTCTGTTTCTTGGGTGTGTTCCTCACTTTTTTGTATAAGCTCTTTGATAGTCATCTTCAGAACTGTTACTTTTCCATTTGTGAAATCTTAACTATTCAGGTTAGAGGTTAGAACTAGGTGGTTCAGGTCCTGCTTTTCAAATCTTTTCATAAGCTTAAGTACATACTTATGTTATTCAAGATGGAAACTTTAGTAGATCCACTTTGTGATGAACTTATTTATTTAAAGTATTTGTTAACTGAATCCTTGTTTGCAAGCCCAAGACAGCAGAAAGGCCCAAGAACTAAACTTGCTTCTGAACAATGTGGTGCTTAATGTGTCTTCACAACAGACTTTACTAAACTATAAGCACTATGTGATATAGTGATTGCAGAAATACTTTATAGAAGATTAAAAGGAGTAGTGTGTGATCTACATGGCAAGAGGGGGCTCTTGTGACTTGAAAGTCATTAGCAGCCACATCTATTATTCTTCTACAGTAAAAATAAAATATTTCATTGAGGTTTAATGTGATTCTCATATTATTTCCTATGTGTGTGCTTTAAAATGAAGCTCACTAGTTTTTAAGAGAGGACAGAAATAGACAAAAATTCTGTTGCAGAAACTGAAGTACTACTTTGTTTCAGAGATAGAATTGACATACAAGTAGTTTATATTTGAATTTTTGCAATTTTTATTATTGAGAATTGTCATTTAAACTTGTCAAAATTCATTACTAATACTGTAATTACAGCAAAGTGTCTCTTTTTTTTTTCCTTTTCCTTTTAACACAATCTGTGTTTCTCTAGATACTCTGATACTCTAATAGTCTTACAGCTTTATCAGAGGCCTGCTTACTTTGGTAGGTGTCTAATAGCTTTTATTCAGGTATTGATAGATTTGGGATGAAGTGAAATTTTTCATTTTAACTCAAATTAATTCATATTCAGAGTATTTTACCAACCCTTAAGCACAGTAATTCTCTCATGTTTCACTTTTTCCTTTGGTCTGTTGATCTACTGTATTTCCTGTTTATTTTGTGTATTTGTGGTGGTTTTACTTTAGTTTATTACCAATGCAATATTTTACAGTAAGAATTGATCTAAACCACTTCCCTAGTTTATACAATAGTTTCCATTCCATTAATTCACAGTGTTGTTACAATGTTTATTAATGTTTAGAAGAGTGTGAGTAACTCTTTTTTATTATGCAGCCTTTTGTAAACAAGAAATGTTCCAGAATATTTTATGTTTATTTCCTAAGGGAGATAGTTTGTGGAGTTAGTTGTTAAATTGTTCCCAAACGTAAACATTTTTCTGATGTTCTCCACATAGTCTGATTGATTTTCTTTGTGAAACTGTTTTGCCCAGTAAGCATACAGGAATCTACAATAGTCTTCCACTAATCATTTCAGAGTAGAATCCTGCTAATCAGTTTTCTTACTAGTCTTCTGCAAAGAAAGAGTACTTGTTAAGAATGCAGGAAGATCCTTGTACCTAAGGAGTTCATCAAGTCAAAAAGGTTGTCTTTAAAGATTCAGATTTTTTTCTGTTTATGAAGCATTGAATATCATCTAAAAGTATAAAGAGTACATGTAGTATTGCTTAGTGTAAACAGAAAAATGATGTTAGCTATTTTTATCTGGTAATACATCCATTTCAGAAATCTGCTTAGCAGTGATGTGTTGTCAATTAGTATTTTATTTGCATTCAAATGAAGACATAACATCTATAGATATGAAAATGATATGTCACCATCCACAATTTTCCTTTTACAAAAGTATTTTTTTCTTACTCCTCCTTGTATCAAGAGCCTCTTCTTTCTTTTGCTTTTTTTGGTTGTCATTTACCACACTGTGCCATTCTTACATTGTTTGTTTGTTTGCTTGCTTTTGCCAATTGGAGATAAGGCCTGTCCATCTCCGGGCATCCCTGGAGTTTTACTTCCCTTTGGAGCAGATCTGGAATGTAATGTTGAAAGTCACCTCAGTGATTTGTGAAACTGTTTCTCAATTCTGTTTGCCTTAGAACAGTGCTCTGGACTAGAGCCCATTATTAGGGAAGCAAGGCTGTATACCCTGGTGCAAACGGTTAAGCTACTGCAGGGACTGCCTGTAGTCATTTGTGGCCTACAGGTTTTAGATAGCCAACAGGCATCTTTCAAATTTTTTCTTTTCCATTCTCCATTCAATTTGTGGCACTGAAAGTCAATACTGTTAGGATTTAGGGGTGTTGGTCGACTGTCGGCTGAAAATGAGCCAGCAGTGTGCCCAGGTGGCCGAGAAGGCCAACAGCATCCTGGCCTGTATCAAGAACAGTGTGGTGAGTAGGACCCAAGAGGTGATCATCCCCCTGTACTTGGCACTGGTGAGACCCCAGCTTGAGTACTGTGTCCAGTTTTGGGCCCCCTACCACAAGAAAGACATTGAGGTGCTGGAGCAGGTCCAGAGAAGGGCAACAAAGCTGGTGAGGGGTCTGGAACACAAATCTTATGAGGAAAGGCTGAGGGAGCTGGGGTTATACAGCCTGAGGAAGAGGAGATTGAGGGGAGACCTTATCGGTCTCTACAACTACCTGAAAAGAGGCTGTAGAGAGGCAGTGGTTGGTCTCTTCTCCCAAGTTACAGATGATAGGACAAGAGGTAATGGCTTCAAGTTGCGTCAGGGGAAGTTCAGGCTAGATATTAGGAAATATTTCTTTACTGAAAGGGTTATCAGGTTTTGGAATGGGCTGCCCAGAGAGATGGTTGAGGCACCATCCCTGGAGGTATTCAAGAGAGAAGTTGACTCGGTGTTCAAGGATATGGCTTAGTGTTGGGTGGTATGGTGTGTTGTTTATGGTTGTTGGGTTTTTTGTGTGGGGTTTTTTTGTGGTTTTTGGGGTTTTTTTGTGTGTGTTTTTTTTCCCATTGGTTGGACTAGATGATCTTAAAAGGTCCCTTCCAGCCTAGGTGATTCTGTGATTCTGTGATTTTCTGCATCTGGGAGAAAACATATAGTGGAGTTAAGGCCTATTTAAATCACATACACACCTGCTTTTAAAAATAGAGTGGAATACCTGAGAAATGCTAGCAGTGCACCAATTTTCTTAATTTGTAAGTAATATTAAATAAGATCCTTTATTATTTGTAATCATACTTATTGAGAACAGCATTTAGGAGACTTTTATAGTATATAATAACCAAATGTTTTTGGTTTTGGTTTTTTTGGTTTTTTCTTTGGTCTAGCTTTAATAGCTAAAATAGATTACAGTATTTATAATGGTTATCTAGAGAGCAAGGCTCTTTCCTAGGTAAAATGATCTTTCCAAAATCCAGATTCTGATAACAGAATAATTTATGAAAATATTATAAAATAAACAGATTGCTAGAGAATTTAGACTGAGAGATCCATTGATGTTACAAAATGAATACTCAAAGATCTAAAATCAAGAATATGGATGTGGTTGGGGAGGGAGGGTGCCTGGGGGAAATGTGGACACTTTTCTTGTTTGTTTTTTGTAAAAGCCCCAAGGAGGATCTATAGATCTTGGACACTGAGCTTATTCTTACATTTCATTTCTTTCTTGCTCTGTAGAATAGTTTTGACTACATGATGTATGCATTTCCTCATCTTTGTTATACAGGGTCTGTGCATCTCCAGGCCCTCTTTTCTATAGCTGTAAGTTGAGCTGAAATACCTTCTTTAGTTGTTTAGAAAATTTCACGCTTTGGTTTTGTTTTTCCATCCTGAGAATAGAAAGAATAAAGCCTGTTAGATGCATGAAGATTGGTGTTATAAGAGGCAATTGTAAAAAAAAAAAAAATAATAGGATAGTTGTTGAAACTAGAACTCCTCTTTCAGTTTGGAATTAGGAGAGAATTCCAGCACAGTTACATTATTTTCCCTCTATCTGTGAATACCAATGTCTGTGCCTTGGTGTATTTCTGATTACATTACTGCAAGTTTAAAAGTATCTCCATTCACTTCTTTATTCTTTTGTTCTGCTCTGTCTGCCTTTCAGTAAAAGAATGCAAATCTGAAGTTCCTTGCTAATGCTCCATAAATAAATAATGTATTAACAATTTATAAAAAGACTCGAGGATTAGATGTTATCAAAGTACATTTTAAACTGATTCTGTGCTCAATGGCTAATGTGAAAATCTTGAAAATAAGTTAATAAAAATTATTCTTCTAACTTAAGAAAAATGGTTTTGCTATCTGTATAATGAAAAAAATATATAAAAAAACCAACTTGTGCCTTTTATATACATGGAAATTAAAAGAGACTTGGATGAACTTTGAAATATGTCTTCAGAAAGCTTTCACTACACTAGCTTTGTTCATGTTAAACATTTTTAGTTTAAAAACTAATCTTAATTGAAGTAGTTTTAAAATACAGATTTCCAACAAAAGTGGTGCTGAAACAGGGCCAAAGGCAGTATTCCAAGAGGCTGCTTTTACTTCATGTTTCAGCATTTATTTATATAAATCTTATATACGGTCTCTGGGCCTTTCCAGTATTGTGCACAGCATAAACAGCCAAGTCTGACAGTGACAAAATACATTAGCAATCTGCTTGTCATAAACTCATTGAAAGTACCAATCTGTGAAAAAGTAAATCTAGAGGCTAAGTAGAACAGAGGTGGGAATGAACTCCCATGTTTTAGGAGTGGACTTTTTTATTTGTGCTGAAATTTGAAGAGAAATGGCTCTTCATAGACAGAAGTGCTTGAAGTTAGTAATTCTGGCATCATTACTTATCAATGTTCAGCAGGTATGCAGTACTATTCCAAATCCTATTTAAAATAGGCTTATTATTCTTTGACATGTTTGCTCATTTGCCTAAAGGCAATACCACATCTTGGATTGTTTAAGTTTCTTAAGGGTAATTACAGCAGTTTAATAACGTTACTTAAACAGGACATACCTTTGTAAAATGCAATACGTTGCTTTATAAATATAAATTAAGTAAATACAATTATCACTTTGAAACTTGATGCTTTAAAAATTCTTTCCTAATAAAAAACTTTGTCATGTATGAAATATGCTCTCTAAATGCTTTCTTAACAATGTGAAAGCTAACTTTAGAGATCTGGATGATGAAATTGAACAAATAGGACGTCTTTGCAAACATTCATAGCTGGTGACTGAAAATGTTAAACTTCAGTTCATGTAATTAGAGCTGAGACGACTTTGAGAAAAGTAGAAAATGCCGTGGACTAAAAGTTCATAACAGAGCAAACACAGGAGAAACATTGCTAAACAGCAGTGAATATTGAGCTTATTTTATTAGTTCTAGAACCCATCTGGAAAGTGAGTTCTTTCTGACAGGTGTTACAGTTCAATATGGCTCTCTTAAGTGGACTGTAAACATGGATGATTTAATAGGCCATGGACTTGCCCTTTAAGCCCATACAAAGGTAAATGAAGGAATAAGAAATTGCCTTGCCCTTTCATATGTTACTTCCTGTCACATATGAAAATAAGAGAGTAAGTCCTTCTATAATATCTGTGTTTCCTTCCCTGAGTACACACATGTAAAGAGAGCAGAATTAGCATTGCTTTGTTTTTATATCTAGCACAATTGCGTTCACACTTTTGAGGTGGGTGGTACAACAGCAGCAAATAGACCTGTTACTTCTGCAAACCTTCTGAAAACATGAAACTCATCACTCTGATCAATAGCAAGGCTCATAGAAAGAAAGGAAGAAATAGAAATTCTGGGTGACTTTTTAGGGGGTGTGGGAGAGATGTTCAAAGGACATAATGATAAAACCAGCCTGTTGTTCCTGCTTTAGGCAGAACTTCACATGCAGAACAGCATTTTTGTTTATATCCAAAGCATTATAATAGTTTTTCGGCATGTTACTTATTCACAAAATATTTTATGTTGTCATGAGTTCTCACATTCCATGTGCATTAGGAAAAAAAGTTAAGATTAAAAGGTTAATTTTTTTTAAACTTTCAGATATTGAAAAATAATCAACAGTTATATAGTGAGAAGATAGTGTTTCTTTTAAAACAGCAAAATGAAGAGAACTGTAGGTCTGCACAGAACAAACCTTCACTGAGGTGTTATCCTCGTAGACACTTAAGTGGTTTTTAGCTTTTGTCTTCTAAAAAACTTTTACATGTATTGATGCAAGAAATGGTCTTAATTAATTAGCTTTTTTGTGTCCCTGTTGCGGTGTCTGACATGACTCACAAAAGGAGAACTGATCACAGAAAAAAAAACAGTTGCAGACAACTGAAGAAGTAAGGGACTTGCTTAAGTGTTGAATCAATATCCATGTTACACTTTTCTGTAAATCAGGAAATGAGCAGACTCCGTAAATATATATCTAGGTAGTCTAGGTAGAGAAGCGATGCTTTTTTATGAAATAAATCAGGAGAAATAATTAACTAGATAATTTCCCCTGTATATACAAAGATTCCTTTAATTTGCAGAAGGGGACAATGCCTGTATAGAATTATCTTATCTGATGTGCTGAAGTACTGTATGTCAAAGTGCTCATTATAAACAGACTCCAAGAACCTTATTTAGTATGATACTACTCAGTATAGATGAAGACACAACTCAAGATTAGGAGCAGTGTGAACTCAGATAGATCAGACTTCCTGTGGAAAAGGGTAATAAGTTAAAATGCTTGGGGTTGAAGGTAATTAGCAGGTAAAATGACTCCTAAAACACTAGATTATTTTCAGCTACCTGCAGGTCAAAGCAAGTAGAAGAATAAAATTCTTCTGCAACAAGTCTGTTATGAAGACATGTTTCTTTTAGTTGAACATGCCTCTTCAAATCAAAGTGATTCATTATTCCATCTTATTATTAACATATACTTGCAATGCATTGCAGTAATGTTATAAAAATAATTAAGACTTTGCCTTTACCTGAGCAATTCAGTGCTTTATAAACAGCTTCTATTATATGTGAACAACTTTTGTTTATCTACTCTTATCTGATAAAGTTGTGCTATTCAGGTGGCCAAGGGGTAAAGATTAGACAAATAGAATTCATCTCCCATTTATGGTACAACTGACAGTTACCCATATCTAACTATGAATTCTTTTAATATCACAGAAAATGCATCCACAAAGATAACACATGGCCCAACAATCTATCATTGCTTATGGGAAGACCACTTAAATATTTGCCTTATGAGTAGCTGAGGCATGTATTTAACTGAACTAACATGAACTGGGGGCCTCCCACTCCTATAGGCTAGTCTTGACAATTGCAAGTTGATAACAAGCTTCATAAAAGACGGTTTAACATTTGGCCACAGTCTGGCATCATTTGCTTTTCACTCTTCCACTGTCTATTTTTCCCAGTGACATATTAGTGAAATGGATAAAATATTAATGTACTGATAATTAGGGAGCAGGAGCAGCATCAGATGCTAGCAGAATCCTTGTATATGCTTTCCAGATAGCTGATTCTGAAGGGGAAGATGAGTCTCTTCGGTAAAGTGTGTCCTTGTGTGTTATGACAGCTTTGCTTTAAAGAGGCAGAAGAAAAACCACAAAACCCCACCTAAAAACCTAGGAGTAAAAATACAATTCATGCAAGAAAACAAGCTGTATTCCAATAAACTTTTCCAAGGGTGCTGAGTGCAATACTCACACAGTTTCCACCTGAGAATAAGATAACAAAGTGCAACCCAGTTTAACAAAAATATAAATTCTTTGTTGATTAGTTTAACAGGTACATTATCTTAACCAAAAGGGGGCCAGTTACAATGCAATGACATTCTCTCAAATATCTGCAAAATCAATAGAGAAAAATCTTGTTCTCTCTTTTGTATGTGGGTACAAGTTGGAGAACATTGCAAAGGTAGATACTGTGTTATCAGTCATGTAAATTAATGCTTTCAGTGTTTAAGACAAGCAATCCTAGTGTAATATGTAGAAGGAAGAAAAGGAGGGTTTTCTTTGTTCTTTGTTTTTTAAGGTAGAATTGCTTGCAGTAACTCATTTCTACTGTTAGATATTCTGCATGCCTGTGTTGGATGGTGAAGGCCATGAGTTAGCACTATTTTAGCAGGAGTTAGCATGTTTTAATATCATACTTAAGCCCTCACATGAAGTAGAAACATGGATTTCTTAATGACAATTATCTATAGTTAAAGCTTGAATGTGAACTTTGTAATATCATACTACGAATGTGCTATTTAACATCTTTGTCAGAGACATGGACAGTGGGATTGAATGTACCCTCAGCAAGTTTGCTGATGACACCAAGCTTGGTGGTGCAGTCGACATGCTGGAGGGAAGGGATGCCATCCAGAGAGACCTAGACAGGCTTGAGAGGTGGGCTAATGCAAATGGCATGAAGTTCAACCAAGCCAAGTGCAAGGTCCCGCACTTGGGATGTGGCAATCTCAGGCACAAATACAGGTTGGACAGAGAATGGCTGGAGAGCAGCCCTGAGGAGAAGGACTTGGGAATGCTCATGGATGAGAAGCTCAACATGAGCCAGCAGTGTGCACTGGCAGCCCAGAAAGCCAACCTTATCCTGGGCTGCATCAAAAGAAGCGTGACCAGCAGGTCACGGGAGGTGATTCTCCCCCTCTACTCTGTGCTTGTGAGACCCCACCTGGAGTACTGTGTCCAGCTCTGGAGTCCTCAACAGAGAAAGGACATAGAACTGATGGAACAGGTCCAGTGGAGGGCCACGAAGATGATTAGAGGGATGGAGCATCTCTCCTATGAGGACAGGCTGAGAGAGCTGGGGCTGTTCAGCCTGCAGAAGAGAAGGCTCCAGGGAGACCTTATAGCAGCCTTCCAGTATCTGAAGGGAGTCTACAGGAGAGCAGGAGAGGGACTCTTTGTCAGGAAGTGTAGTGATAGGACAAGGCGTAATGGTTTTAAACTGGAAGAGGGGAGATTTAGATTGGATATTAGGAAGAAATTCTTTCCTGTGAGGGTGGTGAGGCACTGGAAGAGGTTGCCCAGAGAAGTTGTGGATGCCCCATCCCTGGAGGTGGCTAAGGCCAGGCTTGATGGGGCTTTGAGCAACCTGACCTAGTGGGAGGTGTCCCTGCCCATGGCAGAGGATTTGGAGCTCGATGATCTTTGATGTCCCTTCCAACTCTAACCATTCTATGATTCTATGATTTACAGCAAACCCACAAAGGCATAACTGTATGATTAGAACTGAATGCAGCCAGCCTTACAAAAGTAAATGTTACTGTATTTTTTCTGCCTTTTCTGCCTCTCTGCGTTGCTGCTGGTGAGAGCTTGCAAGTTTAATTAGAGAGGGTTGAGACAGAAGGAGAGTTCATTCTATCTGAGCTTTCTCAGACTTGCCATATGGCCAGAAGGAGTCTATAAAAGCCTGTTTTCCACAAAACCCATGAGAGTTAACTTGGGGGGAGTTTACCTATAAAGGAAGTAGGTGGAGATGGTGATTTGCAGTTAACTGGGAAATTGTTACAGATGCCAGGCACTGCAATGCTAGAACGTGTTACTGACTGCAAATTCAGAGGCTAGTGATTCAGAGTTTCAGCCTAGAATCTGAGGATTTCTATATCACTGAATAAAGCTCCCACTTCAACAAAACAAAACAAAACAAACAAACAAACAAACAAAAACCAAACGAACAAACAAGCAAATAAAACAAACAAACAAACAAACCCTCCACACACAAAAAAAACCACAAGCAAACGAAAACCAAACAAAAAAAAAAAAGTAAAACACGCCCTAAATGAGATTAATTTATCTCATGTTGGATGGAGCTCATACCACTGTTGCTGTAATACAGGTACGGGACAACCTGAAAATTGGATGCATGTCACCTTACATAGTATGATATTACAGCCAAAGTCACTCTAGACCCCAGGACTGCCATAAAACCCACGGCAAATAAAACTATACGCCATATAAACTGGTGCGGAAACTGGCTTTCAATTAAGGTCTTCCCTAGTTTTATAGTGTTATAGTTATAGCAGGCCCACGATATTATGTTCTTTCACAGCTTTTGTTCTCATAAGGACTCTGCTTCAGGAATATGACATGAGGATAGAAATTCTGTGTTTTGGATTGAGAAGGAATATGCAATATTAAAGTTTCCCTTGCTGGATGGTGATGGATATGTAACATTTGGGTAGCCTTTAACTGAACATTGTCATCATGATTCAAAGCAGACTGCCTTGCTCTACCTCCTGCCTATTTGAAAGGTGGCTCTACTGCATCAGCCTTCAGCACGTGGTTGAGCTGCATTTCAATACTTTGCATTTTAAACACAGATTGAATTCATTAATTATTGCTTCTATTAACGATATAGTTTGCTCTGCTGCTTTTAGTGTTGTGCAGTTTGACTGGCTAAAAGACACTACATGTATTTGTATGCGCCTCTATTGTAGGTGTGGATATTCTCCTTGATATTATCTATTTTAAGGCTGCTACATTATGCATTATCTACAAAGTTCAAACTGCAACAAAAATATGGCATGTGCCTCTATGGCCATGTTACTCTGGCCCTTTTACCTAATTTTGTAAAAAGCTCTAATTGATATTTCACATAAACTTTGGAAAAGTATCTATTCCTTACCTTTTTGTGGAAATGGGAGTGTGAAAGTTAGGTTGATGGGGGATGTTAGCTCTAGACATATATTTTTATATTGTTAATTAGAAAATTAGCATTGATGATAGTTGATATATGTTCCTACTAAAATGAGCATTGTCTAACAGTGGATTAATATTTAAATTATAGAATGAATATCCAGAACCACAGGGGATCACACACTAAAAAATGGGAAACAATTTACAAAAGCACATTTGCTGAAAAGCTTCTTTGTTGTCTTTGATTCCCTTCTTTGTCTTGATTATCTTAATACAGGAAATGAAGTTCTTTTAGATTAAAAGGCTAATTTTTTTTCCTAGAAGAAGTTATTCAGTCTAGACTACTGGCTTTCCATTTTCAAGTGAGAGGAAGACAATTTTAATCTTTGTGAAAACAAAATTCCACTCTGTATTTTTTTGGAAAGGCCCATGTTCTGATAATTTTTGTTGTATGTGGTATGAGACTTCCATAAACTTCAGTGAAGTCTATTTTCGAACTGAATCACATTGCCTGGCACATCTATTCTTGACTTAGCACAATGTACAGTACATTGCCAATTCCCCTTATTCTGCACCAGCCATGAAACTAGCAGTTGCAGAAATCTCAGTTGACCTAGGAATTTTTCTTTTTTTTTAAATATACAGTCTTAACATTTGCAGCAGGGATTATTACAAACTGAAACCTGATTCAGTGTTTTAATAAGGTTTATACACTTAAAAGAAGCAAAGGGCAAACATAGGCATAGTAGTGTAGATACAGAAATCTTCACTTGAATTTTAGTTCTATTTTTACCTAGTTTACATGGTGTTCTATTAAGATTGCTGTTGTAACCAGCAAGATTGTTTGAAAGAAAAGCTGGAAGCAAAAAATATTATTATTCTGGAAATAGCCTGGTTGTCTTTTGCTGCTTTAAGAAGTGCAGGATTTTTTCTAAAGTACATAAATGAGAATAATGTATCTATGTTACTGCAATTCAAAGTGAAATGCCTGGTTTTAATATTTACTGAAATTTGCATAGTAGTAACTGGCAATGCTGTAGCTGCACTTTTGGCAGCTTATCTGTGTTTTTCTATGAAGAGTACTGCAATAGCTTCCTTAGATAAGGAATGTCAGGGGTGAAATAAGCAACTTTTGATTCCCTAGAAAGGCTCTCTTAGCACACCTAATAAAGATCCTCGGAATGCAAATACCTGACAGTGGGAGACATGAGGAACCACCAACCCATGGCATGGATCTTCCCATATATGCCTAAGGCATTCTGTGAATTGGCAGCACAAGAAAACTGTGGACATACAAACACGCTGTTTATGGGTGAAATGAAAGAACTGAAGAAACAGCAACTACTTAGGAATGCTACAGAGAGGCCTTAGGCACTGACCTTACTGGAATACTTTTTTTTGCTAGCTAGATCTGGTTTCGACATCTCTTTGAGGACTCCCACTGTTGTAGACAAAAATCTTATTCTTATCTCCTGCTCATAAGTGATGAAACTGAGGTGCAGAGCTTCCCCGGAGCAGGTTCAGAAAATACCATAATCTGACTGCCTTTTGTGCCAACCACATTACTTATTTCTACTAATTAAACTATAGGTAGAACATTGTAGGGAAGATGTGATGACCATCACAAACAGCAGAACAGATGAAGATCCTAGTTTTTTACAGTATACTTTTTGACTATGTTACTAATGGGGAATCCTACTTTAGAAATAGACTTTAGTAATTTACATTAAAAAAATCATGCTATCTTTTTTCGTGTGTGTAAGAACTGTTAAAATTACTATCTGTGCCTATGCTCTTTTTGCTGTTCTTAAAACCTGTATTTCAAGAAACAGCAATTTCATTTCACAAAAGGGTAAGTATCTCTTTGAGAAATCAAGTAACTTCATAACCCTTTACGTCCGTCTACCAAGCGTCTTAAACTTTTCCTGCTTTTTCCTTTAGATATTCACAAACTTTTCTGTTTCATGGTATAAGATAGTCCCACTCATGCATAATATCCAGAATCTAATTATAAGATTTTTTTTTTCCTTGGATTCGGTCTGATTTTCAAATATAACTTGGAAATTAAATCAGGCTGTGGAAACTCAGCTGCCGGATTGTCAGTTAGACTAGGAAAGTTCCTCAAGGTGTTGCCAGGTATTTTACCAAGATGGTTATTCTTCTTCCACTAGAATAAAGTCAGGAGTTTTGAGGAGAATCTCTTCTTTAGCTTCTTACTGTGTTTTTTTTTTTTTTTTTAACTGCTGCAGCTGAGCTAGTACATTGAGTTGCATCTAAGTTGGGTTGTGCTTCACTTGCGTAGAATGACACTGATTTATCTTGTCTTACCACAAGTAGACCATGTCTGCCCTCAATTTGAAGTTCTTAATACATGAAATGTGTTAAGTCCTTCATCATATTGCTGTTCTGTTGTTCTTTAGAATAAATCTTTCTTTTTATTGTTAATCAAGTTTTCAGCCTTTGAATTCTTTCTTACATACTGTTTGGTGAACAGTGAGCAGGAAATCATAGAATCATAGAATGGTTAGAGTTGGAAGGGACCTTGAAGATCATCGAGTTCCAATCCCCCTGCCATGGGCAAGGACACCTCCCACTAGGCCACGTTGCTCAAAGCCCCTTCAAACCTGGCCTTAAATACTTCCAGGGATGGGGTATCCACAACTTCTCTGGGGAACCTGTTCCAGTGAAATACCTTTGTACTTACAATTTTATTTTTGCCTTCCATATTATATTGGATCTTATTTCTGGTTTGCTGATTAAAACTTACAGAACAGTACAAACACTATTTCTTAATATCCTTTTTTTTTCCTGTACTCAAAATTGAAACCATCTAGTTAGTTATATAATCTCCTTCAAAATCATTGGTTATGTAGGAAGTGTCTGAGATAACATTCTTTGAATAAAAGGTATTTTTCCTCATTTTTCATCAGAAACTGAAGATTAAATCCATGACTGAATTAAAAATCAGTTAAAATGAAAATATTCAAGGGGGCATTAAGAATGGAAGCATGAAAAACTTTGAATATTTTATATTAAAACTCAAAGATACTGCAGTGTGAGGGCTGGGTTTTTTTTAACACTATTTCATTACCTGTTCCATGTGTATTTGGTGCATCTCTAAGACAGAAATGTGGCATTGAGTTTTTCATTCAAATCTTGAAATGTTTAATGATAATTCTTAATATTTGTTATCTGAACTAGAATGAATTTCAGTGGCAAGTTAACAAGTTAACAAACATGAAATAATTGATATAAAATAATTAGTTGCACTTCTTTTAAGGGGTGGCAGTGGAGTTTCTTTGCTGTTTTCTTTGTCAGTTTCTTTGTTTTGCAGTGAATCAAGGGTTAGTATACTATTCTCAGGAGGAAGGCACATGACTGTGAATCTAACAGTATTTCACTCATGAAAAAGAAGCTTTACATTTCCTTACTTTAATAAAAATTTTTCCTTTACCACAAAGAAGCTTTACTTTTCCTTACTTTAATAAAAATTTTAAAAAACCAACAACAGTGGGGGACAAGTTGCATGACATATTGAAGATTACTGAAAAAATACTTGCTGGAAATTAAAATATAGGAATAACACTTCACATACTTGGGCATATTTCTCCTGAATTTTGAGAAGATCCCATTTTTTTCAGTTCAAAGACTATATTTTTAAAAAGTTTTTAATTATTCAATCTTCACATTTATTGCAGTGATCTTAAGTTTCATATTGTATCAACAAGTGCAATATGAAACCTAATCAACAATAGAATCAACAACAGAATTTTAGGCATTATGCCTACTGTTATGGTTGGAGAAAACCCATAACAATTTATTGTCATATAGACAATTATTCTATCACCCGATGACCCCTCCCCACCCAGGAAAGGGGAATCGGGAGATGCAAAGAAACACAAAGGTTGAAATGTAAATAGATTTACTAGAAGAAGATTAAATAACTAACAATAATACTAAAGAACCAGTATTAATCCCAACACCGATAGGAGATTTACAAGAAGTATACTCAGCCAACTCTATCAGCAGGCAGCTGTGCACTCCCAGCAGGGACAGTAAGTGTCAGGCACTGCGAGTGCAAGGGCTTCAGGAAGAGGGGGGGGCCTCAGGGGTCCGGCACCGGGGCAAGGAGTTGTCTGGATCACTGCCATCAAGGGAGAGCCCACTACGCAGCAAACTTTTCTAATTTATATTGAATGTGACGTTCATGGTATGAAATAATCCTGTTGGCCAGCTTGGGTCAAATGCCCAGGCCTCGCTCCTCCTCATCCCTGCACCTGTCAAGGCTCGAAAACACTGAGACCTTGAATCTCACAGAGCCTGGCTGGCCATAAAGTAAATATTTTTATGAATTCAGACACTAAAATCCTTCAAAAGTGCAATTTTCCCAGCATTAGAAGGAAAGTTAGTCCTGGGCCTCTCCACCCAGGACACCTACGAAACGAAATGTATGAAAACTGCAAATACAATTGTCATCTATTTGAACTCCTATGAGGCAGTTTAAAGAGCTACTGTGTTTAAAAATAAAAAAAAATATCAATAGAACTGTCTAAACACACAGTATCAAATGTAAAATAAGGCATATTTCATCTTGACTCCCCATAAGACCTTGCATTGTGGGTGAAAGGGAAAGGGGGAAGAACTGCAGGGACTTCTCAAATACTACAGGCATCTGGCATTCTTCTAAAATTAAACTTACTTGCATAAGCTGAAGCAGGATAGCTTCGGGTGTAAGATCAATTAAATCAGTTGCTCTGTTGGGTTTGTTTTGTGAATCCCGTAGAATAAAACCGAACCTTTGCTTGCTGAAGAATGGAATTTCAGATTGACCATTTAGACTGCAGGGAGACTAATTTCTGACAGATGCAGTCTTTCTACATGATAGCTCTAGGAAAGTTTTAAAATATTCTTAATGTTACAAGTTTGGCAGAGGTGAGAAGCAGGGGGAGGTGAGACCACTGTTTTAGTCCTGACTGTAATGCAAGCACTTGTAGTGAAGTCTTCCCTTAAACTCAAGGTTTTGAACAAATAGAAAGGCTAAGTATGTAAAAAAGGACCCCATTCCATAGGAATTTGTTTAAAGATGATGATAACTCTGTAGTCATATTTTGAAACTTCTTCTAAGTGTCCATTTCTTAATTGTTAGTTAGCTGAAAAACGGAGGTTGCACGCTAAGATGATTTTGAAGCACATCACTGTTTAGTGAGAGCAAGCCAGAGACAGGAAGGCTCCTGACTGTTACTTCAGTACTTCAAAAATTGTTCATATTTCTAAGCTTCAAGAAAGCAAGCATATTGCACAACCAGTTCCAATTTCAAAATACCCTCTATCAGTGCAGTAAACAGAAACTAGGAGACTGATTTCAACTCTGCCAGATTAATGTACTTTCCACTTAGTTCTCAAAGCTTAAACCTTCCTATTTAAACACGGTCATCAATAAAAGATGACTGAGAGGCAGAACAAGCTAGTGGGCAGAAAAGAGCTTGGCTTTCTGTCTGATGTAATCATGTTGCAGGACTAAAGAACTCCGCAGTACAACAGACCTCATGAGGTCATTTGGTGGCTCACTCCTCACTGAGCACAAAGATAACCCAAGATGCAAGCTAAGCAAATCTTGATCAGGGATGTAAGCTCTAGGTATAGTTGAATGAATGGAGCTTGGAGCAAGCTGCAAATATGATGATTATTATTCCCCTAATCTTGTGGGAGTTGAGCAGTTGTCACTGTACTGGAGTTGTACTGCATTCTTGTGGCTCCACTGCACCCCAACTATAGCCACCTCTCATCTGTGGTATAGAATTTCATTAAGTTACTCAGTTGCAGAGAATGACTGTACTTAGCTGTGATGGTTGCAACCAGAACATCATGTCCCATTCCAGAGCTACCATTAAAGCCTAGAACTGACTCCTTTACTCTGTTCTTTGTTAGCAAATACATGTGTACCTGCTGAAATCTGCTACATACATACATACAGAAATTGATTCTGAACAGATGATAGTCTACTGTGGTTTCACAACACACCATAGCTCTCATACACACCCCTTTATTGGCTACATGATGATCAAAAACTGCATCTCTTCCAGAAAGACCAATTATACATGTACTCTGTAATTTCAGTAAGGCCAGAAAGTCTTGTAGAGATTCTCTTACCTTGTTTTGAAAACAGAACTGTGCTTTTTTGTTGATTTCTTTGTTGCTTTTCCACAGAAATTAGTAGAGGAACTTGAAGTGAGAAAAACAAATGGCAAGTAGTTGTTGCAAGTTTTTTAAATGTTTCTGTATGTGATTATATTTTTTCTATAAATGGAGCTTCTGGTATGTCTATTTTGGGCTGAGAAAAATCAAACCATTCTTTCACCTAATATTTGAATCCCTTTCACTTTTCTAATTTTATGCTTCATGAAACCTTATAGCCTGAGAACGCTTTGAGGGTAGTCATCATAGATTGAACAGAATACTTTTGACTTTTATCACAGCATGAAGGCAAAATGAAGAAATGTTGAGATTCATTGATGTTTTTTTTCAGAGTAGCTACTTAAAAATACCAATGGAAAAAATGTCGATCTGTGTTAGGGCCAGATATTGCCTAGAAAGGAAGTATTTTGATTACATTGTAATAGTATGAAATATAGCCTAGATAATGAAAGGCAAAAGGATATGGCCTCTTACTGTATAATCTTTCTGGCCATCAGCCAGAGCAGGAAATTTTCTCTGGGAGAGTGAAGGTATCGAGTAACTTGAAAAGTAATATATTTTTAGAGACACTAGCTTCATTTCACACAGCTTTCTAAAACTAGATTGTCACCTTAGAGAACAGGCTTCTTGTTTGAATAGCAGTCTGCAGTCTAACTTTTTTTCTGTATTTATTTAAAATATATTTTAATTGGATGGGGGGAGAGGGGAAAAACTACAGTATACCATTGTTTTAGGAAGGAACTTTATTACTACTGAACAATAGTATACTGGAATACATGCTAGAGTATAGCATATGCTATTCAAGACTGTAGTACAAACACATTGCATAAAGCCAAACACTGAAGCAACATATTTGCAGTATTTCACTTAACAGAACTGACTCCTGGCACAGTCACTGTAAATATTAAATCGTGAAAAATGCAGTGATGGGTCCTGCAATTGTCTTCTGCTTCCCCTGTTTGTCATACCAAGTAAGCTTGTTCATTTTCCCTTCATATCACAGAGGTAGGCAAGGAAGAAGATCCAGTGGGGTGGCCCTCTATGTTAGGGACAAATTTGAATGCCTAGAACTTAACCATGTGAATGACAGTGTTGAGTGTTTACGGGTAAGAATCAAGGGGAAGGCCAATAAGGTAGACATCATGGTGGGAGTTCATTATAAACCTCCCCAACCAGGATGCAGAGATTGATGAAATATTCTATAAGCAGCTGGCAGAGGTCTTGTGATCACTTGCCATTGTTCTCATGGGGGACTTCAACTTCCAAGATATCTCCTGGAAATACAACACAGCAGAGAGAGAACAGTCCCGGAGGTTCTTGGGGTGTGCGGAAGACAACCTCCAACTTCCTAGAGCTTTTGCTGGGCCTCAGGAATAAAAGGAAAACTTACAGTCTTTGGAAAAGGAAGATGGTAATTTATGAGCAGTACCAAGATGTAGTGAAGCTATGCAGGGGGGAAATTAGAATGGTCAAATCTCAAGCAGAACTCAACTTGGCCACTGTGTTTAAAGACAGCAAGAAGAGGTTCTTTCAGTACACCAATAGAAAAAAGAAGACTAGGGAAAATGTAGGCCCACTGTTGAATGAGGTTGACTCCTTTTAGGTGGAAACCACAGAGAAGACAGAGTTGTGGAACGTCTTCTAATGGGAATATCCTGATGAGATGCACCCATGAGTGCTGAGAGAACTGGCAGATGTTATTGCTCTTATTGGGACACTCTCCATCATCTTTGAAAGGTCATGGAGAACAGGAGATGTGCCCAAATACCAGAGGAAGGCAAATATCACTTCGGTCTTCAAAAAGTGCAAGAAAGAGGACCCAGGGAACTACAGGCCAGTTAGTCTCACCTCTGTCCCTACGAAGGTAATGGAACAACTCGTTCTGGATGTCATCTCCAAACACTGTGAAGAACAGGAAGTTATTAGAAGTGGTCAGCCTGAGTTTACCAAGGGCACTTGGGAATGCTGCTGGATGAGAAGCTCAACATGAGCCGGCAGTGTGCACTGGCAGCCCAGAAAGCCAACCGTATCCTGGGCTGCATCAAAAGAAGCGTGACCAGCAGCTCGCAGGNCAGGGGATTTGGAGCTCAATGATCTTTGATGTCCCTTCCAACTCTAACCGTTCTATGATTCTATGATTCTATGGTTGACCAATTTTATAGTCTGCTATGATGTTATAACTGGATGGCTGGATGAGGGGAGAGCAACAGATGTCATTTACCTTGACTTCAGCAAAGCTTTTGACACTGTCTCCCATGACATCCTCATTAGGAAACTGAGGAAGTGTGGGCTAGATGAGGGGCCAGTGAGGTGGATTGAGGCTGTGTGACAGAACTCAGAGGGTCGTAATTAATCAAGTAGGGTCAAGTTGGAGGCCTGTAACCAGTGGCATCCCCAAGAGTCAATACTCTGTCCAGTCTTGTTCAACATATTCATCAATGGCTTGGATGAGGACAAGGGGACAGAGTGTATCCTCAGCAGGTTTATTGATAATACCAAGCTGGGAGGGCTGGCAGACACTTCAGAGGGCTGTGCTGCCACGCAGTGTAACCTGGACAGGCTCAAGAGCTGGGCAGAGAAGAACCTAATGACGTTCAACAAGGACAAGTGTAGGGTTCTGAACCTGGGGAGGAAGAATGCCATGCACCAATATAGGTTAGGGGTCCTGGTAGATAGTAAACTATCCATGAGCCAGTAATGTGCCCTTGTTGCCAAGTGGGCCAATGGAATCCTGGGCTACACAGGGAAGTGTGGCCAATAGGTCAAGGGAGGTCATTCTTCCCCTCTACTCTGCACTGGTGAGACCTCAACTGGAATACTGCATCCAGTTCTGGGCTTCCCAGAGACAGGGAACTACTGGAGAGAGTCCAGTGTTGGGCAACAAAGATGATTAATGGGTTGGAGCATCTCCCTTATGAGGAACGATTGAGAGAGCTGAGACTCTTTAGCCTGGAGAAGGCTGAGAGGAGATCTTATTAATACTTACAAGATCTTATTAAAGGGTGGGTTGAAGGAAGATGGAGTCAGACTTTTTTCAGTGGTTCCCAGTGACAGGACAAGGGGCAATGGGCATAAGCTGGAACATAGGAAGTTCCATTCAAGTATGAGGAAAAACTTCTTTAGGGTGTGGGTGACAGAGCACTTGAACAGTCTGCCCAGGGAGGTTGTTGGAGTCTCCTGGAGTCCCCTGCATCCACCTGGATGCAGTACTGAGTGATGTTCTTTAGGCAATCCTGCTTTAGCAGGGGAATCAGACTCGATGATCTCTAGAGGTCCCTTCCAACTCTGACAATTCCATGATTCTGTAATTTTTGTCTTAATTCTTTATGCAGAGACTATTGTATGCATCTATATAGCACTGGAAGGGTAGCAAGGGAGGAGAAGGCTTTAGGTGGTTGGAGAGATTTTAAATCCTTTCAGCCTTGAAGGGATTTGGGTTACTCACGGAGTTTTAAAAGAACTGTTATTTATTGCACAGAAAAAGGTTTGCTACTGAAATTTGAACAGTGAAATATGGTTTTGCTCTAGACAATTGCAAGTTGTTGACCACTATTCTACTTATGCAGGCAAAACCATATCACAATATGTTATTTTGTACTTAAGAACTTCTATTTCACAAAACACAATTAAGTTTATAATGCTTTTAAAGTGTCACTACCTGTATTACATTTACTATATGAATTGTGATATTGATAGTTCTTGCCTAAGTGAATGATTCAACAATCACAGTATTCACATAAGTTAAAAAGGCAGCAGTAGGATCCTGTGGGGTGGGGGAATTAAGACTCAGAACCACAACCATTGTCTTCCATCGAGGCAGTCTGATCCCATCTCTTGCTGGAGTAGGATGCATGTTGCAACAGAAGGTACCACTGGAGGGATTGTGGGATTCCTTCTTTCTGTCAGTCCCATGCAGAAATTCTGCCATGGAGAGCATGGGAGAATCAGTATCAGTCACGTTAGTTCTGCATGCATTCTGGTTTGTGATGCCAGATACTGTAATGACATCATATCATAAATTATTTCTTCGGGGGCATCCACACCTCCCTTAATTGTTTCTATCCTTTGAAGACCTGCTGACTATGGTTGCATTATCCCTTAACTTCAAAAGTTCCAACAAATTAAAAGGTTCTGGGAAGGATTTTGTGGCAGCTAAGGGTGTGGGATTTTTTTTTTTTCTTGTTAAGAGAGGAATGAGCAGAAAATTAGATGTTTAGTTTGCCCGAATTAAAAAGAAAATGCTGCCCAGTGAGATATATATTATCCTGCCAGTACTTTAGGGCATATTTTGAAATTTGATACAGGGCAACCTTTGTGCTAGAGATGTACCTTTTGCCGCTCCTATGAAAATCCACCCAGAGCTGGCCAAGTTGTAACCTGCATTTCTTCCTGGGTTTATATGTGGTTCCACGATTGAGGAATTTTGCCCTAAAGCAAAGATTATGTTTGCACTGGCTATGTTCTTCTCTAAAACACAGCCCAAGCAGCCTAAAGCCTTTGCAGGCTGGAATATTTCTATGCACTCCAATAGGCTATAGAGACTGAGATAATGTGAAGAGGGGCTTTGGTCAGGAGTGTAGGGTGCACTTAGGATCAGCACTGATTGGCCAAAGAGGCCAATACTGGGAGCTATGAACAAACTGGGAGCTATGAACAAACTGGGAGCTGATCAGCTGGGCCTTGAGAACTGGAGGAGGAGGGAAGGATGCAGAGACTGAATAAGGAAGCTGGAACTGTGATCCGGTAGGGGTAGATGTAATGATGTGGAACAAAACGAAAACTAAAAGAGATGTGAGGGCAACAACAGGCCTGTGGTAAGAAATCTGAAGAATATGTCCTAGGGCTGCCTAGACAAATGCTATTAGATACAGAAGGGATGGGAGCAGAACGGGTGAGAACAATACTATATATTTAGTAAGTCAGAAGTTCTTATGGTGGACCTAAATGGCTCTGATGCAATTCCATACCATTCTGTGATACTATATGATAGAACTTGCCTTGTTGGCTTGTCCTAAGAAATGTAAAAATACTTTCATTTGTAAAGAATTATTGAAGTTATAAAGTCAAGGACTCAGAATGTAGAAAACAAAGTTGCACTTACATAGTACAATACAGTATGTAATTATGTAATCACATTTCCCTCCTACCACCCTGTCTTATTCATGCAATGAGAGGTACAATCAAGTAAGGACTTTTGTAGGATTCTTATTTTCAGTGAAGCACAATATTAAATGAATACTGAAAATTAAGTATGTTTTTCAAGGTACTGAAGTCAGTGTTTACAGCTAAAACTGAAAGTCATAGACATGGTACTTTAAATACCATTTTTCACTTAAAACATTAAATACATTATGCATTATGCATTCTCTGAAAAAAACCAGCTCCTAAATATTCCAAAGTGTATTTTGCAATCCCTTTTGCAAAGCAATGGTAACACCTTTTATCTCACAATGTTAATTCTGAAAGGAAGTTACTTACGAAGTATTCATGTAGAAAGAAATCAAAAAAGCAGTAAGATACTAATAATTGGCTTAAAAGCAGGTATGTATTGTGTAGTAAAGAAGTACGAGTTTTTGATCAAGCCAAGGTTGTGGAAGAAATGTACAGGAAACAGCATGGTTATATCAGATGAGGACAAATGGAGGGAGATGCGTCCCTTTCAGACTCTCAAATCTTTACCCTTGCCCTTTTTTGAGGTGCTAGTAAGTACTGGTGAAACCTAGTAACAAACAGTTCTCCCAAACAGCAGTGTCTGCTCAATCAAGTCTTACAAGAATAGGTGTGCGCTATTTGGCTTTCCGAACATCTGAGTGCTTAAATTCTTTGCAATGCTTTTTAACTTACTGGGCTCATATGTAATGTCTTTTCTTTCCAAATATAATACTGAAAGCTCAGGCCTTTCAATCATTCTTCACAAGATGCATAAAGTCAGCTTGTTAGACATACAGCTGCTCCAGCTGACTTTAAAAAACAAACAAACAAAAAAAAAAAAACCAACCAAACCATAAATTGTAAAACTATTTTAAAATTATTATTTAACCTGTGGATTGATATTATTAAAATACTCAATGAATTCTTTGTGCCCTTTGAAAAACATGAAGAATCACTCTTCCAAATCTTCCAAAAAGTAAGACTAACAAAGATGATATGCAAATAATTTTTTTTCTGTTAAATGAATAGTTGCAAGGCGTGAGTTTAACTTTATTTAAGCACATAAAAACTATCAGTTTTACCTGTGGGGAGTACTTTATCAGCACATTTTATTAAAACAATAACCATTCTTATCAACCAGAACCAGGTTCAGTCCGGTTAATGGGATGAATTGGCAATGATTTCTGTCTACATAGCAACCAGCAAATATTGTTCCAGTGGTCTGAAGTGGCCAATAAGAGGCAGGGCACATTGGGGCAGCTTTGCTCACGCCAATAGCACCACACTGCAATTCCTCCTCCTGACAACCCCCTCCCCATTTCACTGATGTGAACATTTTTAGAGTATGATCTCATCTGCAAATTGTAAATACTTGGCACTTTTATGACAGGAAAGTATTACAAAGTGCTGAGGCTTGCTTCATGAAGAATCTAGGTAGGAAGCGCTTTTAATATTCTGTTATTAATGACCTGCACATATTTACAAAAAAAAAAGTACTCTTAATTATGCTAATTTATAATTTCACTAAGAATTCATGTGTGCCGTATTTAGCATTATATGTAAAGTCCTCACTGTCTTTAGGGTCTCTTAGAGAACTATATTCAGCTGCCTTTTATTGTTCATAAACAAGCAGTGACTGGAAAAAAACACAAAAGAACCCTCTTCATTATTTTTGTTGATAAGCTTTTAACATCTGCCAAATAATAACACCTTTTTTAATTCTTCATTTTGTTGTTAAAGTGTCTTCATTCTGAATAGAAGAATAAATCATGAAATATTATATTGCCTGCTTTTTCTTTCACATTTTCTTAATATAGAATATACTTCTTAATAAAGAATATTCTTATAGCATGCAAAGAGATGAGCCATACAAATCTAAGTCAGAAGGTGTTTGGAATGTTAAACATGGGGTTTTTTTATAGGTGTTTTTCTTGTTTAATGGTGTTTTCTATGTAAATACAATTTCTATTATGAATACTTCCCTCTTCATTTCAGTTTAAACTCAGTATGATATATTTGGAGTAAACGTTGTAATATATGTATGTTCCACTAGTGAATATGATAAAGAATACTATCTTATAATTTTTGCATACATATTAAGGAATCGAGATTTTAACTGCTCATTAATCATAAATATTACATGAAAATGCTTCTATAGCAATGCAAAGAAAACAGAGATAGAGAGCTTTAAGACCAATGGGGAAAATACTATCTTTTCTTTTAATTTAATTTTGCTTTTAAGAATAGGGTCATCTGAGGTTTTAGAGATAGTGTTTCTGCCTTACAGAGACAAGCAAGATGACAGTGTACGTGGCAAAAGCAGTAACAAATGTCCAAAAGCATCAAATGTCCAAAAGCAGTATTTCTTCCTACACTAAAATGAAATTTTAAGTAAAGCTATTTTGAGTATAAACAGCTACTTTAATTTTTTCAAAATTCAGTGTAGCTGCCTGGATGAAACAAGAGATGTTACTCTTTGCAGATCTCAGTATTGAGGCCTGTTTTCTTTAGTATCTTTAGCGATTATCTGGACAAAGGACTCAAGTGCACCCTCAGTAACTTTGCAGATGACACCAAGTTCCTTGGGAGTGTTGATCTGCTTGAGGGCAGGAAGGCTCTACAGAGAGATCTGGACAGGCTGTATAAATGGGCCAAGGCCAACGGTATGAGGTTCAACAAGGCCAAGTGCTAGGTCCTGCACTTGGGTCACAACAATCCCTTGGGGAAGAGTGGCTGGAGAGCTGCCTGGCAGAAAAGGACCTTGGGATGCTGCTCAACAGCTGTCTGAATATGAGGCAGCAGTGTGCCCAGGTGGCCAAGAAGGCCAACAGCATCTTGGCTTCTACCAGGAGCAGCATAGCCAGCAGGACTCTGGAGGTGATTGTCCTACTGTACTCGGCACTGGTGAGACCCCACCTTGAGGACTGTGTCCAATTTCGAGCCCATCACTGCAAGGAAGATATTGAGGTTCTCGGGCTTGTCCAGAGAAGGGCAATGAAGCTGGGAAATGGCCTGGAGAACAAGTCTTAAGAGGAGCAGCTGAGGGAACTGGGGCTGTTTAGCATGGAGAAAAGGAGGCTGAGGGGAGACCTTATCACTCTTTGTAACTACCTGAAAGAAGGTTGTAGTGAGGTGGGTTTCAGTCTCTTCTCCCAGGTCACAGGCAATAGGACAAGAGGACATGACCTCAAGTTGTTTCAGGGGAGGTTCAGATTGGATATTAGGAAAAATTTTCACAGTGAAAGGGCTGTCAGGCATTGGAACAGGCTGCCCAGGGATGTGGTTGAGTCAACATCATTAGCAGTATTAAAAAGACAGGAAGACATAATGCTTAGCAATATGGTTTTTGTCAATGTTAGGTTGATGGTTGACTAGGTGATCTGAAAGGTCCCTTCCAACCTAGACAATTCTATGATTCTATATATAGATTAAAGTTGGTAGGACCACCTTTTCAAAAGTTCTAGACCGTAGACTATTTTGAACCAATATTATAGAAGTGTTTTTTATTAGATCTAGTATCTTGGAGTCAGAAAGAACAGTTGCTTAAATATGCAGTGTTCATAGACAAATAACTGTTTAAACAAATTGTTGGTATAAAATCACTTAAAACATTATCTGTTAACTTCATCTGAATACCAGTAAGGTCAGTGATATAATGGTTTCTGCACACAGTCCTTAAAGGTAAGCTGCAAAGTTTAATTTAAAATTGGATGGGATCCAAAAATCTAAAATTCCAATGTCCATGCTATCCTGCTGACAAAGAATATTAAACAGCTTTTTCAGTAGAACTTAGATGTTCGTAAGTATGGATTTATACACATTGGTCTTACCTGAATCTCTTCTTATTTCAAATTAATACTTTGCTTAAGTTTTATCTTTGTTTGCATTGGGGTATTTGCCTCTGTTGCCTCTAATAATGGATTTAAAGTGAATTTATGTTTACCATATACAGAAGCCCCTTTGTTTCAGGACTTGCCAACATTATTAGACGGCTTATTTAAGGAGTTACATAGATTGAAGCATTTTTGGATGCTTTCAGAGAACACAAAAGTGGCTTAAAAATTAGGGTGCTTAAGTTCTAACATGTATGCTTGCTATTTCTGACATTTCAGTTGTTAGACGTTAATTATCTTTCATAAGTCTCCCCATAAAGTTCTTGGCTATGTGGAGACAAATGAGTGAAAAGAGTATTTAAAGACAAGGAATATCAAGAATATGTAGAAAATGAGTCAATAAGCTGCCTTGAAGATAGAGTAAAAGTACTGGTCGCACGGCACTTTGATCTTTCATAGTGTTCCCTGGACTAGGTCTATGAGGATCATCATGCCACAGGTTACTTGAACCAGAATTGCATAACTGTGGTCCCTTTAAGATGGATATTTGAAATGGATCAAATTAAATGACAAAAGAGATTTAGTCTATATAAAAGCAATATATCAAGTGCTTCCTCTTATATGAAATATGTCATCTGACAGCAGTAATTCTCCACCACTCCACTATGGCTACACAAGAGTGATGTCATTGTATATTGCATTTATACATGTTTGATCTTGACCTTTCCATAGAACACTTACAGAAATTTAAGCCCTGAACTTCATGGCTTCCTTTGGATCCAAACTGAATTGTGTCATTTTAATTAACATTTGTAGTCTCTGATTTCCACATCTTGATGACAGATTAGCATACCAGTAGAGTGATAAAATGAGATTAAAAGGTAGACAGACTTCTGTTTTTATTAAGCCTTGATGTTACAGAAGAAGAAAGGAATTTGATCATGGTGTTTCTTTTAAGTAATTCATTGTTTACCTCTGTACTTGGATATATTAGGAACTCAAGTTATTGACTTGTTATGAACCATTATAGTTTCACAGTTACAGAAAGATCCAGTGCCACTGAAACCAAAAAAGCAATTTCTACTGCATCTACTGCAGTATTTTCCTTTTTTTTTTTTTTTAAAAAAAGCATTCTCATTTGTTGTTTGTTTTTTTTTTAATCCAAAGGCATTGAAGGACTGCATCATTAAAATTGAGGGTTGATTCTCCTTAAAAGTGGGCAGTTATGTATTGTAAATGAACATCTCCTCTAGGCTCAGTAGAAACTACTAACAACTTCCATCTTGGAAAAGATGTACAAAAGAAAAATTCCATAGTGTGCCATTAGGTCTTTGTTTTTTAATGACATTTTTTACTTTCTGATTAAAAATATTTGTATCACATGCAATAGCATCTTGGATTAAATGTTTGTAATCTTATAAACTAACTCAGTAATCACAGTGACCAAATTCATCATCTTCATCATAAACTTGAAGTAACCCTGTCTGTTGGAGCTGCGGGCATTTTGACAATTTGAACGTATATCACACTGCCATATTTGAAAATACAGGGGAAGCAGTGTTTGAGCTTGAAAGAGAATTGGTATATAGCTGCTCTTATTTCTGGATATCCCCTTTCAGTAACAGTCATAGCAGGTGCTGATAAGCTCCAATGATCTTATTCCTAGAAGGGCCTACATTCATTGGGAAGAGCTGCAGTACAGTCTCTCTGGTTTTGTTGGCCAGAAGCAGCCAAATACCAGTGTTTAATATTATTATCTAGGTATTTCCTGCCTCAAATTTAGAAACAAGGAAACAAAAATCTTCCCATGGGGAGAAGTACTAGTAAATTTATAAAATAATCTGAAATCCATCTGAATATTAGACATTACGTGGAATAGGCATTACATATGAAAATTTTCCCTGTTTTTAATTTATTTTTATTTATGGAATTAGGAACCAATTTATTTTTAATTTTTTTCTGTTGAAGAAACAGCAACAGACATTTTAACATCAACTTTATAAGACGAAGTCCATGACCCAAGAGAGGCTAAAGGCCTCTGGTGGAAGGAGGCTACTTTGCCTTTTGTGTCTACTGAATAATTGAGAATTATCTATTTCCTAGTTACCTTTTTCAAAGTACTAATGTGCACTCAATAATTTTTTTTTTTTTTTTTCCAGAGTAAAAAAAGTCATAGCACAGCCTCAGGGACTGTTTAAATCTCACAGACCCGTCAAGGAGGAAAAATCATGTCAAGTTCTGTAGAAGTACAAGGGAGTAAGGGATAGCATAGACTTAGTAAGCAGGTATTGATGAGGGATTACTTCCTTTGGTACTATATATGAGTGGTAAACTGAATGCTCCTTTCTATGGATAGATATGTAGTTTTGGCTGGTGAGTACTTTTATAGTACAGTAAATGGTTTGTCAGATTGAATGGCTGTTATATTCCTGGTCTTGCCCTAGTAATGTAGGCTGGAAGTGTTTTCAAAACAAACTGCACAGACAGGTTGGGAAAATCTCAGTCAGCAATAACCATACTGATACCATGTTTTGGTTTTAGTTTTTACCAATCATCTGCTAAACTATGCAGTACAGGACTGGCTTCTTCTCAAGGGGTAAGAGGTGGTAGGAATGTGGAATTATCAGCTATGGAAAAAACTCTTGTAGACACTCATAATAAATGTTAAGATTGCTATGAATGAAGCATGAATGGAAACATGAGTATAAGCACCAGAAGAAGCAGCAGAAAAAGTGTTTAAAAAATGGCCTGAAACAATAGTGAAGAACACCATTCCCAGTCAAACAATGGAAAGAATGTGTTGCTTCTATAAAACTAAAATCACTGCAATTCAGTGGGAGCACTGTAGCTTGTTAGCGGAAGATTCTGCATTCTGACAACGGAAGGGCAGGAAAAAGTTTGTAGTATATGCTGTTTCTTTTTCTGTTAATCCCAAAGGAAGAAATCTTATAGCAAAAGATTTGCCATAAGAATTCTTATGAGTTCTTAACTCTCATAAGAACTGTCTTGCAGCTGGAGAAGGCATCATTAGTCCTTCATCGTCTATTTATTTCCCATCAGTTTGGGTTTGTTTTCTTTGTTTTCTTTTCTTTTTTTTTTGTTTTCTTTCTTTTTTTTTTTTTTTTTTTTTTTTTGGTATCCTTTTTAATTGAAGATGATGTCTTAGAGTTGCATTTTACAAAGACAGGTTCCATTAGGGACAAATCAACTAGCATTTATGGTCTAAGAATGGCAGATAAATTACGTACCAGTCAATACAGGTCCAAATAATTTGTTATCTATGTCTGTCTCAACAGTGAAATCTTTGGTTGATTGTATATTAACATTAGCAAGCCGCAAGTTGCTACTCATTCTTAAACATAAGAGCACCCATTTTAAAGAGTACTTCAAGAATGCTAAAGGAAACTGTTGGAGTTTAGTCCATATGTTAAAATGAAATCTGTACTGAACTTTTAATATGCTAATTAATGTATGTATGTTCCACCACTTCGTATTAGAAAAAAAGTCATTATGTATTGTCCTTCTAGCTGATGTGGCATCAGCCTGTTTCCTCTAGTGATGAACTGGAAAATGATCATCCAACCTCTACAACTGTTATTGCCGTTTGCTCATGTTATGAAAAATATACATGCTAGATGACATTTCTTAGAGAAGAAAGCTGCAAGCAGATTTACCGACTTTAGTTCAATTTTTATTTACATCCCCCTAGGTGTGTCAGTTTGTATTCATGTCTAAACTTGTGGGGAAAAATTAATTAAAAAAAATAAAATAAAAGGAAGACAGAAAATGTCACACCATATTCCTTTGATCTATTATAGGAAGTCTCATCTTTGGTGCTTGTAGAAGAGTATCTTCAGCAGAAAGTTTCTCAGCACCTTCTAGTTTGCTTATGCTCCTTATGGCCTTGCTTTTATGTTCTTCATAATGTGTCCATAGACATACTGACATTTATACCCTTTTTTTTAATTTCACTTGACTCGACTTTCAGATTTTTGTTGATGCTATTTTGCCATGTTGAAGGACCTTTGAACCATACCATCCTTCAGCAGCAGGACAGACACTACATCAGATGTCTCTGTACTACACTCTGTTGTATGGTCTGGATACTACCCTCACCCTACTCTTCATAAAGTCCTTCCAAAATTCTCATGCCTTCTGGATGCCTCTAGTCTTTTTTCCCCACACTTGTTTTTTGGTACAAAATGACAAACCTTAAAGCAAAATGTACTATTTTGTGGTTTGCTTCCTCCTTTGAGAGATGATAACTTTATGTTAATAACTGGAATTTCAGACTGCTTGTTTTCAGTTATATGCCAATGCTTTCAGGAATCTAAAGCAGCTATTCAGAATTAGTCACTTGGAAGAAGAGTTCTATATTTATCTGCCTAGCTTTGAACTAATGTTTACTTAGGTGCTTAGAAGGATCTGACATTTGGGTAGTTTATCTTTGTATTTCTTTGACTAGAGAATGGTGTCAACTGTACTACCATATGCTTTGCAGTGATGTTGACCTGGGTTATCCAGAATGTTTACATGAGAATGTGTATCCCAAAAGGGATGCAAAATCTGTTAGAAGGGTGTCACTTCTGATGGAGATAGCATTAGGTGTACAAGCTTGTCTGATCGTTTTTATTCAGCTGATATTACATGCTGAAATGCATACATTTTAATATATATATTTTAATAAATACGGGGGGTTGTATATAGTAGCAATTTTTATAAAAATATTGTTGTTCTCACTTGTGTGTTTTGACCAGCTTGGTCTTCAAATTAGAGTACTATTTCATGTCCTCAGTAACTTGTATTTGTAGCGTCTTTCAGTTGACTCTCCTTGCCATTAAGCAGCTTGCTGCTACTCAAAAGATGAAATACAAAGCAGTTGTTTATGAACCATCTAGATTGGGCCAATTGGGCTCATCCCCTCTTCCCAGGTTTAGGAGGGTGAATGCAGTAGAGCAAGCTACATGTTTAACAGATTGTAGTTCTTTTTAAAATGGACAGGTTTCCTTCCTCAGACACTTCTGTTGAAAGGTAGTTATTATGCAAGTCCTCCTCCAGATAACCCATAAAGCAAGACAGGTAAATGTTTGCAAAATGCAGTCCTTGGAACAAAGAAGCAGTTGGTAGAACCATGGTGGCACAGACAGACTTGACTCAGCTTCTGTGTGCTTTTGGCTGCTTTACAAAGTACGTAAACTGCCTATAGAAAATGGGGCACTGTTACCTAACAAGCTTTAATTTCTTTGTAAGACTAGAGCATAACAATATCTTTCTGCCGTCACCAAGCCAAGAGCCCTACTGTTTGGAATTGGAGAAATATATAACAAGCAAGAAAGTGTAAATTTATTTCTATTCCCCCATGTGCATGGATCACAGCAACCAGTAGTAAGAAATCAATATTAAACATGTCTATTACAGGAGTAGGCAGGGGTGGTGGGAAGGGAAAGGAACAATTTTTGCATCAATTTACTACATGCTTAAGATAAGATGTCTTCCATTTTACATTAGGAATTGGAATTTCCAGTGGTATCTGAAGCGGAGGCTGTGAACAAACTTTGGCAAACACAAATGCTTTGTCTGTCCCCTGAGAGCTCTGACTGGCATGTGGCAATGGGATGATGCTCCTAGCACTTGTGGGCTTGACGATCTGCTGAGTCCCTGGCATACCCATCTGTGTAGCAAAGATCTGTGAGGACATCATAGAGCTGGCAGCATTGTACGGGTCTTAGCAATACAACAAGCCTCGATTTGTCACCAGGTATTGCTGCATGAGTTCATTCACTGAATGCAGAATCAAAAGTCAGCTTTTCAGTAAGAGGGGAAAAAGAACTTCTTGCCAGCTGCATTACTCATTAGTCCTCTTAACCTAGCTTAACCCTTTCGTGCACAGTGAAGCTGCGAGGGAGCAAGGAGTGTTCAAATGCTTTGTGGATGCTTTTTGCATTTGTTCATCAGCTGCTATCGAGCAGCTGGCCATGCTGCAAGAGTGAAACTTTAAGAATGTGTTTCCAGATCTGCTTGGGCAGTTTGCCCTCCAGTTTGTGAGGTTATTGTTGAAGGTATGCAGAGATCACAGATACTGCATTGGAGAGCAGAGAGAATATCTGCTTAAGACATTTGGGATAGTGTATGCATGCAGTATCCATTTTTCACCATAAATCTTCTTTGCCATGCAATTAGCTCAGAGCTGACATTGCAGAATTATGTGAAACATGATCAGGTTTTACCATGAAACACACACACAGTCATTCTGCTTTTATTTGCGTATACCAGTTACTAGTGCTCGTGCCATTCTGAGGTATTTTATGCACAGAATGCAACTACTCCATTAAATACTACAGGACTGAAGGAAAACATGTTGATAGCACTTCATCTCCAAATGCAAGTTGAGGGGATATGAAATGTGTAGGAGAGGCAGTTAGAGAGCAGACTTCAGCCTCCATCATGGTACCTCCATTCTTCCTACACAGTTGTCAAGCTTTCTGCCCTGGCTGACAGTAGTGCTGTACCTCACTCCCTGGCTATCAACCAGAGCTGAGGAGCAATCTTTAGAGAGACAGCATAACCTACGCCCACCATTACTATGCCCAGCATTACTTAAGCCCACCCAAGTGATGAAGCACCTCGCTGGGAAGCAGATGTGAGCAGGCAAGAAAGGCTTTGGGCTCTTTTTAAAGGGCCATACCCTCTCTGAGACAGATGTTGTACGGGGAGGGGTGGTGCTTCAGGCACAATGCACTAGTGGTATGGCGTCTCCGCTTCTCCCACAAAATGATCTCCTGCTTAGCCCTTGCTGTGCCTATGACTGATCAAAAAGAAGTGTCCTGCAGAGAAAACTGTCCTCATTTAAAAGCTTCCGTTTAAAAAGCCTCTCTGATGTACTAAATGCATTAATTGCCTAGACATACGTACATTACAATTTCGTGTAATCTTTTCCTGGTATCCTGAAACTTCCTTCTGTGTAAAACTTTGTACATTCATCTTTGTCATAGAGCTAATTTAGATGGAATGAAGTTAGGAAAGCTTATCTCTTAAAAATGTAAAACCTATAACAAAGATGTGGCACTGTTTCTGTTTCACTGATTTTGTTTGTTGTTATTTCATCTTGCCACCACCAAACATAAACACAAAGCTCAAGTGAAAAGTTTCAGCTAAAAGAACATGGGACTTCAAAGGACAAAGGACTGATCGAAAAAAACCACCCCCATGTATGCTAGTTCATCATAAGAACAGCACTGGAAATGTGTCAGCAACACAGGTTAGACAGCCTTTTTCTGTAGAAGCCATGATCTTAGAAAATCCTAACTGTTCGTGAAAGCTTGTCTCCACAGCGTGATGTAGCTCCACAGCATGTGAAAGCGATCTCCTTGGTGTGGCCTCACTCCAGTCCTGCTTACCCTTCAGCTGAATATTTCTGCCTCTTTCTGGCATAATAATTGTTGAACTGAAGACTGGTTTCAAACAGAATTTATCATAAATAGAGATGTCAAAGCTAACTACTTAAAGATTCTTTGAAAATAAGAAATTAAACTTAATATACCACCTGAGCTTAAGGCTTCTTTGTTGGTGCAAATCATCATGGAAAATTGTTGTGTTTTTTTTTCCCCAGCTGCCTGTTGAGCCAGCTTATACATACCAGAGTAGAAGTATCGATGTCAACATGGTGTATAGCATTTGGTGGCTAGGGGCCACAGAAGGTGTTGCAAGGTGCAGATTTGAGGGATGACACTGATGCTCTTAAGGGGAAGAGAAAGTAAATTGTATAACAGCTTTGTAACATATTAAGGTGGAGAAAACATAAATCACATATATCTGAAAGTAATCATCCTTATAGACTAGCCTGAGTTTTATTACTTGTAAAATTAAAAAGTTGTATATATTAGGCTGATTGGATAGAGGTAAGAAATCACTCCTTGGACTGGTCCAAACTAACAGGTAATGTTTACGGAACATTTATACAATAGTGTTCTGTGCCAATGCAAACAAAGTGAGCCTGAGAGAAAAATATATACAGGATCTGGGATAATTTACCTTTGAAAAGAGGCACAAACTTCATATGTCGGAGGTCTGAAAAGAAAAAATTCTCTAACAATTAGTACCTCAGGGTAGAGGTAATACTGATGCTGATGTTCCTTGGGAAATTCAATAGTCACTCAAAGAAGGGCAGTTCAGATACATGTGTCCAAAACTGCACATCAGTAGTTCTTTGAGATAGTGGATTGGAAACTAGGCATCATTTTTAAATGGCAAAAAATATATGCTTTTAAAAGCAAAGCTGTTTTGGAAGTTATACACAAGAAGCAGTTACATTCCCTAATACTCCCAGTCAAAGCTGAGAAGATCAATAATTAAAGGGAAACAGTTGGGACATGAGGTAACAACAAAGAACCTGTACATTGGAAAATATATTTTACTAAAAAACCCCAAATGATTGCACACAAGAATACTGCATATTGTTTCTTAAATTGTTTGTTACATGTTTTAATAAAGGGCCTGATTTTCCAAAATGGCTGAATATTTTAAATATTTCAAAAATACTGTTTTGATAAGCAGAATCTGTTGGGCACTTGGTAACATAAAACATCTGAGGGTCTACACAACAACCTTAATTTTAAAATTCCATTAAAGACAGCAAAAAAAAATTATGGCCACAACTTTGATCACTATTGGCTAGAAATACTACCAAATCCATGCATCAGCATTCACATACACCACCACCCCAGGTGGTTTCAAGGTTTCAGCAATGCATTAGAAGAGAAATAACATTGTGTGTTAAACATGAATTTTCCTTGTTTTTTATTTTATTTTATTTTTTAATCTACCTATGAGCTCATTTCCTGAACTGATTTTCTTCTGTACTCAGGAATAGAAATATGTGGTTTACCTCAAGTTACTTTTGAAGAATTACTGCTGCACAGTTAATCCGCCTGAATAGCATTTTTAAGATTTTTTCAAATCATGAAAGGGGATTTGTCCCAGGAGTAGGTGAAGCAGGCAGCCTGGTAAAACTCAGCCTTCACTCCACAGCTATCCAAACAGCTAAAGCAAGCTTCATTCTATATAAAAAGCATTGATTGATGTTCAAGGGAGGCCCGTTCCAGGTGATGCGTGAACTGGGACTCCCTTATGGTCCAGTCAGCAGTCTTTGCTACGTGATCTATTGGGAAGTTTTCCCCACCCGACTAAATCCTCAGTGTTTGTTACAAAATATTTTTTTCTGGAATTCATTCTTAGAGACTTTGCATAGTTTAGTTTTTTAAAAAAATTATGTGTTGAGTCCAAAGTGAAAGAATATGTAATATGTGTATACTTTTAATTTCATTTTCTGCTAAGAGCAATACTTCCTTTATGATAAATGTTAATTCCTAAGTTTTTCTAGTCCTTACTCTCTATATACAAATATAATTATTATTTTTTCTGTTTCATTGATAAGGAAAATACTTTAACCTTCCAGAAAAATATATTATTTTTAACGTTTAGCATCACTCAAAATGTAATGTTACACAAGTTTGAGAAGGAAAAATTGTGGCCACCTTTGTAACTCATTTATAACAGAAAACACCAGTAGTGACAAAAAGAGAAAATCCCTTTTTAAATAAGTGTAATTGTTTATGTTACCGCAGATGAACATGGATTTTTGGCTTCTTTGAATGCTATCTTTGTCTAATATAAACAATTCATGCAAACGATTTACATTTTCTCTCAGTAGTAAACCAAAGAATTATAGGATTTTTTTCAAAACAAAGTTTTAACATTGTGGCTATAAGAATTTCTTAAGTAGTGATTAATTCAACATCAGAAGCCAATACAAGGGTTTGTTTCTTCAATTTAGCTGCTTTCTGTATGAGAATTTATAAATGCTGGCTAAACATCAACTCTGCTGAATGGTTCTACTGCTTAGTAAACACATCTTGAAAAAAAAGCAACATTCTTCACTTGGCTTAAACTAATCACTGTGTTTCATTACAAGGAGGTTGTTCTTCCCATTTTAAAGCTTTGTGGTTACTGGTTCTCAACCTGCTGTTCACTGGGAAGAATTTATTGTATGATGAGAAGGGCAAGGTGCTTACAGTTTTGTATGGTTTTGTTGTAAAAAATGCAACTAACTTTTTAATAACTGTTGTATAATTTCAGTGGACAGCAGTTGCATTGCTCTAAATTAAAAACTTCAGCATTGTCCAAGAAGTGAACCTTTTGAACATGAGATAAAATATCCAGCTTAGCTACACTTTATTTTATTTTATTCTTTTTTTTTTCCCAAAATACTTGTTTTTGCAATCTTTATTTAAATGGAAATGCACCAGTAGCTGGATTTCTTCATTTAATACTCCTTTCATTAATAGAGGCTGCAGAAATATATTCTTTAAAAGCTCAAATAGTCTAGGATAAAGTAATAACTATACTTTTAAAATCACAGTGGTTTAAAAAAAACCCAAACAAACAGCAAACAAAAAAAACCATCTTCAGGATACCTGTAGGAGATGATGGGGGAAGGGTTTGGGCCCCACATACCTCTTTTTGAATTGCTACATTTATTATTAAGCTCCTGATTTTCTGATAGTTATTAGATCACAACATAAGGATTTTGTCATTGTTCATATTTCAAAAATATGTTAAACTAAGCTAAGAATGAATATAAATAGCTGCCCTTCACAGACTGTGTTCTTCACAAATTCTTAGAATTGCAAATTAATTTTTTTTAAAAAAGAGTATATCTTACAGGATTTAGTGATTATGTTGTTAATTTATGAAAACTACCTCCTCTAAGTTTAAACTGAAATAAAATTGTTTATGAGCTCCTTCTATCGTCTTCGACTTCTTATTTCTTAGCTAAAATGGATTGGATGGTCAGGTGGTAGCAGCAGCATTTGCTGACATCCTGGGCATGAGTTTGCTTAGAGAAGAATTAGCACTTAGCACTTTTGCTAGTGCTGGAAGCTCTGTTTTTAAGACTAATAGCAGGTGTTCTGCTTTTTCAGAATGCTAGAGTTGTATTGGTATTGGAGTCTGGTCAGTTCTCCCAACCTTTGCCTTTGCTTGGAAAGAATGGCTGCTAAAGGCCTGTGGTTCCAATTTCTTTAGTAATGTGACCATGGAAGTTTTATGCTCTGTTGGAGCTACATTTGCTTCTGGCATTCCTCACAGATTTTCTACAGCAAATATTAGCAGATAATGGCATGAACTAAAATTAAGAAAAAAAAAAAAAGTAGAAAGAAGAAAAAAAGAGAAAGAATAAGGGCAGAACTAGCAAGCATTAACACTGAAAATTATATTACAAGAGCTGCAAAAAAAATTCAGGTGTAGTTTGTTATTTTTTACAACAAAAACTGACACTTTTCTCCAGCTCCATACTGGATTTATCATTTCTTATGAAAGAAGGAGGGTAATTTTATTTAATAGCTTTCAAAGCATTCACCTATTTGTGAAAATCTTCAATTCTGACTGAAAATGTGTGCACTATCCAGAAAGAAGTACTCGGATTTTTACTTTCTGACAGAGTATAATGGAGAATGATTACCTGTTTCCACACTTCAGCTTTGAAAGTTCCATCAACAAGAAAATGAAGGTGAACTAAAAATGCAGATAAATAGATGCATAAGAGGAGGCATGAGATCCTTAGACTCACTGGGAATTAAGAAGTATAATTCCCATGAGCTGTAGCCTCAGGCAGAATATCCCCAGTGCATGAATCATATGGACAATGCATGAATTAAGCAAGTGGATGACTGTTAGAAATGTTTGGTTTCCTTCATCTCCACCCTACCATTATCCTACTTCATGCATCCTTTTAAGGTGCTTTCAAAATTAATCACTCAGCAATTTAAACAGAACCTATTTCAGGGCTGATTATTATGTACTTATCCTGAGATTATAATGGATTCAATAAATAAACAAAAGAAGTAGATTATTCTTTAACCCTGTGAACAAGTATTTCAGCCATTTGACTTGTTTGGGCTTGGGATGCTTGCCACCCAAAAATAAACACATTTTCATTGAAATCAGATGTAGCAACTGTTTTGGAAAGTAATATTTATTTTAACGGTTCTTGGGCTTTTTGGTCTTTTGGGGAAATCCTGTTGGCATCCAAATGAGATGCATGCTCTACAAGATTCCAACATTCTTATATTGCTCTGGAATATCATTTTTGTGGTTTGACTGACTTTCAGGCAGATGATGAGGATTTTTATTTCTGTAATTCTAACAAAAAGGTATTTCTATCCCTTTATGTAATGTTGGAGCCATAAAACGTTTAGAAAAACAAACTTGTCTGGACGTATATTGCCAGTATGACATAGGTACTGCTCTTGAGAGCATCATTCTGGTTGAGGCTGTAGCTTATAGGTACCGTTCATTTTAATAGATACTGCTTTTGAAAAGCTTGTGTTTTCTTTGAAATTTCAGTTTAGCCATGATATTAATTCTGGCCTTGAGTTGTATGATCTCATTAATTAATTTATTCTGAGATATAAACACATTCTTTATATACACAATCTATATAGCTGTTTCTAATACCTTCTTCTTCATCTCTACCACTGTATATGTCTAAGAGAATTAGCAATGTTTACAAATAGAAACACTAGAGACCCCAAATCCAGAATTATCTAGACTCTTTTTTTCTTTTAAATAAGAAATTTCCATGCAAGGAAAGTGTTATAAAAAATGTAATTTTCTCTGATTTAGACCACATTTTCAGTAAAGTTTTATTCATTTTTTTATTACTATTACTTGTGAGGGGCAAGGAGTGGAGTCTAGTTCTCTTAAAAAATACTAATTTATGTTATACCTCTCAGAGACAAAGAAGGCTTTGGAACTATACAGCAAGTCTTACTTCCAAAAATGTCAAAATATTTGTTAAGCCCTTTTGAGAATGAAATTTTGACATTAAATATTTTCAGAACATGTGAAGACTTCACACATTATCTTTAGAGAGAATAACCTCCTCTTTAAATCTGTGCCACAGAAACACTTCCACTTTTTAAAACAATACAGGAGCAGTGGAGAGTGCAAAGGAGATCAGGAACGAGCACGCTTTGGGTCAGTAGTCACAGAAACCATGGAAAGAATGTATAGATAGAAAAAAGCAAAACCTTTAAAAGTTTTCCTAATCAAAGCATGGGACATCATTGAAACACTTCAGGTGTGTAGGTACTAAAAGGAAAATGTTTGAATCGGGAGAATACAGACTGTCTGACCTCAGTGTTCCACCTCTTTGCATTTTTGACCAGTCTTGTTTCTTTTATTAGATTATAGTCCTTGCCTTGCAAGCGCTCCCTACATCCAAACACGGTGTGACCTTTACTGCCGAATGCCAGATTTACGTAGACTATATTGGGAACACACTTGTGTGTACAGAGTACACACAAGACACTGAAGTTGTTGACCAGAGTTTGTATCTAGCAAGTGCTTAAAAAACAAGTATACTTTTTTTTTTCTCTAATTCATGGCTATTATTATATTTTACTATTATTCCATGGAGACATAAAAAAAAAATGAGATAACAAATTATCTCATTTCTGTGCGTATTTAGAATGAACTTTCAGTGAAAGAAACAGTAATATATCCTTTTTCTTTTTCCACAACAGCAAGACAAATTCAAATATCTGGACCAGGCCTGAGTTTTAGACTAACCTCTTTCTTCTGGAGACTCAATTGCAAACAAGACTAAATGTAGGTTTATAGTTGTCCACTCAACACATCTGTTTTTCAATTAGCCAATTCAGCAAATTCAGTGCAGCTGATGTTCAAGATGGGATGGGGTGTGGACTATAAACCCTCAGGTAATCTTATCTGTTCTTGATCTTTTTCTGCATGTGAAGTTTGTCAGGTTAAATTCAGGTTGGCAAACCTCAAGACAGTAAAGGAGGTCAGGCTCTGTAATGCTACCAAGAAATGAAGTACCAGAAGAAAACTACATCACAATAGGGCTCAGTGAACATCCTGATACAGAACTTGGATTTACTGTAACTTTTTATGGCCTTACAATATATTGCAATTCAGTCTCTAGTGAATATGCAGGAAGGCAAACTTAAATCATCATAACTTCCTTTCATTCCAGATGGTTTCTATAGGCTCCTGAGATTTACCTTCAACCTAGAGTGTATTTGTAGTTTTAGAATTTATCATAACAATTCTTTTTGCTACTGGCTTTGAAAACCACTGTAATTTCTTTAATGTAATGGGAATGTAGGGAAGTGTATTATATCGGTTCTATAAAACCTAAGCTCCTATTCAAAGCTTCTTTAGTCTTACTAAAGGTTTTTTAAAAAGGTAGGTCCAGAAAAACTATGGAAATCGCTAGGTCTGATCTACACTGACTCTCATACCAAGGAACAAAGTCTTGTGTAAACAGGTGACTGGTTTTTCTATTGTTCTTGAAACTGGCACACTGAAGTAAAATTTCTACCTCTTTTCTCCCCGCTTTCCCACTTTTATTTCTGTTGTGAAAACTGGTATATCAGAACCATTAATTGTGGAAATTGACCAGTTTTGCTTGGTCAAAAATCTTGGGCTGCACTATTTTGCATGAGATCCAAAATTAAATCCAAAATTGCTTTAACTTTTCTTTATAACATCATGTTTTAATTAAACCTTTTAAAAACAAATACTACTCTCAATGAAGTACTACTCTTCACAGAGTAGTATGATAAAAATCTAAATTGTGTTGTGTTCTCTTGTGATATTTTGAGGGCACTTGCTTGAGATTGAAGCTCTACTGAATACAATAAAGGTTCTGCAGAAATTTTAACTAATCACAGAGTCTACTTCTGGGTATATAAGTAGTTTCAGTGGTCCTCAAATTAATTGAGAGTCCAGATTATATACAAGCAATAATAATAAAAAAGTATTAAGTTTATCACTAATTATTTATTTTTCCTTTTTTTTTTTTACTTACTAATGACTATTTTTAAGATGTAAAAAGCCCACAATTATTGAAACAAATATTGTAACACTTCTTACAAAAGACATCACAATAGTTACATTATAGCTTTCTGATTATCGAAGAAGGAAGCCTTAATTATTTTTTTGTTGTTGTTTTTCTGTGGGGTTTTCTTGTTTGTATTGTATAGTGGGTGTTCATTTTCTGTTTGACAGAGTACTCTTCTTTATATGGAATTTGTTTACAAATATTTCTGAAAAAGCAGGACAAAATTATATATATATTTTTATATCCATATTTCTACATTATATTGTAAACTTGCAACATTTGCTATTTTAAAAATCAACATTAAGGATTATCTAGAAATTCCTATGACTGGAATTTAGGAACTTCTGAAAAGGCAAATGTGGTGCTATTTTTTCTGACACCTAGTAAACTTCAGTAGCACTTTCTGTTTATTCTCTCCAGGTTGCGAACAATTGCACACAGTGTGAAATGCACTCTGGCTTCAGTATTATGAAGTAGATTGCTACTAAATCGTGCATTTCATGACGTATCCTTGTAAGTGTAGAGCTCTTCAGTTACAGTTTAATAGCACAGTCAAATGAGCCGCAAGTAACATTGGAATTTTTTCTCTACCTACTCTCGAGATCAGAATCTTAGGGTAGAGACACTCTTGGTGCATGCAATAAGAGGAGAGAATGAGGGGAGACGGATCCCTACATTACTTCCTTCATGTTATTTTTGGATATGACTAGCATTCCTCCCCTTACACACACCCTCTTTTTTCCCCAGCCCCCATCTCTTACATACATTACAAGCTCATACAAACACTCTCACGTACTCTGAAGCAAAAGCAAGAGCAACAGTTGGACTGAAGCCAGAGGACTTAAACTCCGCTTCCTCATTGCCAGCAGGCTTTGTTCTTTGGAATCAGTCAGAACTAGGGAGAACGTCTTCCTTGCCGGTCGTGAGTGGTTGGAATTTGGCAACTCGGCTGTCTATTAATTTTTTCTGTGCTCTCCTGCAAACTAGACTGAATTTAGAGCAGCAAGGCTAAGAGACGAGGATAGTCAAGATAAAAAAAAAAGGATCCAGAGACCATCAGCTATCAGCTTCTTTGTGGGGGGTGGGGGTCCATCTGTTCCACAACGGTAAGTGCCAGCATTAAATGTGTATAAAGATGCAAGAAACAATAAGGTGATTTAGCTGTTTTACTGCAAAAGAGGAGGGGGGAAAAGTACGTGAGTGAATCATACAGTGTGTGCTCAGTTATAGTGATCTAGGAACAGTGCCTAGCTGTAAAATGTTCCTCATTTCTCCCTTTCCAGAAAGCACTGTAAGAATGTATATATTTTAGCAAAATTTCTAAGTAACTATACAGTTCTGGAAAGCTTTTCAAATGGCTTGATTATTAGGTTTTATGCAATTTTTTTTATTTTGAACTGTGTATAGTATAGAGTAACTTTAAGTAGCAGAGTACCCCCTTTATTTTAAATGCAAGGGCTGAACATGGGAAGTAAGGTCTTCCATCACAGAGCATATGAATAGAACTAAAGTTCAGGAGGATGGGGGAGTGAAAAGTGATGAGGTGCTTCCTATGACTGTTTAGGTTGTAGAAACCCAAAATAAACTTGTTTTAAATGATTGGCATACATTCAGAGCAGACGCACACACCCTCCCCCAGCAGCAATAGGAGCCAAGTGAATCTGTTCTTAAAGACAAAAAGCTTTGAGGGTCTATTTTTCTAGGGCATGCAAGTGAAAGCTAATGTACAGTGGAAAAGAGTGTGTGCTTGGATAAATGACTCTGAGAGAGGACAGGAATTGCAAAAGAAACTTGGTTTTCTTCCAATAAGCCAAATGATTTAGTTGTTCTTGCTTTATAAAGGAGTTTACACTGCTGCCTTTTAAGTTTACTAGTAGAATGGATTGCTTTGTTACAAGGACCTTTTTTTTCATCTTCCTGTCTTGTCTTTAGAAAAGTTATATAATGATCAGCACAGAGGCAGGTTAATTCAAATGCCTTCTTTTCAGAAATGCCATCTAGCTGTCAAAAGAGACTCACTGTAGGGACTCATTTGTTTTAAAGCTACTGATAAACCCTGCTATTAGCATGCTATTCTGTCTTGCAACATGAGTTATCTTAATAAAGTAATAAATAAGAAACCCTTGAAATCCAAAAGTTCAGCTGTAAATTTGACAAAGGTGGAAAGACCAGGTGATTGAATATACTTACATACTTTAACAAAACAAAAAAAAAAGAACCAAAACCACCAAACCCAAAACATTATTGAAACGATAGGCTTGAAAAGAGGAAAGGTTTCCTTTCCCTTTCCTTAAATCTGGCCCCATCAGCTACTTTAAGTAGTTATTCCAATATTTTGTGTTGACAAGGTGAGTGGTCCCTTCCTCCTACCCCCTTATTAATTAGCAGGAATTTGTGAAGGTGAACTAGTCACATGAAAAATAAGCTGAATGAGCAAATGGGTGATTGTGCAAAATATAGCAGGCAGCATCAATTAAGTGTTTGTTTGAGATCTGTCAGTTTGTTTTTTCTAATTCAAAAACTCATAACCCAAGCTCTCCCATTGTGACTTTCACCCTTCATTTGGAAGAATACGCTCTTGGTGTGATAATTGGTAAAAAAGATTCCACTAAACTCTGTTACTATGACATGACTGCAAAACAATGCTCAGCAGGATAGTATGCAATAGGTTAGGGTGTTGGAGATGTTTACTACACATTTTGTTTGCCATGTACTAAAGCACTTCTGTCTATAGCAGTTACTAGCTCTATTTATGGCAAGTTATTCACTGAACTGGGATTGCATATTAGAACTAGCAAAGATATTTTTTTTCAGAGCTAAAAATGGAATAGTGTTTTCCTGAGTTGGGCTCCCCCCTGCCGATGGCACCGTGTCAGGTTGTCTCAGCAGCTGCTTTCAGTTTCACAATTTACATGGGTGCTATAATGACATTTTTTCACATTGATGTGGTGGAAAAATCTGACATCTTTATGCTGTTTTTTTCTGCTTTGATATGTTAAAGCATATTTCCTACTGATTGCGAGGTTTGGCAATGAGTTTTCAGTTCAGAGATGGGCCCATACCAAAACCAAAAACGAAGTATGAGAAGGTTAATAACTGGGTCCAAGCATCTTGACTCTGGCCTATTCGTGTTTTAAATACACATCACTTTGGCCACATGTTTAAATTGTTTTTTGAGGTGATTAAGAGTGAAGGAAATCTTTCAAGCTGCAGACAGACTTTTAAAGGGAAAGTGGCACTTAAGAGTCTTGCAGTTAGTTAAGAAGAGCTTGTTCATTTGCTGCTTTAACTTGACTTTTAGGAGCCCCAAAGGAATTACATTCCCCTTCCCCTGTTATAACTTTAGAGGTAAGTAGTATTTTAGAACTCCTTCTGAGAAAGCTAAGGTGCTTTTTGCCTATCATTTCTACTCGCTCATGTGGGGCAGTGGAGAAGGCAAGCAGCATACATCCAGGTAATGCAGGTACCTCAAAGGCTTTGTTTGATCCTAACCTGCCTATAAACTTTTAACAAAGTTCCGCATATACACTTAGCTGTGCAAAAGATTGTGGTAGGCTGTGGTAAAAACAAAAACTGTATTGCAATGTAAGGGGATGCACAGATTGTTAGTGAAATTATGGTTATTCTGCTTTTTTAATTGATCAACTTCTCCGAGTCTGGCTGGCTTAATGGATTCAGTGGCTCTCTGTTAATACAATTATACATGCATCTGCCAGCTGCTTGTGGTATCTCTGTTTGCTTCAGGAAGAAAAGCTGTGTTGGCTCACTGCGGTTTGTGGCACACAGCACAGATTTATCAGGCAGTAGTTGCATTTTTTTCCTTTTTTCCTTGAATGATTGAACTGTGATGTCACTTTTTGTCTTGGCTTTAACCTTGAAAAGAAT
>VZRU01021327.1:256055-274187 GCA_013398155.1 Pedionomus torquatus | reverse complement strand
TTTTTTTTTTTTTTTTTTTTTTTTTTGCTGCAGACTATTCTCTTAACACCAGGGCAGTGGGAAATGTCCCAATGTTCATTGCAGAGCAACTCTGTCTACCCCAGCACATTCCAGGGCCACCAAATCATTTGTGGTGAGAGTGATTCAGATCTGGTTAAGATGATTTAAAAGAGACGTTATGGGCATACTGCAATTGTGCATTTAAGAAAATACAGAGAGTTTTTTACTGCCTGATTGAGACCACATGGCTCCAACTTAGACTTTTTTTTTAACGTGGAAATTGTTGGCTGGATGTACTCAGACAATATTTTTTTTTTAATTGCCTGGAGGCCAAGAGTTGGGATCATAGCATTTAATGGTAATGTCAGGATTAAAACAAATAGTTTTTAATGTTTCTTTGAATAAAAGGAGAAATGGCTTCTTTGAATATTTTGCATAGAGTACAAACATGCCACTCTTAAATGAGAGCAAATGTATCTCAGGAATTCTTTTGGACGTTACAGGGTAATTTGTGACCTGATTTGAGAGTGAGGAGCAGAAGGACAGAGATAAGGGAAGATGTTTCTGTCATAAATCACAGTAAATATGTTCCATTCCAAATGCATTATGGGAACCTTTTTGATTTTGATGGGACCTTTTTGATTGTATACAGTTTATTTACTTGCTCTCAAAGTTGGTATTTGGGGCTGCTCTTAAGCAGAGCAGAAAGTTTATATCATTAAACACTTTATTAAGCTGTTGTAATTACCTAGAACATAGTATACCTCTAATCTGAAGGACAAGATTGAAAGCTATAATGTAGGCACTTTTTACTATTACATTTTTTTATACATATTGTTTATTCTGAAATAGTTACTTTTAATCAAAACTTGTTCCCTCGGTGTTCTCATAGTCCTTTCATCTCAATTACATACTTTCTCCCATAAACTGATGCATAGCACTTGATATAAGACTTCAATCCAAATCTCCCTCAGATGTGAGTATTAGGTGGTGAATGTTTTTAAATAGATACTTTCTAAATGGGGAAACAAGACCAGAGTTTCAAATTCAAGAGTGATAGCACTGAAAAACACTGTTTAGTCTTGCCTCTGGTTGGAAGATGAAATGAACACAAAAAACACTTCCTACAGGTCTGCATACATGGTAATTTATCTAGTAATATATAAGTATTATTCTGTAACATCAAATCCAATAACCAGCTATTGTAAGCTTTTTGCCATCTTCAAGTATTGGGGCAGTAAGTTCAGCTGGCAGAAACTGTGGGGAGTTGTTTGCAGCCTTTTGAATTACTTTCTTGCTTAACTTTATTTCTCTCTCTAATTTCCAGAATACACATGAACTTTGTTCTTAACTTATAAAAAGGATAAAATCTAAAAGAAAAACCCAACCTTTAACCAGCCTTCACAAATCAGTTACTTTCTGCCTCAAGTAAACTACAGTGTAAATGTTTAATAGTTAGTTGCAGTTTTATGTAACTATGCAGTGCACAATGCGGATGGGAAAGCTATTAGTATTTCTGAATAACTGCTGTAAGATTTAGTCAGGGGTCAAAATAATTACTACAGCACCTTGACATTCCTGCCTCCAAAATGTTAACATGTTGTATCAATGTTCAGTTTTACTGTGTTAATGCATATGAAATATGTAGAACCAACCTGAACTGGGTTTAATCTAGACAATCCTAATGATAGTGTGGATGAAGCAGTACAGATTTTGTATTAAAAAAAAAAAAAAAACCAAAACAAAAAACAAAAACTATGGCCTTTATGGTGCCCAGTCTTACAAGGTGCATCTTGTGCCCTAAGAATTAAAAAAATTCCAGGGCCCCACATTCCAGGGCCCCACAGTGCTTCACAGATCAAGTGCCACAGAGGTGTTAAGGTTCTGTTGTGCAGTATAAGTGGGTGTATCCCTCTGTCTTCATATAAAGAGGAGAGAATTCTGTTCTTTGAGAGATCTCTAGGACAGTTTTGATAGAGCTGTGGAATTTACGCAGGTAATTATCTGTAACTAGACTGACATTCACCATCTTTCCCAAACTTAATGACTACTTACATAATTTTCTGACTGTAATGCTGGTGCAATCTCTGTTGTACTGGTCATCTGTAAAATAGTTCCCCTCTCTTTAGTTTTTCAAACAGCGGAGAGAGGCATGATGGAAAAGGGCTGGAAATAAAGATCAAGCAATTCCAGGATTTACATGGGTCACAGCAGGCACCTATAAATTCTAGTAATTGCAAAAATGAGTAGACCTTAAAGCAGTCTTCAGCAGTGACCCTCAACCTGTTGGATTCTTATGGAATTTTTTATTTTTCCAGTAAAATCTGCTTTTGGTACTGTTTTGTATTTCAGTTTTCATAATGGTTGTGAAATATGCATATGGTATGCTTTGAAGATTGGCCAGCTGGGCCAGTGTATGTGGCAGGTGGGAAGAATCTTGGAAGTGATGAATGTTTGGAGCAAGCTGGCACTGGCCATAGCTATGCAAATAGTGCCCAAAGCACATAGCAAGGGTAGGTGCATGCTTTTGGATCATACCATACTGATGGCTGGCAACCATAGATATAAGCTTGTCTGATAAGGCTGAAACCAAAGTAAGAAATATGCTATGTCCTGCAGCTAGTGAGAGTGTCTAAAGGTGCTTTAACTGATAACTTAACAGATAGCATCAATTAATCATTATTAATTAGGCAAGGGTGATGCCTAGTCCTCAGGTCTGCCTTAGGTGGTAAATGTAGTCCTCCCATAGAGAGTCCTTGTGGGTTTTGAAATGCACAATAATGCAAGAGTTAAGCCTAATGACAGGTATCTGCATAAACCAAGTCAGTCAGATTTTGCCTATAGTCTGTAATTTCTGTGAAGAGATGCTCTGTATAAGGATGCTGAGGAAATGGTGGCATAAGTTTTGCTGCCTTGGGAGAATTCAGGCTCCAAAGACAGGCAACTTTCCTTCCCCACCCTTTTGTTCCTCTTATCTGCTGTTTCAACTAGACTCTTTCATATAGGACACTCTAAATCTGTCCTAGGACACCACAGATGTTATCTGGGAGTCCAAAGGCTTAAATCTTATTTTAGATCTTTTAATGGATAGCTTTTTACTATGTCTGTTATTGTACTTACTTTGGAGGTAGGATATAAGGAAATAGCAGGCCAAAGAAAAGTGCAGTTACTTGTAAAGATGATAGCTGTTACCTGGAGATCAAGCCTTTTTGTTTTCCACTGGCAACTGTGAAAAATATCTTTGATAATATTACATTATGAATAATAACAGGTATAACGCCTATTGCTGATATAGTGTTTTGGTCATTAATGCTGGAAATTAATTCAGAAAGCTTCCAGTTTCAGTCCAGACCAGCAGGCTTAGAAACTATTTAGCATTACAAACGTATGTTTGCAAAATGTGTGAAGTTCTCTGGCTTTTCTGGATATTAAACTATTATTGAAATAAAGCTAATTATTAGATTGATGACTGTATATCAGCGACTGTACAGGTGACCTCAGATCTAGCTTTATTAATTTCATTTCCTGCATTTATCTTTAAATAGTTTTCTCAAAGTTTTCCAGTTGTCCTTACATAAAGAAATTAGTCAATGTCACTGAGTCTGAATTACAAATTAAAGAAGGCATACAAGATAGCAAGAATTAGCTGTGTGGATGCAGGTGACTTCACCATATTTGGCCATGACTATATCTATAAGTTAAGAAGAAAATTTGAAAAAATGTTTAACCATTTGAAAATAGTGCAAATTAGCTGCATTATGGCCGGGCCTTGCTTATTTAAATTCTATTGGTTACTGGGATGTCAAGCAAATGTGAAAATAAATAAAAATTTCAAAATAAATAAATGAATAAGAAAACACTGTACAGGAAGATAAATATTTTAAATTAAAATCGAACTGGAATGATCAGAAAATCTGCTTTTGCTCACTGTTTCAGGCATAACTTTAAAAAACCATGTAAACTACAAAACTGTCAAGACTCCAAACAGCAGAATGGTCTCTATTTTAAAAGTTCTGATTTAGTTAATTAATTATGAAATTATCAATTAATTATGAAATTGTTGATTAAAGAAGCAAACAACAAAACCCCATAATGGTTACTGGTGATTTTTTTTGAAAATGGAAGGCATGTGAACTCTTTTCTGAAATTTTTGTTTGTATACATCATACCACACACAAAACCCATATTTTATTTTCCTGATAGTCCTAAGAGCACTTGCATGAGGATTGTCTTTTAATCTTATAAAGTGAAAATTTTGGTGATCGCTAACAGAAATTATTACACAGAGCTCTAAACCTTGTGCCATCAATGTTGTCCAAACCATCTATTCTAACTGTATAATTGCTGTTATTGTTATCTGCAAATACATGACACAGATTCCGCTGTTGCAACTGTCAGTGAATACAGGTCACCCTAATCTTGGATGCTTCAGTGAATGAAGCTTCCTCCAATGGCATCCCAGCCATTCAAGACTGACTGCTACTATAGAAAACCATAGACACTCAAGTGCTGAGCTGCTTGTTCTCTACATCCTGCGCCACTTCGCAGAACGATGCCCATCTCTTAAGTAAATGTGACTGCTGTTGGGCTTAATGCAAGGTACTGGCAAAGCTGCTGACAGCTTTCTTCCTTTGTTGTCAGCTACTGAGTTGCTGACCTGACCTGCATGAATCAAGTTCAACAAAGTCATTTTTACTGACTCTGGTAGGAATAGTATCCATAGAAGAATTAAATGGTTTTGTATTGGATATGTAGAGTCTCATTTTGTATTTAATGTGGTCTAGTTATCTTATGTGCAGCTGAAAATAAAAAGGTTTATCTATTAAGCTGCAATAATGTAGATAACTGTCTTATGTAGGCATCACTTAATTGTGCCTACAAAAAGCATGGTGATTGCAAATCTGTTATAGTTGTTTTAATAACTTCTAACCATTAATAATTCCAGTACAATGTCTAACAGTTCTGAAGGTAAACCTGTAAGTTCCACAGTTGCCACTTCCATGTTCCTAGTACGAATTAGACTACACACCCTGGATGGAGGTTTCTTTCTAGTTATCGTTGATTTGTAAATTATTAAAGTTTCATGACTGAATATTGAATATTGTTTGGGTTGGTTTTTTTGGTTTTGTTTTTTTTTTTCTGTAAACTAGTAATTGGTCTAAAATACTTAAAATACTTAGAGTTAAGTTCTGTCCTGGATCTTACCTTTCTTGAGTGGTGATGGATAAAGTCCATAAAATGTATTGAGTTATCATATGTTCAATTACTGTTTTGCTTTTCTTTAAAGTAACATTTTTATTCAGCTACCACAGATAGGAGAACATTCATTGTGCGGTTATGAAGGTGCACAGTAGGTTACAGGGAACTGGTGTTGTGACCCGTTAGATTCTGTCTAGACTGTTGTTACCAGGTTGTCCAGTGCTGATATTCAGTAGGATAGAAGCCATGCGGTAGACACTCTGGAAAATTATGGTGAATGTTCTTCCTGAAATATGTGTGAGGGTATGCCTAAATTAATAGAATAGCGTTCTCACTGCCTCTTCCAGCACACTCTGAGGCTGAGAACAAAATGTATGAAAGCAGAAATGTTATCTCGAATACCATGTATGCATTTCTTCTCAAGCACTAAACTGTAACTCTCTTCGCATGTGCTTCCATCATTACTGTCTCTCAGTAAAGGGCCGTTTGCATGGGATGTCTTTTCTATAACTTCCTTTAAACAAATATTTGAGGAAGCCTAACAGAAAATACAACAGGCAGAGTTTCCTGGATTATCTTTGGAAGCCATTTTGAAGAGAAAATTTGCGTGTATGCATTTCCATGTGTGGCAAAGGATAAAGCCACAGGATAAAAAATATGGAGCAGCATCAATACTTTGGAAGTCCAATATTCCAAATATTTCCAATATTTGGAAAGAGATTATAATCTTTGCATGAAACAAAACAGCAAATAAATCAATTTCTGCTGGCACGACTACAGACACAAGCATAAGGGGTCTTCTTGACTTACTGGCATTTGAATTACTGGAAAAATTTGAAATGCAGATGATGTTTACCACACTGACTTCAGGGTAAGAAGTTGCAGGCCCAAGAAGGCAGTTGTACAAAACCAGTCAATCTAATTACCTGTCAGAAAGAAATAAATTATCACTCCCTGTCTGGCATTTCTGGACTCTTATATAGTGACTAGTTAAGTGCAAAAGGTGCATGTCTCAGGTGCTGAATTCTGTACAGTGTTTCACAGTTCTGTGATAATCCTCTGAGAGTATAAAGCATGGAAAAAAGAAAAGTTGTATCTGGTAATTGTTTAAACCTGAATTACATTTAAAAAAAAGTGAATGAAAGCATTTATAATGATATAAGCGACAAAACTGCAGAGTCAGCTATTGTCAAGCTTTTTATGACTGTGGTTCCTCATTTTTCACATTTATAAACTGTTCTGTCTTTGTGCTTTGATACATGGAAGCAGCTTTCATATTTATTGTCATTGGAGGCAAGCTATTGCCTATACCACAGTGGAGATCAAAATGTATAAGATTTTTCAAAACTAAAAAAAAGAAGGCTTCCAGTGAAGTATGAAACCTGAAAAGACAAAATGAAAATATTCATGGAATGTTAAAGAATGACATGAGTGTCCATTAGCTGTACATGTTCTGCCTGTTTTAATTTGAAATTCTAGTTTGCTTCATTCTTCCTCTTACTTACTGCTCACAGCACATATTGGTGTTAGCAAAAAGTCTTCTGAAATGCAGATAAATGTACCACAAATCTGTTGTATGAACATCCTTTTTCTGTATCTACTGTTCTGCTTTGGCTTCGTTTTACTAATCCATAAAGATTTGTATTTGTAGGTATGTCAGAAGGCCAAAGGATTTTTCCTTTGAAAGAGTTTTGCTAATTGCAGACCAGATTATTATCTGCTAGTATTCACAGGTTTAGGACTGGGATTTTATTCTTTTCTCTCTTTTTTTTTTTTCTTAAACTCTGAAAGCCACAGAGGTTACAGATGGTTTTATTAGTGTATTTCTGAAACAAACAACCATTTTCCAAATCTAAGTCACATAATTCAGGGGCTAAGACAAGTTGGAATTTGCAAATATTTATTTGTATTTAGTGATACTGAGAAAACATATGTTCATAAAAAGATATATAAATAATGGATCAGTTATTGCACTTGCTTCTATTTCTAATTCACCTCCACCCCATATTTACAGGCATTTATAATGAAATTTGGGGATCTTATATTTGAGGAAAATACTTTTAAGTGAAGGGAAGACACCTTTGACAGCTTAGCCTCCTGAAGTTATTTTGTTGTGGGTCAGTATTTACTTTGTTCAGAAGGAAATTTATTTCAATTTGAACACATAATGAGAGCTTGAAAAAATGAGATACTGTCAAGTGAAGCCATCAAAGTTGTTGAATGATTACTTTCATTACTGAAATACAGAACTGTAACTGTAGTGGAGCTAAGAGTTCTTTTGACTCTTCAATAGTGCCAGAAAATGCCTACTCTGACTTTCAAGGAGAGTAGTGTTTTTCCCTTTAATTTTTCTGATTTATCCTTTCTCAGTCTGACTAATCTGTGAGACAGCAGTTATTTCTTAGGTATCAGCAAAGAAGATCCTGCCATCTTTGCACAGTCTTCACTTCATCTCAAAAGCCACTTTAGGAGCTATATCTCAGATGTGGCAGTAGTACCCATATATGTACTATGTACCAGGATTACCTGAAATGTGGTATCTTATTTGGATATCATTGGATGCATTTCTGTAAAACCATTTAGCCCAACAGTACAGTGCAGTCAACAAAAGCCACTTCTCTGGTTTCTTTTCTGTATTTCATAAATGTATCTATGAGGCTTTGAGGCCAATTAAACAAAAGAGTTGCTAAAAGCTTGTCATTGCTCTTCTATTAAATATTTAAGTTTCTTATAATCACAGAGTCCTGAAAACAGGAATGAAGATATCTAGTTTTAAAAAAAGTTATTCCCACAAGAAGCAAGTAGCCAGTAGTGAACTTTACCTTACCCTCCTGCACAGGCTGCTATGACAGAGCTATTTATTAATCACAAATAAATAGCTTTGGATTACATATCTAGATAAAGGGTGGGTTGAAGGAGGGTGGAGCCAGACTTTTTTCAGTGGTTCCCAGTGATAGGACAAGGGGCAATGGGCACAAGCTGGAACACAGGACGTTTCATTCAAAGATGAGAAGGAACCTCTTTAGGGTGAGGGTGACAGCACTTGGACAGACTGCCCAGGGAGGTTGTTGGAGTCCCGATCTTCAGAGACCTTCAAGACCTGCCTGGATGCAGTCCTGAGTAATGTGCTTTAGGCAATCCTGTTTTAGCAGGGGAGTCAAACTCGATGGTCTCTAGAGGTCCCTTCCAACTCTGACATTTCCATGATTCCTTGATAAGTCATACAGAAGGTACCTCTTTTCTCTATGTTATACCATCTCTGGTTTCTATAAAGGGAAAATTGGCATTAAACTTCTTCATTATAGGCATGGAATGTAATTCATTTTGCTCTTTAAATCTCAGTTTTTTGATTTGCATCCAGATATTTCACTAATGCATTATATGCATATCTTCTAGACTTTTATGAGAAAGAATTGACATGGTTATTTGAAATTTATAAAAATGAAATTTTACTGAGAATGGCTTTTTTCTATTACTCACTCTTCACCATAATTTTCCATAGTACACAGTCAAATTATGATAAATGTTTAAAAAAAAAATATCTCTTTATTTTATTTTATACTGCTCTCACACTGTGGCCAGATCTTTAAGATTCTCCCTCTCTCTCTCTCTTTCAAAAAAAAAAATAAAAAAGAGGAAAACACTTGGGATTTGTATTTTAGGACAAATTTGTCCTCAACCTTTAAATCAGTGGAGAATTGCCAATAGATGTAGTTAGTCACTATTGCAAATAGCATGTGCACAATTTTTTTGACTAGGGTGCTCCATTAAAAATAGCTTGTAAGAAAAAGATGAGGTAAAGCAGAAGGGCCTTAGGAAAGAGGAGGTAGTTGCCTCTGGAGCAGATTTGTAGTAGCAGTAAATTTCAGTAGGTTCATTAACTGCAGAAAGACACATTTTGTGGCAAGAGTTCCTATTGTGCCTAAGAATGATCTAGAAGTCACAGAGTTGAAATCAGTGGTATGCATTATACCACTGCCAGAGAAATGCAAAATAAGCAAAGGTTTCAAATTATTTCAAATTCTCTGAATCTAAAAAGTAGGGAAAGTGTTCTCCAAAAGATTTGCTCTATGGCAAATGGGAAAAATATAAATCTTTGTTTTGCTTAGTGTTGCATTAACTTTTCATGCTTTCTAGCATCAATTATGGTTTTCTTGCATCAATATCTCTATGATTCAGGTAATTAAAAGCCTACATCATTAATATATAATTTTAAAAGATTCTGTACTTAAAAGCTATAGAGTGAAGCCAACAATTGCAAAGAGAGAGACAAGATGCAATTTTAACAAAAATTTAAGAATGTTTAAGCTAATGCTGTGATGTTAAGACAGAACAATTAGTTTTTAATCAAGTCTGGAATACTATTTTTCTTTTGTAATTAACTGTAGACAGCTATACAGGACTGTGGAACATTGCAGTGAGAATGAGAGGCACCACAGGCAGGAGCTCTGCTCTAACTTGGCGTATCTTGTCTGGAACTGTCAAAAGCTCAAGCTAACTTTCAGTTTATTTCCCCAGCTGAAATGCTAAAGCAGAGTAGAATCCTTGTCTCACAGGTGAAGTGACCAGAAAGAAACTTGGAAAACCTATTCAAGAAAGCAGGGAAGGAATTTTCCTAATGACAAGAATAAGCTGAAAAAAATGATCTTTGGAGTTACTGCAGGCTGCAAACCACACCAGAGGCCATTGCTCACTGCTCTTGGACTCTTTGTACCATGTGGCTCAGCTGGTCACATTACCTTCTGTACCCCCTCCTCTTTGCATCCCTGCGCAGAGCCTGATGCAAAGCTTGACCTCAAAGGGAGCAGAAGTAACCTGTAGGAAATGGCAGGCTGAAATGTTGATGTCTTGATAATTTTGGTATTCTTTTGCCTTTTTTCTTACACTTTGAGAAAGCATGTTTGGTCCCCAAATACCTAATTTTGCAAGTCCTCATTGATATTTGCAAGAGATTGAAGAATACTGTGCAACACCTGAACAACCAGCTAAATTCTGAATAAATATTTAATGTGTACTGTTCATAATGTAACACTTTTTAATATAAAATCAGCTTCTATGGTTTTCACCATTAGAGCCATTTTTTTAATTGCTTAACTGGAGGTTCAGACAAAGTATGAACATCTATTCAGATCTTAATTTTCTTTTCAGATTAAAAAATACAAATATTTAAAGTAAGTATGTTGATAGTGGCCACTTTTTTATGAATTGCCTGTAGAAAAAATGACATTGTACATAAGGCATAAAAATATTGCAGTGCAAGTTGCACAAAACTTGAGCAGTGTACAAAGAATGCAAGCATGTGAATAATCTGATTACTGCAGTGTACCGTAAGTCTTATATAGTGAAGTTGATTTCTTTTAAAAATCCAGTTAAATTCTTTAAGTAGTAATGTTTTACAGTCTGGAAGTGTTGGACTGCATAACTTGAATGGAGAAAAAACAACATGGAAGTTACTCACAGGATTGTGATGAAAAAGCTGCCTCTGCCAGTGCAGGAGCTTCACAGTATTTAATTTTAACTTCTCTTGCTGGACGTATTTAACACCACTAAAGATAAAATTACTTTTTAATTTACAACTTATCTCTCTGTACTTTTTGTAGTGGTCAGAGTTCTTGGTTATAATTCTTCCCTACGGCTATATCTTAAAGTTTCACTTCAGCTGCCATTTTAAATTAGCTTTTAAGAGTGTGCAGAAAGGAAAACCGCTCTATTCCTCAGTGACTCTCAAAAAACACAAGTTCCAGCAGGATTATGCATTAGAGAGAACCTTGAACTGTTTTTCTTAAGGCCCTGGTGCTTACTCAGTCAGTGTACTGTTCGACTCTGTTTATATTTTGTTCACGGTCATTAAAATCCCAGACACATGTGCTGGTACGTATTTCCATGCATGGAGGGTTGTGAGGGCATAAGGAGGAAAAGGGTGAAAAAGAAAGACATAGTGTTTGAATTGCTACTTGGTGCCAGTGTGCACGAAGTGCTGCCCATCTGGCATCTGACCATCCTTTTTTTGTTTGCTGTTGTAGTTTTGCCGTCATACAATGAAGTAGCCACTGGAAAAGTAAAGTAGGCCTCGAAGCGTGAAAAGCGAGGATCTTAATCATTGTTCCCCTGCTACCAAAATACCTCTGGTTTGCTTCCTTGGAGAATTTACTTTCCAGTCTAGTGATTGTGTTTCAGTGTCTGCATTAAATACTTAATTGCTATCGTTTTAACATACAGTAGATACAATGTAGGTGAAAAGTACTCATAGTTGGAGAATAGGCAAGGCAGAGTGGTACAGTGGAACTGAAGACAGGAATCGAAATGGAAGAAAGAGAACAAAGAAGGAAGTAGGAAAGAACAGAGAAATTCAGTGTAATTTGAATAAAATAAATTCCAGTTACATAAAATTTATGTTCCTTTTATTTTATATTTTTTGCCACCCTTTATCTGACATGATTACAGAAGTTTCTCGTCTCTTTCAAGGGGACAGGTCTCTACAAATTTGCATGAGTGCTAGCATGGCCTGCAGGATCATACCTAGGATGCAAGCTTGAGTTCTTCTTCTGTGGACTGATATGTACACACATATGCAAAACCTTTTGTTGGTCTCTGCCTGTTTTGTTTCTGTCTGCACACTTTATACAATATTGAGAAGCCACAGCAAAGGGATAGGGAAATGAGTAGATCATTTTTGTACTTTCAGTATCTAGAAGCTGCAAAATAGATGTATTTTTAAACTAATGTTCTCTGTACAGGGAATTCTCTTGCTCACAAAGCATCTGCAGTATATGAAATGTATTTGTTCCTCTGTTTTACTCTCCATGTCTTTTGGTTCTGCTTTGCTTTGGAGGCTTTTGGTTCTCCAGAAGCATTATTGCCTTCTCACAGCTAGATAGTAATCCTCTTATCCCCAAGAGGATCAGTAGGCTGGAATAGACTGGACGTGAGTTAATGCTGCCCTAGTTAGCATAAAGCTGTGATTTTCTTGTAAGACCTGCTTTGTGGCTGGTTTCTGTGGCTCAGTCTCCCTTTGATAGTGATTTGTTGCTTGCTTTGGTGATCCCTTGGTAGAAACGGAGAACTTCAAAGGGCTTGATCCTGTGCAACCTGCTGCAGGTGAACCTGCTTTAGCCAGGGTTGTTGGACTAGATGATCTCCAGGGGTCCATTCAACTCCTAGCATTATGCAGTGACTTGTCTTTGAATCTTTTTCAGTCCTTAGGAGCAGAAAATCTTCTTACTATGACTATTCCAAGTGTAATGGCAGAAAGAAGGTGTGTAGCTAGCAGGTTTGTGCCATATAATAGCGCATACTATATGAAAGATGGAAAACTAAAATTGAGCCTGGGTTTGTGCAAAAAATACATCATTTAGTTTTATTAGCTGACTCTTCTTTTAATTTACAGAATCCCTTGAACTGAACTGGTGACTGCCAAACTATTGCAGGATAAGTATTTCCATGGAGTATTTTTTAATTCATTTAGTTTTTATGTAATCTCCAAAAAAAAAAAAAAAAAGTACATTAATTAATCCTCTCCTATCACTGTGTAGATAGACAAGGAAAAAAATGTAGTTAGAAGAGGAAAGAGAATAAGAGAATATGACTACTTCTATTCTAGTACTCTTCATTTCAAATAACTCTGATCTTGCCTATCGTGAAGGTGAATTCTTCTTTCCACAATAAACAGTGCAGTCCAAAACCAGGCCTATTCATCAAACATCATCTTAATGTCAGCTGAGGTAATTTCATATTGAATTGCTTGCTTATGTGGTTTTTTCTGTGGGAGACAGTGTCTGATGTAGCAGGTCAGGACTGGTTTGCAGTGGTATGTCACTGAGGTGACACAATGAGTCTCAGTCCCAACCAGTGCTGAAGAATTGCTCCCACTACTTGAGGTTGACTGTGTTTATGCATGAATCAAGGGACTGTGTAGAACTCCTCCACCTAGGAAAACAGTTTACTTATTAAACATCATCTGAGAAGAAAATATAAATGGATTTTTTTATTTTTGGTTTGTATGCTTATCTCAGTTTCTTAAATATTTTGTGTGCATTGAATTTGAGAGACGGTAGAAAGCTGTACAACTTGCATGAGACTAAAATGGGATCTATCTGAGAAAATAATTACGCTTGAAGGAGAGGTTTTCATTTGCAGGATGTTTCTGGAAAAGAAAGAATAATAGAACTAATGGCTAAGTAGGGCCTCATATTACAGGCTCTTGTCTGTGATTGTCTAGAAATTGAATTAACCTCTCTCTTGTGCATAACGTTTATAATGTAACTTAGGAAAGGCTGCACAGAGGTTAGGACTCTGAAGGTCTAATAAGTAGAAATAGTAGCAGAGGTCCTCACACCGGGAGAAGGGAGGACTTGTGACGAGAGAGGAAAGAAGAGGAAGAGGGGGAAGAGAAATGTTAATTTTGGCAGTCGAGCTGACAGAATAGATTTGTCTCTGAGCCCAATGGTTGTAAAAGTAGGCCAAAGGAGTCTACTGAGTAAACAAATGGAAGTTTGTTAGTTCCTTCCAAAAATGATACTTTCCATGTGCACTGTCTGGGCACGACAGAAGACAAAAAAGGAACCTGTTGGTTCCTTTTTTAATTGCAGAAGACAATTACATATGGTTTTAATGCTATTATCAACTAATGCCACCATTTTATTTTGCTTTCAGGAATAAGATGTATTTTTCACAAACACAGAGGACTTGCTCATAGTTCTGGGTGTTATTTAGGGGGAATTGTCTTATGTGTAAGTCAGTTTGGTTTCTTAACTCTGCTTCCTGAAATAAGCATGAAATTTCAAGTTTTGCAATATATTTTCAGAAGAAAGCTTTGTAACATATTTTTTATTTCTGTTAATTACACTTATTTTAAGAAAGAAGAGCAATAGAAGTGAGGCAGTTCACTTCTAAAAACTACTCACTGATAGTTATTGTGTGGTATCTGTAATCCTGTAGTGTTGCGTGCTTTACATAAATAAGGGGTGTGTGTGTGTGTGTGTGTGTGTCTGTTGGGGTTACTTTGCTTTGGGGAGCAGGGGAAAATCATCTGATAGGGAAGGGAAAAAAAGGTTTAATTCCAAATTATTCCTGGAGTGTGATTCATTTTGCCTTTATCTTCACCACAGGAAGATTTGCATTTTGGGGTGGCAGAGGAAGAAAAGGGAAAGGAGGGCAAAGAGAGAACACAGAAAATCACAGACTAGATTATTGGGCGAGAGGAAAGGAAAGAAGAATAATAAAATTCAGAGTGGCAGGGTTGAAGTTGGCAAAAATTGTTTTCAGGACATAGTGAATATTTGAGAATGGAAATAAGCCTGTTCCCTAATGATTTTCCTTTTGTGACTCACCAATCTACCATCTCTCACAAGAATACGTAGCAGGCCCTGTTAAAAACAGAACGATCCACTTCTCAAACTTGATGGGCTGCTAGAGATGTGGATAAATCAGGGAGCAGCATGTGAGGATTGAACTAGCTGATGTGAGGGAATCAAACAGAAAGAAGATGGGATCTGGGACCTTCAGATGCAGACTAAGAACATTGAGTAGCTCTTCAGGCAGCCTGCACTGGAAAATGCTTGATTGACCCAGCATTACCAAAACGGGCTGTACTTTTACCTAGTAAAAGTTTTGTTTGGCCTGTACCTAAAGCCATCCCTTTTGTTGGGGCATACCTTTTTGGTACTGGTAAAAATCTAGGGCTAGAAAACCAGGTGGTGTTCCTGATCTGATGCAGGAGTAAACCTTTAAAGTTTAGCAATATGGAACCTGTACCATGGGATTATATTAGGTTCACTTTTAGGAAAAATTCAAAATTCAAACATTCCGTGTGGAGAATCAGTGAGTATTAGGAAGAAGGGCATAGCAAGTTAAATTGAAACTACTAGACTGTGGTCAAAGCCAGTATATAAGATATACAGAAAGGACGAGTTCTACCAAAACATGACAGGAAATACCTTTAAATTGTAGGTGTGTAGAACTTTCTTAGGATTCAGAAAAGTCTCACTACCTTTTAAACAAAGTATATTCCAGCAAGTTATTTCTTTGCGAATCCCATTAAAGACTTCAAAGCACCATGTGCTGATTTCAGTAGCAATTTAGTTTTTTGCAGCAGTGTAATGTCTTCTTGTGTGCAATAAGCCTGAACCAATCTTTTAAGGGTTTTTTTTCCTTTGTATTTCTAAATGTGTGTGGGCTGTAGATGGTTCTGTGAAGGAAAAGAACTCCAGAATACGCCTGACATTCAGATCCGTTCTGGAAGTGGAGGACTTCATTCACTAATTATAGCAGAAGCCTTTGAAGACGATACTGGACGATATACTTGTCTGGCTTCAAATTCCATTGGTTCAGATAGTACATCAGCTGAAATATTCATTGAAGGTAAGAGGTGAAATAACAAGAAAATTGATACAGACAGGAAAAGAGAACTAAGATGAAGTTTATTCTCAATTCTGTATGTTAAGACTACATTTGCTTTGGTGCTCTTCTTATGGTGTTCCTCTACTTCCCTTTTAATGCAACACATTTCAAACATAATGTCATATTGATTAGGTATTTCAACTAACATTCCTAGAATCAGTGGGTAGATTGCTATTTATTGAGGGTGCAAATATGGTAAAAAACGAAAAAGGAGGAATAAGCAGGGCTTTTGGAATATGCTTAGCTTTTAAGTAGTACCTTCTGTGAATCACAGATTTGACCGGTGATACCAATAATGATTTTCATGATAGAGCAATCTCTGTTTTAGTTCTGAACTTCTTCCCAGTGCAATTAAATGTGGCTGCCCCAAATGAATCTTGTTCAGTCACAGGTAAATGTATTATAATTCTTAAAATTTGGTACACTGATTTTAAGTGAGGTTAAAAGTCAATCATATTGGTTTTGTCCAGAATCAAGTGCCAATAATTGTCAAAATACTTCTTGTCTTCAAAATTATTCATAATTCAAGTATTATTTTCTATGAGAACAGTTAGTGACTTGATCATAAGTAAAATTATTAAATTATTTCTTTTGTGGAGCACTATATTTTAGGCATGCTTATATTAATTGGATACTGATTCTTATTTAATTCATACATCTTTCAAACATTTTTGTAATAAGTATTTTTTTACCTGTTTTGTATCTCATTAAAAGTAATTAAATAGTTAATTGCAAGCATAAAACAAATTAATACAAGAAATACTCATAACAAATCTCAGTAATACCATACCAAAATGATTGACTAGCTTTTGATTAACAAAGCAATAAACTTTTCACTATAAATTAGCTAAGTCATGACAGATGTGCATTCATAGGATCTCTTTCATTGTGTTTCATTCTCAGAACTTCACTATCACACATTGGGATATAATAGCACAATCCACTTTTCTGAATCTTACTGATTCTAGTAAGAATTTTATTTGCAGAAGTAAACATAACTTCAGAAATGCTCAGGAATAGTATAAATGTATTGTGTGAAGTTATAATAATAGAAGCAACACTAAAAAAGAAACAGGTAGGCATAGAGATATAGCAAATAATTTCTTTTTTTGAGATCTGGCAGGTTTATTGCATGGAAGTGCTATCTTGAAGTTTTACAACATGCAAATTTGAAAGAGAGAGAATTGTACAAGTAATTAGGCTACTGCTCTATGATCTTTAAGGAAACCAGAATGTCACATAAGCATTGCTCTTTACATTAAAAACCTTGAGGACTCTGATGCCTCATACTTCTGTGAGGCAGGGACAGTGGGCTTATTGCTTTGATTTTTTGAAGTCTAAACTTTATAAATAAATAGGTTGCTTGGGTACTTCAGTCCAAGTTTTATTTCATTGGAATCAGTCTATGCTATACTACGCGTGTTGATTATAAACCGCTTATGATTTATATTACAAATACAGCTATGCATCTGTACACACAAATCCTTTGAGGAATAGTATCTACTGCATAAATATCTGGAATAAATAAAAATGTGTTTTATAATGAGTCAGTTGTTAGGAAAAATTAAGACAAAGTGAATAAAGGCTTTCATATTATTTTCTTTAAGTGAGTTCAAAAGCCAAATATATACTTTATATCAAGACTTCCACTGGCAAGAAACACTAGTATATAAAAATTATGTATAGGTTACTATAAATAGTCTGAACTATGGAGATCACAGGTAGCAAGTTTAGTCTGAAAATGTCTTGCTATACCAAGTTGCTCTTACTACAGGTTGAAGATTTGTTATCTGTGTAGAAGATATATGTTTGCTTAAGCTTTACGTTTTAACATTCAAGTAAATAAATTTATACATTTTCAGTAGAGTAATAGTAGTCAGCTTCTTTTTTTTTCTTCTTTTTTGACCATATTTTCTTGAATATGAAGGAAGACAGTTAAGAACCTAGGGAAAAATGTTTGCAAATAAACCAGTACTGTTATGATTTCTGTAACTGTCTAAAGTATCACAGAATCATAGAATCATCCAGGCCAAAGGGACCTCCAAAGGTCATCTAGTCCAACCTCCGTGCCGTCACAGGGACACCCCCAACTAGACCAGGTTGCCCAGAGCTTCATCGAGCCTCATCTTCAATATCTCCAGGGAAGGGGCCTCAACCACCTCCCTGGACAACCTGTTCCAGTGTTCCATTACCCTTAAAGAAATTTTTCCTAATATCCAATCTAAATCTACTCTTCTCCAACTTAAATCCATTGCCCCTTATCGTATAACAGCAGGCTTTTGTGAACAGCCCCTCCCCAGCCTTCCTGTAGCCCCCTGTAGGTACTGAAAGGCTGCGATTAGGTCTCCCCGGAGCCTCCTCTTCTCCAGGCTGAACAACCCCAGTTCCCTCAGCCTGTTCTCGTAGCAGAGGTGCTCCAGCCCTCTGATCATTTCTGTGGCCCTCCTTTGGACCCACTCCATCAGGTCCATATCCTTCCTATACTGAGGGCTCCAGACCTGCACACAGCACTCCAGGTGGGGTCTCACCAGAGCA
>VZRU01021327.1:219166-255726 GCA_013398155.1 Pedionomus torquatus | reverse complement strand
CTCTTAAAAAAAAAAAAAAAAAAAAAACTAAAACCCGTAGTTTATTACGGAGAGTTCTCAGCTCTTGAAATGAAATGCAAAAGTAGTAGAATTTTTTCTTTGGAATGTAAACATTAAATAAATCAGTAAAAGGACATGAGATTATTGAAAATACTTTCTTTTCCAGGTGCCAGTTCCACAGATTCAGAGAGTGAAAGTTTGATTTTCAAAACAAAATCTGGAGCTATGCCACAGTAAGTGTGCTCAGTAGAAGCAATGCTGTGCTAATATTCTTAATAAGGGACACTGGAAAATGTTTGGTAGTTTTAGATCTGAATAAGCATCTGGAGTATGTTTGTGTATGTCTTGTCTTTTCTCCTTCTCTCATGTGATATAAATGTATAGTATTATAGCTGTAGATTGTATTAATGTGCTTGCTCTGTCAGAGAAGTCTGCCCGTACCCTGACAACTCATTTGTTCATATCAACTTTTCATATTCAGGAGTAATTTTAAGTTCACCAATTCTTCATTTGTAATCACCCATCCCTGTGCATCCCAAAGGAAAAGAACTGCAGAGACCTACAATCAAAGAAACAAAGCACTTTTTAGTTTGTATCTTCAATCAGTACTTTTTATTGTGTGTAAAAGTTTAAATTACTCAAAGATTGTGTTCTACTCAAGCTTCCTCCAATGTTGATCTTTTCAGCTGATAATGACAGATTTAAGATGTAGAAAATATTGGTTACAAACTAGCATATCCTGATTTCAAATATTATAGTGTTTGCTGGTTTATCGTGGTTTTTTTTTCAGGGCCCAAAAGAAAACCACCTCTGTTTCCTTGACAATAGGATCTTCTACACCAAAGTCTGGAGTCACCACAGCTGTAATTCAACCTATCTCTGTGCCCAGTCAGCAGGTATTTTTAGATATCGATTTTTAAGTCAGCAAAAGTATTTTAAATTTTATTTCAAAATTTGTAAGTCAAGAGAAACTCTATTATACTGAGGAATTTATTATCGAACTCTATATTTATGTTATTATATTAAGAATGATGCTTTCAAAAAATTAAATATATATCTGGTGAATGGGGCACAAAATAAATATATGTGTGGAGTCTTAAACAGTGTTTGTCAAGACAGTGTGAGCAGCTGACAGATCTGGTGATGATGAAAATTACAGACTATATCACTTATTAGTGACTTGTTCTGATTCCAAAAGGCTGTAATACAAATGAATACCTACAATATTTTTTAGCAAAAGTTTTAAATTTTTAAATTAAATATTTCTTTAATTTCTCTGAGCCTTTTAGAGAAAATCAGATTTTACTGTCTAGATGTTAAATGTAGAAAATTAATGTTCATTAGTTTATACTAACTTTATGCCACAGTGGATGATTTAAAATTACATATAAATCATAAAATACAAATAAAATAAAAATTTCTGTTCCACAGTGCATGGTAAATTATTTTTCCTTCTTTTGGCTAACACTGATAAGCTTTTAGCTACCTGCATTTATTTATTATTACATCAGTCAAGGATGTAGTAACAGGAGAGGCAAAAATGCTTCAGCGCAAAAGACTGACTTCAATGATATTAACAGGAGTCAAACTCAAAATACTTTAAGGCAAAGGCAGTTGGATATGAAATTCTCATGGAGAGTATAGAAGCCTTTAAAGCTTGCATTTTGATTTCAGAAACATAACAGATATGAAATAGTGATGTCACTCAAGAAGTCTTCTAGAACAATAACACTGTAACACTGTGTATTTGAGAGTTTGCATGAATGCATGCAGGCCGTATTGTTGAAACCAATATTCTTTCTATTTTATAACAATGTTGAATTGCTTTGCAGGTTCAAAGCCCTACTTCATTCCTGCACCGTGTAGATGGACCTAAGCCTATCTATTCTGCACCTATTTTTACAAAGGTGTGTTTTATCCACCATGATTTTTATATTGTACTCCTATAGTCCAGAGGAAATTCTATATCCTAATGCAGGAATGTTTGATCATGTTAAACATATTTTTGATTTTGATCATATTAAGCATATTTTTGTTATCCTTTTCATTATAATAATAATAAATTATAATAAAATATTTTTCCCCTGTAACAATGAAGTTTTAATGCTTTCTACCCTATTCAAATCACTGGTAGAATTACATGACTATTCTGTATTTGTTCATCTTAGGCCCATGATTTGTAAAATAAAACAAGTTTGGTACCAATTGCACATCACAGTTATGCTAAAGCCTCATTCAGAAAAATTTATCTACTGACACGAACAAATAACACAGGTTTTTTAACTTTGTCTTAGAAAAAAATCCATGCAGTTTTGTTATTTAAAAAGCAGTTAAGATATTCTTCATTGGGATGCCTTGTAAAATGTAAGAACTTGCTAGAAGGGAAAATTTTATTCAGAAATTCTTAAGTAATTTTTTAAGTTGATATTTATCTCACATTCTTCTCAAATGAAACTTGAGAACTGGGACTTAGGTAACAGCAAAAAGGAGGACAGCGTATTTCCTTCATCTTTAAAATACAACTTTAATCAAAAATACTATTTTCATTTTGCCTTCAAACCATCATTTCCATAGCAGTAACTATTATTGAGTCATCGTTTGTTGAAGTATCAAAGTGAAAAAAAGAAGGTATTTCTGGTTGTTACTTTAATAAAGAAGAGTTGACTTAAAAGTAATAAGGAACTAGTTCTGACTAGAGATGAGAGCAAGACCTGTTCTACACAACTGTCTGGCCTGGCTCTATCATATCCCTTTCTCTTGTTGGGAAAAGTCTGAATCCAGCCCTCATAATTTTGCACTGATAATACAGCTATGATGGGAGGGTGAACAGTGGATGAGTAAGGGGCTAAAGAATGTAGTTACTGAGAGTAGGGATATAGGCAATAGTAGGATAACAAAATGTATTTGATTAACTAGAGATCTGTGAAGAGTAACTATGGATAATTCTGATCTTAGACCTATCTTCAAATGCTTTGCTGCATCAAGGCCTAAAACTTTGTTAGCCATACAGTTAAAAAGACTCTCTGATTTATAATCTTAAAATTAATAACAAAGGCAAAAATAGTGGCTGTCTCCTTACAATTCTGTTACTCAAATTACTGTGCTTCTAAACCATCAAAGGTTTAGAGTCTTTCTGATTTTTTTCAGATGCATACAAGAATTTATTACAGCCGAAATACTGTCTCAGAAGCTGCCCATACACAAGCTAATATATCCTAATTGTGTTTGTGTCATATAATTTTACCTGGTTGATTATAAATGGCTTAGAGAAAAAGTGTTCTAGAAGTTGACCTGAAAGCAACACAGCTACTCTCTCAGGACTGAGTCAATCAATGCATAGCTACTTGCAGAATTTTCCTTTCTCTTTGTGGAAGGAGGATGAAAAATGAAAGGTCAGACTGTAACTACCTGCTTGTGATGGTCTGAGGAATTAAATACTTCCACAGCTTTTACATCTTTAATCATCTTGAGAATGTATTTGAAATAACATATTCAGTCATTTTTAACTATATAGCTGATAGATTAAATTTAATCAGAGTGAAAATTCAGCTCAGAGAACAAGTTCATCGCAAAAATGTAATGACAAAAGGAAAGACTATTTTTAACTGTTTTACATTGAATGCTCCCAGTTCATTTGAATTATGATTTTTATATTTCAGGAGCTACAAAACTCCACAGCATCTGAGGGACAAGTTGTGGTATTGGAATGCAGGGTCAGAGGACCCCCTCCCATTCGTGTTAAGTGGTATAGACAGGGGGTTGAAATTCAAGATTCTCCAGACTTCAGAATTCTCCAAAAAAGTAAGACAATAATCTGAAGTGGCTACTTTTGATTCAGGGTTGGGAAAGATCATAAATTAGTCTGTTGGGACTGAGTTTTGGACAGAGTTCCTTGCATTTCATTAATTATAATGGTCAGAAGTAATAGCTGAACTACAGCCACCAACAGGCAATTTAAGTGTTCCTTATTTTGTAATGTGTCTGCACAGACTCTGTTCATGTCTACAGTATTCAATATAATATGTTCATTCAGTATATTGTATATGGATGTAATCTCTAATACCTTTTTTCTTGTTTGTTCCCCCTCCTTATGATGTCACATGCAGAGCCACGATCTGCAACTGAACCTGGTAAGAATCATATGAAAATAGTCTCTTGATTCACTAGCTCTTTGAGTTTGTACTGAAACCATAAATAGAAAAGTGTTTCTGCTGAGCACTGGTAATATGAAACTCCCTTAAAAACAATGTTTCTTTATCACACCTTCCATACTCTATACCACCCTTTACATCAATTCCTTTATTAGTTAAACAGTAAATTCCGTTTAGATCAGCAAGGAGAGTATCACAGCTTAAACTTTGAAGCAAAGTTCATCCTCAGAAAATAAGCAATCTACATGCTACTGGGGAAAAAAAAAAAAAAATCCCACAAAATGTCACTACCCAAATGGTACCCATAAAACATAACAGCCAATCACTGAGTGCTGGTTTTGCCAGTCTAGCTTGGCAAATTTGAGGTGTCTTAAATGCAAGTAAAAGATGATCCTCAAAAATGAATTTTTCTAGCATCATGGAATTCTTCTATCTTATTTGCAAGATAAAGGTCCTAGATTTCAGCAAGTGAAATGTTCTTCCAACTATAGGTTTTCTCCAGCTTCTTCATTTTCCAATCATACATCATTATATGCTGTGATAGTTCCTTGAATAGTAAGTGGATGCTAGAAGACTGAGAATGTTTATTCTTCAACATAATGTTTCTAAGTCAAACAACAGTAGAAGAGAAGACTGTGACATGTCCTGAGCCTTTCTTTAATAGATTGGCTGGCTGTGCTTGAATATGCTTGAATTTGTAGAGAGTTTTAACTATGGTGTAGAAAGATAAAACAGAAAATTTTTCTGTCTAAGACCTGAGTATTCCCAAAGAGTGTCTGAATTGAAGGGCCTTAGCCATGGGGGGATGGTTTGAACTTTGAGGGGTAGCATTGACCCCTGATGTAAAAGTGTCCTTTTAGTGCAGGGAGAACAGACTTAGCAGCTGAGTGATATTTATAAGGTAGTAGTGTGTCTATGAGGGTATGGACTAGGAAAAAGCAATGCAGGGTTAGTCCTAGGAGAAACACAGCTTTCTCAGCTTTCATGGAAAGGAGAAGAGGTAAGAGAGAAAAAGCTTCTGCTTTTTTTTGTCAGTTACTCACTAATTTTCTTACTACTTCACAATATTGTTATATAACTATTTTACTTCATGGCCATCATACACGTACACACACATGTGTGCAGAAACATGCATGCTTTATCCTGACAGTTAATATTATTAATTGTGGTGTGCAGCATCATCACAACTAATAACAGCTGATGCCCAGAATACATGTGACTAAATTATTTGATATGGCTTGAAATGGGAGCCATTTGAAGTAAAGATTAGTGCTAGAAAACCAAATTAACCTCTAATGAAGAACTAAAACACATCCGAGTTCTAACAATAGGGTACTGGTAGTTTATAATCATAACTCAAACTTTAAGGTTTAAAAATTGTAATTTACTATATGAAACAGTTTGAGGAGAGTTTCAATATCATATAAAGCCTTTGTATATCAAAATAAATAATGTGTTGAAATATATTCAATTCTATATCTTTCTTCAAACATTCTCCTGTAATATATATTACAAAGTAAGTCTCCAGACTTAGCTTATTTCTTGATACCTTTAAAAAAAAAAAAAAAAAAAAAAAAAAAAAGAACGCAATGGTTTACTTTTTTCTCTTTTTCCCCTTCCCAGAGAAACTTATTTCCCATCCAAGTAGTAAGATCTTTTCTAGATTTAATCCACTGGCACTATGAGAGTAGTGCCTGGTATATCTAGCTCGCTGTTACTAGGATCTTCTTTTCTGCAAAATCACTTGAACAGCATTTATTTTCTCCTTTAACACAATAGAAAGTATCTGAAAGGACTGAAACTTTATGCAAAACTTTCTATAACATCTAAATTTTCTAGTGTATCTAAGGGTTGGGGTTTTTTTTTTAATAACTAGTTGAAACTATTCTGCCAAAACTGGTAATAATGTATAAAATTTGTTTATTTTTTATAATCTTTTTTCACCCCTTCACCCTCTTTAGGCAACATAATATGTATAAATCTAGATGAACAAAATATTTTAGAGTAGGAATGCAATATTATCAAGTAAAGAGGAGAAGCACTTATTTGCTTGAGACAAAAGGTTCAAATACCATTTTGTTGTTGGTTGAGTACAAAAGAAATCCTATATTACGCTTCCTGCTAGAAGTTCTTTTTTTCATGGACAACTAAGTATTTTCCAGTGTTGCTAGTTGCAAGGTCTATATAGCCTATCTGAAAGATATTGCTATGGAATAAGGAAGAGTATTTATGCTAGTTCACAAAGCTAACAATTTATTTCCATAACTACTAACTGAAATGGGAAATAGAAGATGGGTTTCTGGGTCAAAAAAAATGATCGCTTTGCCAGGCCTCTCACATACTTGCAGCATCATTGTCGTGGCACTGAATGCTCTTCTTCCTGTGGCTGGCTAGCTTGCAGACCCTGGAAGAAGATACCTGCAGCCTGCTAATGAGTACTAGGAAATGTATCCTTATATAAAAAGTGCATTTCTTGAGTTTTCAGAGGTACAGAAAAGTTATTGTATATCAAGGTATCTCATACCATTCTCAAGGTAGGTGGCATGGCAAGAGTAGGAAGGCATCTCAAAATAGTATTTTGATATCTGTATTCTTGTGGTTTAAGAGACATAACAGTAGTGAATGCATAACAGCAGTCTGTCTTTTTTTTTTTTACTTTTTCCATGCTTGTAATTCTGTTGTAATATATGTCTATAACCACCTTCCTGCTACCCAGCACGTATGAATATGTTTGGTATTTTATTATCCCTGGATTCATTGAGCTAAGTCCTATCCTTGTAACATTTGTGCATTTATCATTCCTACTAAGCCCTATTAAATAATGTGCAGTGTCTGATTCTCCACTAAAATTAATGACAGTACACTTATTGGCTTATTTGTGTACGAATTGACTCTGTGCATGCAAAGGGAATGTAAATAAAGTTTGGGCAAAATGTAGTTCCTTTTGATATAAATTATGAGCATGTTGTCCATTAGTAGTAATACCAGTAATAAGTAACACTGTTTTTTAGGATGTCATGAAGGATCTTAAAATTTCCACAACAGGAAGCTGGGTGGGTACCAGAAACATATTAGGTGCAGCACTGGTTTGTGATGCAATTCATACTTTAAAAAGCCAGACAAAATAGTACCTGCAGATGAAATTTTTCCTAAGCAAACACGCAGCTACTATTCAATACAGAATTTGAGTATGTATGGAAGATTGATAGGAAAACAATCATAGAATCATTTAGGTTGAAAAAAACCTTTAAGATCATTGAGTCCAACTGTTAACCCAGGGCTGCCAAGTCCATCACTAAGCCATGTCCTTCAGCACCACATCTACACGTCTTAAATACCTCCAGGTATGTGGCTCAACCACTTCTCTGGCTAGACTGTTCCAAGGCTTGACAACCCTTTTGGTGAAGAAATTTTTCCTAATATCCAATCTAAACCTCCCCTGGCACAATTTGAAGCTGTTTCCTCTTCTCCTATCACTGTTTCTTAGGAGAAGAGCTCGATCCCCACCTCTTTTCAACCTCCTTTCAAGTAGCTGTAGAGAATGATAAGGTCTCTCCTCAGCCTCCTTTTCTCCATTCTAAACAGCTCCAGTTCTCTTTGCCACTTCTCACAGGACTTGTGCTCCAGGCCCCTCAGCAGCTTCATTTCATTTCTCTGAATACATTCCAAAATCTCAATGTCATTCTTGTAGCAAGGGGCCCAAAACTGGACACAGTATTTGAGGTGCCACCTCAGCAGTGCTGAATAGAGAGGGACAGTCACTTCTCTAGTCCTGCTGGCCACACCGTTTCTCATACATGCGAAATGCTATTGACCTTTTTGGCCACCTGGGCACACTGCTGGCTCATGTTCAGCCAGCTGTTAACCAACATCTCCAGCATCCCCGGATCCTTTTTCAGTGGGCAGCTCCAGCCACTTTTCCCTAAGCTTGTAACACTGCATGGGGTTGTTGTGACCCAAGTGCTGGACCAGGCCCTTGTTCTTGTTGAAGCTCATACCATTGGCCTTGGCCCATCAATCCAGCCTGTCCAGATCTCTTTGTAGACCCTTCCTACCCTCAACTAGATCAACACTTCCCCCCAACTTGGTGTCATCTGTAAATATACTGAGGGTGCATGTGATCTCCTCATCTAGATCATTGATAAAGATAGTAAACAGAAGTAGCGCCAGTACTGAGCCCTAGACATGGTAAGTAAGTATGCAGAATTTTGAAAGATATGCTTGATTTCAAAAGATTTTTCCAAGTGTACAACTTCCATGGAATTTTTACATAAATGGTAATCAGTTGTAGTGTGACTTTAATTGCTAGTTATCAAGCAAAGTCCAATCATCAATAAACACTTTATAGTTCTCAAAAACTTTGGTTATCCTTTGCTAGGTCAGTAGCAATGATTTAAAAGAAAAACTTTCCATGAACTCATACAGGTAAGAAATTAAGAAGGAAGGGGAGTGGGAGTTGACTACTTTTTTTGGGTACATTCTAACCACACTAATGTGTTTTGCACTCCTTTTTCTGTCTAGACAGAAATCAGTTTGCATCACCAATCTCTCCAGACTGCTTTGTGAATTAATAGCTAGTTGGATTACTTAAAGCCAACATCACAGTTTGTCAAATTACATGCTCTGTACTTCTTTCTTGGACGTTTTGACTTTTACACTGATTGAAACCTTCAAAGAACAAGCTGCCTGAGAATGAAGAATCCCATGGAGTCATTTGCCAGCTGTTGATATTTTGACCATTACTCAGCTGTCTGGAGGCAGCCACAAACTGTATTGAATTACATTAAAACAATTGTGTAATGGCATGTAAGAAGAAAACTATATGAAGTAATTTTTCTCAAATTACCAGGGAATTGCAACATACACTTTTTGTTTTCCTAAGCACAATACTCTGTGTGTTCACCAAAAATATCTCAAAAGATAGTCATCACTTCTCTTGGATTGTACTGTCTTGTTTCCTGTTTAGCTGCTGTGTTCCAGAGTTTTAACTCCCTTAGAAATCCCCCCTCCCTAATTTCTGCATAATGTTTAAAAATATATGGCAAATTTTATGGAAATCCTTACTGCCTCCCCACACCAAGAAAATCAGCTTTCTGATAGCTGATGAAATTCAAAACACAGAAGCTTCAGTAGGTCAACATACATGTTGAATCCGTGCATTTGTTTTAGTGAAAACAAGGGCTTGAAGAGAGCAATCTCCAATGAGCTTTAGCTCAAGATGCCAGTTGAGAAAAAATGAAAATAGGCTAAAATTATCCTTTGTTAAAGGTGGTCTGATCAACCTACACACTATTGCTTGTCAATTAATATTTTCAATTGCACTCTGTGCTCCCAAGTTACCTTCAGAATTCTGGTCTTGTGAATGACTCCGTCTTAAGTCTGACTGCTACGATTGTTGATGCTTCCAAATTCAAATCTCTGATCTTTTTTGTACTGTGCGATTTTATTTTTTTTTTACATATACTATTTCTCTTCAATTGTAAATATATAAAGCTTATTCAGGTACATTAATCATTACAGTCACATTGCTGAATACATTGATTTCAGCTTCAATGTATACACCTGACAACTTCAAACTAGCTGGCTTAGGCATCTGCAGCATCATAACTGCCTTAGTGTAAGTTTTCAGCATAAACTTTTCCTTGACCCTGATAAATTGCTTAATTTATCCTCAAACCTGAACACTGCCTTAGGGACTAAAGTCCATGCTGCAATAGCCATACTCCTATTTATTGTACCTGAAGTGGCTAGATTGGTTATATATGCTGTAACCTAGATTCTGTACCCTAAAAGTGCATTATATTGCCCACAATCACATTTGCTGTTGTTCAGTTTTCTTCTCAGTATTTTGTAAGTGCTGTTTGAAGTATCTTCAAACTTAGCCAGGTTTGTGTACTTTAAAAAACTTGTCTTTTCATTTCTGAGTGGCATAAAGCCTATCAAATAAGCCAGAACTGCTGCCTGACTAAGTAAAGGTGTATACAATAGTGATACCAGAAACAGGTAAATTAAATCCTTTTTTCACAGGGTTATCGCACCTTATGTCATGTGCAGGGCTTCAATATTATCATCTAATATGCTGCTCTGCATATTCAGTTCTTCTCTATTTTCAAATTTCCCTATTCCCTTTCTATAAAAGAGGCAAATACCTAAATGAGAAGTTGTTACCTGATGGGTGTGTTTCTTTGCTGTTAAACTGGAGTTAAATACCTGATGAGTAGGGAAAGAAGGAGAAGAATAAGAAACAAGTTGTCTACAAGATGGCAGGGATGTGTTTGGTTGGATTTTTACCAGGAAACCAACACTGTGACTACCTATTGTCTTTGTACGGTAGAAAAGCTATAGCTTTGAACCTACATCTATAGAAATAGCTCTCTTAGTTACATGAACAACTGCGAATAAAAGACCATGTTTATTTCCCAGGACTGTATGTGCATTACAGTGTAGGAAAATAGTGATCAAGTTTGGCGATGAAGGTGTAGATATAAGAACTTCTCTTCCTTTTATGTAATACATAGAAACATTCTGGAGTAAAAGCATTGCCAGTGATGAAATTTGTTAAAGTGCAAGAGTTTTCTGTCTTACCGAAGATTATTCTTTCTAATGGACTTTTGAACCATAAAGGGAAAGGATTACTCTGTAAAATGTAATCTTTCTTTCTAAATAACTGACAAAATAGTCAAGTACTTGCATGCCTAAGCATTTTACATGTTTCAGTGAACAGAATGCTTTTGTATTCATTTAGTCAAGTGTTAAATATGTTTTAAGGCCCCAAGAACAGCATTTCAGAGCTGCTTTCTGGAACACATTTTTGTGATGAAATTATTTGTCAGCTGATGATTGCTGGGAAGTAGAACAGACATTATTTACTTCAAATCATCAGATTCTGCTTAGCACAGTAACAGAAAGAAAAATAATAATAAGTCAGGATGTAAAGCTAGAAAAGTGTTCAGAGCACTATGCACCCAAAGTGTGTTATGGAAATGTTTAAAGAACATTTCTTTTGTCAAACTAGTATTTTATTTCTATGCTGTCCACAGTAGTAAGCCTTTTAGCAAGGACCTGGGGGTCAGTGATTCTTGGTTTGGGGGGAGAAAAATGAATAAGGACAACGGCAATGTGTTGTTCACACATGCTTTTTGCCCAAGCTGCCTTTTGATTAGTTCTTAGGGTTTTTTTATATTTTCAGTTTAGCCAGTTTCCTCATGTTTGATCACAAATGTGTTGTAGTTTGCTCATCCAGCTGAGAAGACTGAATTATAAACTATTCTCATTGCTAATTTACTTTCCCTTTCTTTTATAAGGATTACTGCAATTTACAGTGTATAATTTTCAAATATACTGCTTCAGTAAACAAACCACATCATGGTAGAATCCATTATAATTCTTTTATCACTGGAGAGTGGAGATTAGCTCTTCTCATGTGATCATTTTACATGTTACTGGAAGAACATTGTGCATTAATTAGCTCTGGTGTTTGGAAAATAGGAATTCTGTTGGTTGTAGTACTTTTGCGTCATTCAAACAGCAGTTCTCAGCATGGTGGGAGTAATTCTCTTTTGCAGCCATGAAATACCCAGCTTTCAGAGTCTGCTGTTAAATGAACAGGAAACAAGTACGCTGTAGGTATCAGATTGCATCTCCAGAGTCAGTTCAGTCCAGGAGTACACGTGTGGTTAACAATACAGCTTCAGCTGCTTACAACGCACCAAGACTCTAAAAAAAACCTGATCTCAGTAGTTCAAAAACTAGCTTGTGTTACCCATTACTTTCCTGATAAGACCTTTCATGAGTCATTAATCTTCATCTGAGTCAGATAAGATCCAACGTGCTACAGTATTAGGAGACATGCCTCTTGCAGCTACACAGAATGACTGGTTTGTGTTGCCAAAAAAAAAAGCACATTCTGCTGTCTGAAAAACAACTCTGTGCCAAATCTTTAGTTAGTCATTCATTTTTAGCCCATTTCCAGTACAGGACATTTTTGGATACACTGTCATTTATAATTGGAAAAACTCCAGTTGGAAATTTTTCCAAAAATCAGAAAAAAATTTTTGTTAACTAAATGGGACAGTAGTCTGCCATTCCACAATGAAAACAGGGAAAGGAAAAAAAAAATATTAGAAAATTGTTTTATTCTTTGAACTAAAGGAAGTGGAGCTTACCTTCCTGAACCTGCTTCTTTGCATGCAAAGGTTATTGGGAGTCTGAGATACTTTTCCTCACTTTTTAGGGTTTTTTAGTAGCTATACTCCATTGATTTTGTGACAATATATATGAGATTCCATGTAAATGTTCAAAATGGAAAATGCTTTTTTTTAGAAAAAAAAAAAAGAAAACTAATTCTGTAGAACTTCCCTGAATTGGTTTTGAGAATAAAAAATAAACATAATCAAAAGGAACTCCCAATTGATTAAGAAGACCCACGATTTAACATTATCGAGGTCAGAAATTATCTAGGTATATGGTGTAAATACTCAGACTATTTAGATCAGCTATATTGTGAATTTTTAAAAATATTAGAATACCATTACAAGTAGAGATGAAATAAAGTGACATCTTTGAGCAATCTGGAAAAAAATATGGCCAGGTAATTAAATATTCCCAGTATAAATGGATGGAAATGGTTTAGAAGACATTTCTGTGAGACCCAGCCTGAAATATGATCAGTCCAGCCTTCGTACAAGTTTTCTGACTGAGGCCCTGGTATAGTCAAAGCATATACTATGGCATATAAAAGTAGAATTAACAGGTTTCAAGCAGCCACAGAATATGTCTGTGTCATAGCATTCTGAAGAGTTTCTGAGGATGCTGTTTTGTCCTATCTTTCAATTTATGCATTCTCACTGCTGTGCAGACATAAACAGAAATTATCTTCCCAAACCCTGTGTAAGGCTAACATTTATGCACCCAGAGTTTTTCATTCTGGTCAGCTTATAAAGAAAAGTTAATTGGAAAGGATGACAAAATATTTTCTGGTTTTACTGCGAATGGGATTTAATCTGAAATGTTATGTTAAAAATTGAAAAATTCAGGAAAAGAAATAATGCTATGATGGGAAACAAGAAAGGATGATTCATGGTGGCGGTGTTATTTAGAGACCCAAAAAGAGCTTGCAAGCATTGTGTATGGAAACCAGTATGTTGATTTGTATGAATTAATACTATTCTGTATGAGAATGAAGATATTGAGTGTGTAACATACTGTGTGGACTTCTGAATGCAAAATTACTGTTCAAGACAGACCCCTTTTGAAAATGTAGCTCAGTAAATTTACTCAGTTTATATACAAAAGCCATTTATGTTGGAAGCTCTTCTGCAGTTCCCACAGCATTTTCTTCTTCTATAAGGAGAGCTGTCTGGTGTCCTGATAACATACAGTGCAAAAACATTTCATGGTACTTTAAATACATTACAATGCAGTTTATTTTTCTGTTTATTTCCAGAAGAGATATGTACCCTTGTAATTGCAGAAACTTTTCCTGAAGATTCAGGACTTTTCACATGCACAGCAACAAATGAACATGGTTCAGTAACAAGCAGTGCACAACTAACTGTCTGTTCAGGTATGTGATGAAGGCAAAGAAGAAATTTTAATCATAGATCTTTGATAATTAACTTATCTGTGAAGTTATCAGTCTGCTTCCCTTGCAGAAAAGGACTGCTGTAAAACAGGGGTCTAGTCAACATCAGAGCATTCATATGTAGCAAACTGCATGTTTTTATTTTCTCATTTCCTAATTTAATATTTTTATTCATGTAAACTATGTTTTTAAACTGTCTGCCACAAGTTTGGCAGGATTTTAAGCATTAGAGTTCTGGGACTAGATGGCAGCAGAGGCAAAATGAAAGCAGATGAAAGTATGCTACCAAAGGTGGCATATGCTTTTCATAAAATAAAAAACTGTGACGTGCTATGTTTAGTTTTGTAACATGTTTACATATTTATTGTTGCAGAATGTACTAACCCAGCTGTCATTGCACACATACCATGTATACATAGATCCTTCAGTATTTTTAAATCATTTGTTCTTAAATAATGCCAAGACTCCAGGAAGAGGAAATGCTGTTTCAGCTGTTATTGTCCCATAGTACTTGACAATTTCAATTAGTGACTGAATTTCTGGAACAGATTTACAGGGATCCATAAGGTTCCTTATTGTGCCTTTTGCATAGGCAAAATCAGAAAATGAATAGCCAGTCACATATTAATTCAGCACAAATTATCAACAGGAGGTCTAGAAAAACATCTGTACAGAACCAAATAGATCTCACCTTAACAAATTGAAAGTAAAGTATGTGCATACCATGTACTCTGTCTATGACTTGTTGGAGAGAGATGCCTTTTGATTTCTTTTAGCCAGCTCAGAAAGCTCTACTCATGAATCACTGACAAGAGAATCCAACAGTGATGATTTCCATCATTTCCCACCACTTCCTCCAGTTGAAATTAGCTCTCTTGAGTTTCCTCCTAAGAAACTTACAGAGACCCACCAAGCAAACAACACTGAGTTGAGATCTGGCATGACAGCCCTTCAACTACAGCTCAATTCATCTGATGAAAAAACAAATGGCATCTATCCCATTCATGGAATAAATGGAATGATTAACAGCAAGCCAAATGGTGATAAATCCATCTCACCTCCAGCTGTCTTGCCTTCACCCATAAAGGAGCCACCACCTGTGCTTGCCAAACCAAAGCTGTGAGTACTTTTTGTTTGTTTTTTGTCTCCTATAAACTTGGTATTTGTTAAAAGCAAACGTTTGCTTGCAGTAATTGTATTAAACAAACAACGGACAATGATTGTGCTGTTCTTTAAGCAATCTTCATATTGCTGTGATTTCTGTCCTAAAGAAGCTGTGTTCTTTCTCATAGTGCTACATCAAAGGGAAGTGCAATATATATGCAAAATTATATATGAAAGATTTAAGATAAGGTCACAAAAAAGAAATACATGGTGGTGGCTGTTCTGCTTTTTACTCTTACTCACTTCAATGTCATAGTGGCCTGAGATTATTGCATGCTGTTCCTTTTTCAAGAGTGGCTGGCTATCTTTATCCTGAACGTTCATGGTTTTATGTAGTCACTGGATATGCAGGTGTGTAATGCTTGTATTATTTCTTACATTATGTTTATATATAACATGTAATCTGTTTGGCAGCAGAGTGAGTTACAATGGTTCTTTAAAACTGAAAATCTGAAAATTAAAAACTCAAGGAGGGGAGAGAGAAATAAGTGGGGAAAAAAATGTAATGACGTTTTTACCCCGTGTTAGTGATGATACTGCCCTTATGCGTGAGTGATCTTATGCTGTTAACTTGTAGCTGAACTTTAACATTGTGCATTCTCCTATTTTCCATCTCCTTCAAGAATTTTTGGGCTGTGACAAAGGAACTAAATTATTATTTTATTTCATTTACATCAATAATCAGAAGAGATTATTAATTATAAAAATGTGTTTGAGAAGAAGCATGACATATGCTTCTGACGTGATCTTCAAACTTAGCAAGGTCATTTGCTTAATTACATGTCTTCACAGGATAGCTTGCAAAATATAAAAATGTTGTTCTTTTAGCAATAATGTACTGAATTTAAATACATAAAAATAATATGCTTGAAGCAGCAAGCCAACAGTATTCCTTTCTGCACTTACCACTTTTTTCTTTCTTTTGCTCTTTCTCATTCTAAGCAGTCTCTGACAACTGTAGAAGAGCAGGAGGAATGGAAGTAGAAAGACAGTGGTAGAAGAATAGTATATATGATGGTGACTATATGTATGGGAGGGAGGTTGCTGAGGATAGCAAGTTACAGATGATACGTGGTGTAGAGTGAGCCAGGTGGCCCTGTACCCAGCACATCTGTTGCAAGACACGTTTGTGAAGAAAGGAGATAGCAGTTCCAGCAGAGCAGTAAAAATCAAATTTCACCCTGGAGCTTTCTTTCCCAGAAGTAATGTTGCCCTAGATAAAGGAGAGAAGGCTGTGTAATAGATTTCCCATTGAATAATATTCACTGCTACTTATACAAGCTTGTTTTGTTTTTAAGCGTAGAGTCAGCATATAAAGAGGTGAATATTGTATACAGTGGTGTGAGAGGGATGCTATTACTAGAATCCTTTATGTTGCTGATGTCCAGATTGATGATCCTGGGGTTCCTAGTGCAATTGCACTTGAGTCCTGTATTCTACCATTAACATCACTTGATGTAATCTTGATTGCAGTTAAGTTACGTGTTTTGTATGGCCAAAGCTAATGTAAGTCTATATTGTTGTCAGAAATGGAAATCTTGCCTTCCCCTCAGCCAAGTATTTTGCTCCTAAGCATAGTGATAACTTAAGAAAGGTGCTAACAGGAGGAGGAAAATAAATATCTGGTTGCAGAGACCTGAAATCAGCTTTCAGCATTTGGGAAACTGCATCCTAAGTCAAAGCTAACAAAATAATTGCATTAGAATTAGCTGAACAATGAAGTAGCTATCTCAACCAGGAAACTGATCCCTCTTAAAGAGAACTTATCTATGGAGTTGTATCTGTCCATGGAGTATTAGTATTTGATGACAGAAGCAGCATATATTAGCAATGACGTAACAGCAAACATGTTTATTATAATTATTTTTTTTTAATATATCATTTAATATATCATTTAAACATTTAAAGTAATGTTGTCTATGTGGGAAGCTTGAAGCTTCTGAATATCATTAGTGAGTTTTAGTTTTGATGAAGACTGATATTAAATTTCCAAGTGAACCTTTTTTTTTCAAGCTTATCTTAACTTATAAATGAATTAACAGGTTTGTCTGTGTACTCTCTGGAAACGGTTTATTCACCCAACACTGAAAATAACTGCAAAGAGTTTTGGAATAATGGGCTGGTTTTCAGTTGTTGTTGTTGTTGTTTTAACAAGAAGTAGAGACTAAGTACCTTCTTGGAGTATTAAATACAATGCAGCTGTAACCAACATCTATAAGTAATGATTTACCACAATGCAAGAGCTGGCATGCTATGCAGAGTTACTGTAGTTGTTTTCAGGCTTGAGAAGTGATTTTGCCACAAAATGCTCATTTTGTGGTTACAGACACTAAAGTTAAGTAATCCTTAAGCCATAGTATTAGTTGTCGCCTCTTTCTGGTGCTGAGAATATTTAAAACAGACTTTAATGTGATAATATACAGAAAATTCTTGGGGAAAATGTTTTAGAGAATTAACTGGGAAACCAGTCCATATCAGATAGTTTGCTAACACAGAATTTAGAATTTTAGAACTTTGAATTTTTCATACCTTTTTTACTACATCAGTTTATGTAGAGAAGTAAGGAAAAACTTTTGAACAGAGACCAAAAAAACCCTAGATTTCTGTAATTCTGATCTCTGCTGCTGTGACCTATTTGAAGAGGTTAAGCTGCTTGTTAGAGTGCATTGAGTTTTCCAGGCAATTTTGTATAATGTGCAGATGAGCTTTCAGAAGTATCACTGTAAGTGTCTGGTATCTTCAGATATTTTGCATCTCTCAGAATTAGATAAATAATTGTTAATATTAATTTCAGTGTGTAGCCTGCATGTGAAATTACTGCCTTAAACTTCTCACAATCCTCAGTTTGAATGTCTTCAAAAAAGACAGGACACTGTTCTGTAGAACTGTATATAACTTGTCCATGAACAACTTCCGTTCTAGTGGCCTAATATTACTATTATTTTTCTATGTGCCTGTTAAAGCAGTAACAGAAAAGACGGTGTTTATATGGATACTGGCTGCACCTAGGTACATGTTGGCAGTTGACTTTATATCAAGCTGTCAGTTCAAGGTTCATAAATTCAATGTCATTACAGCATGATACCAGAATTTCCCAACAGGAGAGTTTCTCTTCAAATGACTACTGCTTTCTGTTGTGTTGGGAATGTCACTCCAGTCTGTCATATATAATGGTCAGAAAGAGTATTAGCTTAGCAGAAGCCATTTTCTTCCATACTTCTCCCTTGCAGATGCAGAGAGCAACCGTAGGTATTGAAAGCTTTCTTTCTATAGTTCATCCATTAACATAAACTCAAAAGAAGTCAGTAGGAAGTTATGTGTTGGACACCTTTAAAATTAGCACAGCAATACTTGCTCTAGTACAACGATCAATATTTTGTTTTATTTCATTACTCTGAGAATTTGTGTTCTGCATGAGCAGAAATATGGTTGGACTTGGTGATCTCAGAGGTCCTTTCCAACTGAAACAATTCTGTGATTCCATGATTCTGTGATTCACCACCTCTTGAACAATGAACAATGTCCTAGTGGAGTTTCCATATTTCTCCAAAAGCAAAGTTAAAAAAAAAGAAGGCAGGTAGAACTGTCAATCAGAATTATGTTCAGTATATATATATGCAGGTGTTCAGTGTATATATATATGCAGGTTTTATTTTCTACAGCAAAAAATGTGGGAAATGAAAACTTTATCATTACAGAAATGAAAAAGGAAAACAAAACATGGCTGATACAAAAAAAAAAAAAAAGTTAAATTATACCAACAATAATGTAAATGAAAAAGCAATAATTTAAAATTCCATAGAGTCTGAAAAATCACACTACAAATATGTACTCTTATTCCCTATGAGACACTGGCTAGCATCCCCTGTAATACTTTCTGATAGAAAAAAAGGTGTAAAGTAATGTATAATTGATGCCCCCATATTCTATAAGGCTGAATGAAATTCAAAGTTGTCAATATTCATAGTATTATACTTGGAAATGAACAAGACAATCTTCATCTGCAGAGAAAAATTGTGACACTTGTTTACTGTAGGAGTTAGTGATCACAATAAACATGCAATTTCACATTCTTGAGCAAAATTCCATCCAGGTCCAGTTCTGTTTCATCTGCTGCGTTCTTTCAAGGTTGATAAGAACCTTTGGATCCTTATCTTGATAATAACGTCTACCCGCAATAAAACTTTAATCTGCATGTATTTTCTGCTGTAGTAGAAATAACTAATGTTAACATGGAGGAGCAAAATTTGCTAAAATGTAAAACAGGATAACTGCACAGGAATTTAATCACTTGATCATAGTAAGTTCTGAGCATTTTTACATCTGTTTTCACAATTAATATATGAATGGTTCATTGGTACTACTTTTTGTTTTTCTCTCTTATTTCATACCAGCATTTTTTTAACAAGATTAAAGATAAACCAAGGGAAACTTCAGTAAAGGATTTCCATTTCATTGGCTACTAACCAACAGGCACTTGTTATACTAGGAATGGGGTTTATGACTTACAAATCATATGCAAAAATAGAAGCGGCTTTATGAGCAAATATGCTAAGAGAAAAGAGACTGTCTTCAATTTCTCAGGCTATTTGCTTACTCAAAAGTTGCAAATCCTGAGAAGGAATGACAAGTATTATAATGCCTCATGGCACACCTGTGAACTGAATGCAGTAGATTAAGGAAGTCAACTAATACCTTGGTTTAAACTAACCTAGTGATGTTAGATCACTGTGGAAAACTAGGAGACCACTGGGAGACAGAAGAGAGGAAACAGGAAGTGTTATGAAATATGGTTGTAAGTCGCATTTATTTACCATGTTCTTTATCTCACTGTTTAAAGAATGAAGGGAGTGCTACCAAAAGAAAGAAATAGATCAGTGGAACAAAGTTTCTGAGCACTTTTTTGGTATGATAGATTGATGTTTGCAGATAGAAGGGATGAAAAATCACAGGCAATAGGATGTTGCAGCTGTAGAACCAGCTACCTGTTAAAAAGTTTGCAGTGACATGCAGTGAGAGGACTAGAAACAAACTGGCATTTTCTTCAAGTTATAATGATGCTAAAAACTAAGTCTTTCTAGGTATCTTTGAGCTATGGAATCATGTGGATAAAAAATAACCAGACAGCATTACAGAATAAAGACAGCAAAGGTGTGGGTGGTGTGGGGCAGAGCATGTATTTGGAGTGGCTTGTTTTTTTCTGTAACAAGGTTGAGTAGATCAGTGTGCCAGCAGTTTATGATGCACCTTTGAACCAGAAAATGCAGGAAGAAATGTACCACCCACCTGCAAGAACAGTTCATGGTAGTCTTACAATAATTGTGAACTAAAAGCATTGAGATGAAACATTTTGACTTCTAAAAGATTTCTGGGTGTTATGGTTTTGTTTTGTTTTTTTCTTTCCTTCTTGCTGAAACAACTGGATGGATTTACTACTAGGAAATGTTCAAGCAAAGCAAATCCTAGTGTTCAGTTCTTCTAATATGCAGCAGTTCCTGAGAGTTTCTCAGTGTGGTTTTTGGATAGGGAGTTCCTGTAGAAATGTTCAGGGATCTCTTGGTATCACAGAACAGAGTTCTGAAACAAGTTGATTAAATACTTGCCTGCATGCTAATCCTTGGAGACTAACCCTCATAGGTACTTACTTCATATTTACATGGCTTTAAAAATGACATGCACCCACATTTGCCTTGATACTGTTTTGTCCCTGACCTCATAATTATCCAATCTAGACGTAATTTTGAACATTTAAAAATATAATATTTTACTGAGTAGAAGAAGAAGAAGAAGAAGAAAGGGAGGTGAGAGGGATATATTTTTTATTTTGCAGTACCTCTATCTTGCGCTGCCTCTGAGGCAGAAAGAGAAAAAGAGGAATGCTAAATTTTAAAGTACCATTAGTAGTAAGTCTGTCATCTTTGCCTTCTGAGTAACTTCCTAGAGAAAGGTGCCTTCTGGTTCAGGTGAAGAGCTTTTAACTAATAGGACAGAAAACTGCACTGCCACTGCCTTTGGCGTCCAGGTTTGTCAAGAAATGAAAATAACTTCTGCATAAGCACTTGGTATTCTAATCCAAAATGAGAAACTGGAAATCCATACTCAACAAAGACATTATGTGGAAGTTGATTAATACTAGAAAACACAATTTGCCTTTTAGAAAATTTGCTTGTACCTTTTGTACAGGTATTGACAGTACTTTTTATCATGTTTTTTGCTGAGTATAAAACTGATCAAGAAATTGAAATGAAAGCTCATTCAATATCCATTTAAGAGAATGTGAGAGTTACTGACTAAAGCTTGTTCTGTCAATGGTCACTTTGTTTGGAAAATGTGTTTGGTAAGGATAGGTAAACATACAAGTATAAAGTTCCTTTTGATAATACGACCTTTGAAGTATCACGGACACTTCGGTGTTCCATGATAGGTATAAATATAATCATGGGGTGAACAGCAGATACTCTGTTAGAATGGAATTTGGCTTGAAATCTGCAAGAATATGAGGACTGATTAGCAATTGCTCTATCATTCTTTCCTTCAAGAAATATAAAAAAGAAGGTAATTTGAGGATTCATTTAACAAGGCTAATTTCTGAATAGCTAATTTACTGCATACCTTTTTGGTGTAATACATAAGCAAAAAAGTAGCTAAAATAATTACAAGTTGAAGTGATGGCTACTCAGACTCCCAGTATCTACTGCTAGGGTGTACTCTTGCCTTTTTTTTTTTATTATTGAAGTGATATAAGTTTCTGATGTTTTCCATGCTTCTTCCAACTGCAATTATATTACCAAATTTTCCATGTATATAATTTCAAGTTCTCTTCCTTGTCCTCATGTTTATCTTACATTATCTTTTGCATTTATTTACAGTAACCATGTTTTCATTTTCTGCCCCATGTTAAAAATTTTTTCATGGTGATAAAAACAGGAGGTTAGAACTCAATGGCATTCGGTTCTGTCTAGTTCAGCTATAATATTTTGGATAAAGAATTTCTATGTGCTAATTTTTTGTCATATACAGAATCAGTGGAGGTGTCAGGATTTAAAGATGTCAGTCAGTTAAAACTATATTTGTAGTTTATGTATGCAAGCAAGTATCATAAACTTGCACAAGCTGAGTGCACAAACTAAATAGATAGAAGACCTAAGAACCAAGCAAGTGTTGCAGGTCCTGTTTTGTCCTCTTTATCAATGCTATCAAATATTTCTTGTCATAAGTAGCTTTATTGCTCTCACAGAATATTTATGAAGAATAGAAAAGACTTATCCAGTGGAGGGAGCTGTGTTGCTCGGGTAGATGTCTGTCAAGGACACAGCTTGATACTTTCTAGAATACTGAAAAAAGAATCTGAGAGCCAGGGATGAAGGTTGGTGGAGGGGTGGACAATTTCCAGAGATGTTGTTCATGCCCTAGCAGGAATATCAGGTTGGAAGCATGAGTCTAAAATTTGGCTGCAGGGGGAAAGTTGCATATTTGGTTCAAAACTACTAATAATGAAGGCAGAAAAGATCCCAAATGTTTAGGATAGCATGCTAGCAGTGTTTTCACAGAATATTTTAAGGACTAATATATAAAATGTCTCCAGGGGATGACAAAGGGCTGACCTTTATATCAACTAGAACAGTTGTTTAATAGAGATACAATCACCTTTTTACCTTCTGGTATAATTAATAATATATTTTTAATATGTATATGTGTAGTGTGTTTGTATAAAAAAATACTCCTGAGAACCTAACACAGTTAAGATCTGTGATGCTGTAAAACTCCTGCCTTATCTTATGTAAGGCCTTTAGGTATCCTCACCAAGCAGTAGACTGCATTTAGTCAGAAAAATAATGAACATGTATGAAAGGAATGGAATCAGACCCCTAGTAAATGAGCTTGATTGATGTCACCTGCAAGTTAAAGTTTAATCAAAATAACCTCTGATTTGTTGACTCTACTTACCAATACTGTGGGGACTGAGTGTCTATATTTTTGTCTATTTTATAAATTTGATAAATGTCAATCCAGTATAAGTATGCTGATTTGACATCCAGAGAATGATGGCAGCAGCTGAAAAATGTATTTAGGAAAATGGGTAGAATGCCATTAAAATCTGTAATTTTTTCAGTAACATCTGTCTTCTGCTTGTGTTAGACTTACAAATTAGCTTGCAGAAAATAATTGAAAGATATGACCTATGTTTACAAAACCAGAAATATTTAAGACTGAGTAAAGAAGCTTACTCAGTTAAAATTCCTTGGTGAAGTTCACAGTAATTTAATTTCTTAGTATTTTTAGTATATTAGTACTGAAAACTTACAAATATTTAGTTTTTTCTCTCTGTCATTCATTTCATTAAAGTTAATTCAGTGCAAGGGGTAGTAGTTTACTCAAATCTTGTTGCAGTTGTTAATATATTCCTGAGTGAAAAATGGAGATGAGGAGATAGTAATAACAATGCATTAGAAAAAAAATCTCTTAGATTATTGCATGAAAAATCCTTGTCCTAATAACTTAAGAAGTGCAATTAAAGGAAAAAGTTTCTTTAAGTTTCTTTTTAAAAAAAAATTTTTGTTAAAATAATTGTAATGAAAAAAAAAAAGTTAAATTAACTAGAGCTTGAGGTAGCTTTTCCTTCATTCCCTTTCTGTCACTTGCTGTCACTCGTGTGCTCTCTCACCCACACTTGCTCTTACCTATTCTCTTTCCCTGCTGCTTTCACTCTGATGGAAAGCCTTCACAATTCCTACAGATGAATCTATGCTATTAGCATAAGGTCCATCACTTCAGGATAAGGAAGATTTTGTGTTATTTGTGCTGTCATGTTTTCATGAGGCCTCAGTAGTTTCTTAGCAGAGTCAGAGGAAAAACTCATAGTATGTTTTCCATTTGAAATACAACAATGTAAGAGTTGCTGTAGAAAATCCTTTTGTTCTCTGTGAGTTTTGGTTTATAATATAGCTGTTGCATTCATTTTCCTGCTTGGAGAAATTAAATATTTGGATGTTCCTGACAGATGCATAAAATGCAGATCAAGTTACTTAAATTGTCAGTGAGTGAAACCTTGAACAGACCATGTAGAAGTCTGAATTTTTAATTTAAAAATTCTTACTAAAGAGGTTTCATTAAAGACCCTGTGGAAAATATTTCTAGTGAACTGATAAGTTCTTTCTGTACAGTGATTAAGACTTTGTCAAATGCAAGTCTTCCTCTATACTCCATGCAGAACTGGATGCGCTCTCATTGTACAATGGACAAAAGTATACCACCAATTCTTATTTCTATGAATACCAAGCAAGACATTCTCTTGTTGGTAAGATACTTGCTTCACCCATGTCATGTAAGTGGCAAGTTGATGAAAATTTGTGAATGTAGCAGATGTGAGCTTACCCTGCCAAACTTTGGTTCTAGTTTTAAATATATGTAAATAGAAGTATAAAAATTCTAGAAACATAAGAACCTGCAATTGGCCTATGGGATAATATTTAAAATTTCTCACTGATTGCAGAAGGATACTTTCTCATTATGTAATTTTCTGCTTATTCTGTGTGCTAGAGACTAGCCTGCAATCTGGAAGAAAATAATCTTCTATAATATTGAATGTGTGCAGTATACTTGCCAAACATTAACAGGTAGTGATCTTACAGTAATTTATCCGAGTTTATCTTGTAGACTTTCATGAAGTATTTTGCCAGTGAATGCATTGTGTAAGTCCTTTGATATTTTTTCTTGTTTCTTATCTGTATCTGTTTCCTTTTTATATTTCCACCTGTAACTGATTTCTTAAAATAAGGATTTCTTCAGGTTTTATTTGTGTTGGCAACTACAGTCAGTGTTATTTTTTATTTGGAAGAGAATGAGGGAAGTAAACAAACTTTACTAAGGTTATAGTCTCCAGAGTCCTACTGATGACTTTCATTCAGATTACTTGAATGCCACCTCTTTCTAGCTCAGCTTCTATAACATGAATTGGGTGAGCCAACCTTGTATCTCCACAGAATCTTCCCTGGAGTTCAAGAACAGCAACAGCTGTGCAAGTGATGATCTGGTTGAACAAACCAACTCTGTGGTTCAATAGCAGTGTATTTCCTGGTAGATGAGTAAAGTAGAGCATCAACAGGACAGGCAGTTCCAAAAATCAAAGCAGAATGGCATGGATTGCTGCTGTTACAGTTTAGGGAAAGTTTAATGAATGTTACGTAGCACACTTACTTTGAGAGAGTGACTACTAATTAAATACTCACAGAAAGTTCAACCAACCTCAAGTGTCAACAGTTTTATGGCTGGAGTTTGTTTCTGGTTTCACCTAAAGCATGGAAGCATTTTTATTTTCCACATTTCTTAGTTCAGTTTCGTTTTCTCTTGTGGCACTTTTAAGAAAAATGTTTTTTACATTATTAAGTGTTCAAAACCTACAATACTGAAATTGCAAATGTTATTTGAACCTATCTGGTTTTATTTTCTGACAACTGATTGCTCTAAACTTGCATATCATAGAATCATAGAATGGTTAGAGTTGGAAGGGACCTTAAAGATCAGTGAGTTTCAAACCCCCTGCCATGGGCAGGGACACCTCCCACCAGACCAGGTTGCTCAAAGCCACATCCAGCTCAGCCTTAAACACCCCCAGGGATGGAGCAAAACAGGATAAAATTGTCATTGGGAATTATATGGATGTGAGAAGTCCTCTTAAATGCTTCATTTTATCATTTTTTAAAGTTAATTTCTGTGGTATTTTAAATACTTAGGGAAATAGTTGTCATATTATCTTAGATGTTATTGACTTTCTGAAATTGCTCTGAATTTTGAGTTGGATGCCCTTCAACTTTTGTTTACTTTTATAATGCTCCCTGGAAATTAAACTCTTCCTCCCTAATGTAATACAGGATAAACAGTGCTTGCTGTCAGAAACAGAAATTCACAGCTACCCTTTTGGCCCACTTACAAATTATGTTTACTTAACTCTCAGCACAGTCTAAAATTGACTTTAGTGACATTTGCAGACTTTGCTATCTGGTAAACGCCTGTCTGAGTGAAACTGCCAAGTCAGCCCCAGAAGTCAGAGCTGTGCGCCTTAAGCTTCCATTAAAGCACACAGACATAGTGCTGCTTATCAGTAAACGCTATAAAAATATGCAGCATGAAAGACTCAATAAGCATGAACATCCTATCAGGTCCATAGTCATTGGGATCATGTAAGAAGTTTTATCAAAGTCATAGAAGATTTTATCCATGTGCCACAGCAGAAGACTTTATGTGGTGCATCTAAAACACCTGTCTCAAAATATTCACAATATGGGAGTGGAGAGGACAAAAACCTCTTACAAATGTCAGGGATTACAGATGTCCATCCTGATTGGTGCTGTACTATAGGTAAATATATCTTTTTTTTTCCCTAGCGTATGTGTTTGTGTAGACAGATTATGAATAGCTAACAATTAAAGACAGCAGAGATGTTTGTCACTGAGCTAGGACTCTGGAGTTCCAAAACTTATGCGTGTACCTTTTGCTCTGGCCAATTTTCTTTTCCTATGTGAATTCTTGTCCCTGGCAGTAGGAAGACACAAGACAAAAGAGAACTGGAATTTTCTGTCACTGATTCTCAGGATTTCATAATTAACTGTAGTTGCAGTAATGTGTTTTATTGGAGAGGGCTACAGACAAGACTTTTTGAATTTTATGTTTTCCAAACATAATGTGTAATTTCATTGCATTGTGAGCTGCTAAATGCCATCCTCACAACATTCCTAGGTTGAGGAATTCAGAGGAAAAAACCCTTAGTTCTTGGTAAGAGTAGAAACAGATAAAACAGCTTATTATGGATATTGCAGAATTATCATCAGCTAATTAAGGTATTCCATGGTATTCTTATGGCTAAGGTAAATATTTAGGTTCTAATTATTCTGTGTTTCATTAAGGAAAAAAAAGTCTGGATGGATAGTCCAGATTTTACTCACACTCGGAATATTGCGGGGGTATCTACCATGGCTTTTATAAATAGGCATGTTGCTTATTCAGGTTTCCACATTGTTTATGATCACATTAGTTGTAGTCTGTGTCTGGCAGCAAATCCCCTTTTTCATCAGAATCCCTATAGTGGGGCTGTTAACACTGCACTTAAGGTTCTCTGCTGTAAGCTTTGGAGGGAAGACAGCTGTTAAGAAATGTAGACCATTATAGGAGAATCATATTTTATCCTCGATACAGTCTAATTTCTCACAAGTTATCAGTGTATCAATGGTTCTATAGCAGGATGATTTCATGAGAAAAACTCATCTGGAAACTTCAGGAATGCATTTTGGTTTAACCTGAGTCGGGGGTAGAAGTTATTCAACACAGTAATATTCTGTTCTGACTGGTAAAGTGGTATTTTAAATATACCTGCCAATTTTTTATAGTATTAAAAAGAAGACATTGAAGGAGGATCTAAATTGCCTTGACATGTATTGTTATATTGCCAGAATGAAAAATTAGTTAATCCTAACAAATTAATGACACAACAATAAGAAAGACAGAATTAAATAGTCTTTATTCAGGTGCTTTTCCTAAATCTGTGAAACTGGAACACAGAGGGTTTGAAATCTTGCATTTAAGACATGCTTCTGAAAATAAGTATGGGAACATAAAGAAAATATTGACACATAGGTGTTTTGCTTGGTTACTGCCTATCCAATCTGCAATGGAACACAAGTGTAGCTCATCAAAATAGCCAAAGGAAGGGGAAAAGGGTTTTTATAAGAAGAAAAAAAAAAAAAAGTTAAATATATGAGTGAATAAGCTTCCCAGGCTTTGATGTAGCAGGCTTTTTTATATGAGGTTTGTTCTGCCAGTTCTGAGCAGGAGAGAGCATGCATGTCAAATCCTTTTTCAGACAAGCCTCTCTGATTTCTGCCAGAGAACCGGCCTTAATAAAGCAAGGCAAAATTAACCCTTATTTAAGAAAACAACAGCTTTATGGAACTTGAAGCTCACTGAAATGATGCTTCTAACAATAGACATGGATGTAGGCCATTAAATAAATCATGCCATTGTTTCAAAAATGAGATAAGGCCAATTCAGAACAAACTTTCAGGTCACTAGAACAAATGGTAATTTCCTGAATTATCACTTAACTTTTCTGAAAAAAACTAATGAAAAAGTCAGTCAACAATTACTGACATTTTATATCTGAACCCCACCCCCCCCCCCCCCCCACCGCACCANCCCCCCCCCCCCCCGCAACTTACTGGTAAAACATGAGGTAGATAAATGTGTATTCTTTTGCTATTATCATACCATTTATACTGGTATAAGTAATGACATAAGCAGTTAAACATAGAAAATATTTATCTCTTTGTTTTAAGTCTTAGTATAGTATGTTATGTCCTTCTTTTCTGGCAAACAAAATTCAGAACAAAAGAACAGCTTTGAAAGATAAAATCTGATCCTCCTAAAAAAGGCATGCACATACTAAGAAACCCTGCTGAAGCCACATCTAAATCCCAGTTTATACTCAAACAGTGAAAGAGCAAGCTCTGGACTGCCAAGCCTTATCAGGCGATATTTGGAATGAAACATTTGGATTCAGTGCTCTCGGATAACAATATTCTGCAAAGCTTTACAGATAAAGGTTAAAATGTAATAATAGATGAGTACTAGTATGATTTTAGTGTCTTGTGAAAGCAATGGCTGGGGATTTGGACAACATAAACATAGCTTATTAAAGGAAATATTAAGGATAGGAAATGGCTGTTTGTGTGCAACATGTTGCGTACCACTTGTGCATTTAAAGTTTACAAACCCGTGGAATGTTTCAGAAAAACACTGGGAAACTACATCCACTTTTTGCCAATGGAAAATGCAGTACAGCATTATTTAAGGACAGAATAACATTTTTAAGAGTACAGATATCAGACAGTAATTTTATTAGCTTTGTATGCTGGCTGCTGGTTGTTGACCTTGCTGAAAATATGTAGCAAATACTTTGAGTTCTCTGTACCCATTTGCTCTTGCCTGTTCAGGAATCCATATACTTTTAAACATAGTAACCAGTTCTAATATTGCTTTTATACCACCTGGTGCCCTCCATGAATCAGAACCTATTTTTAGGTATGGTCAAAGGATTTCTCATAAGCTTTCAGAAAACAGTTCCTTTACAGCCTCACATTTTATTTCTTTAATTTGTGGTTAGAAGGAAGGTTCCTTTTCTTTCCCAGTACAGGGAGAAACTTCAGAAAAAGTAAATGAGAGAGAAATACTCTCTCTAAAATGAGAAAGAAATATTATGAACATAAAATACTGACATAAATGCAAAAACAGTTCTGAAAAGACAAAGGTATTTTTGTAATTTTTCAATTTTGAACTCTAGAAATATCCAAACCATAAACTTTCAGATCCCTGTTTTCATTTGCAATGACCTGACTCTGATTTTCTTTGGCTTTAGCAGAATATCCACTTAATACTGTATGTGTATGTAGCTGCTTGGAAACAGTTTTTAAAACCCAGTAATATTGTAGCTTATTTTAGCCAGAAATTCAAATGGACTTTGTTCTGTTTGATACCACTAAATCCTTTTATTTTTTTGGTTGGAAAGGGATAGACTTTTGTAAGACTATTTGAAATGACCTATATATGTTAATATGAAATTAATGAGAAGGGCTTTTTCAGATACTAATCATTTAATCTCTTCTGAATATTTGCAGACTATGATAATTATCTTTCTTTAAGTGCCCAAAAGGTACTTTAGTCAAGTGCTGGCTGGAGTAGAAGCCTGCCACATTTCTTACTATTCCTCAGAGCAATGATATTACACAAATCTCCTAGAATGCGGAAATTAGGGGGTTATCAGGTCCTTTCTTTTATGAACAAAAAATATCTAAAATGTATGTTGGTTAGGTCTATGGTTATGATAGTGAGTAAGAATGTATGTATATGTGTATGGATTCCTATGATAATCCTTTTAAAAGATTCCTACACTTAAAAATATTTTCTAATACTCAAGAGGAGACATCAATCCTAGCAGTTTTGAAATAATGTACACTAGTTATTGCACTTGGCATCCAATATACTGAATGGGAATTCACTTTCAGTTTTGTGATATTACCTGGAAAAGACTTTTGCTGTCATTTTGGTTAGTTAATGGTGGGGATCCTGTTGCTCTTGTCTTCCCCTTGTTTGACAGTTGTGCTGAATTTGAACCAGTGAAGCTGGTTCCAGGTTTATTGATGGACTACATGTGGCATACTGGTACTTCAAGAATATTAAGATATCTGCCTCTAATGCTTCACAGATTCAAAATTATTAACACATGAAATTTCTCCCTGGGCTTTGATTGCCAAGAATTGTGTTTACAACTACCTCCTCAACATCACTGTCTCCCAGGAGCAAATCTGAAGGACCTGCTAACCTGCTATCTCTCCACTGGGGTAGAGACAGCATCAATTTGACTATACGGTTGATGGATCAGGAGACCTACTAAACTAAGGCCCAGCCAAACTTGTTCCTTTAAGCTGTCAAAAATGGCTATATTTTTTCTCCTTTTCTCTGGTACAGGCAAACACTGGTTCCAGATTGAGAGACTGTTAGTTGCTAGATTAACTGTATGGATTAGTTCCATCCTGTACACAGGAGGAAACTCATGCAGCACTCAGACGCCTGGCACTTCTTTTGACACTTCACATGAGGTTTTCACAGCTCACTTCATATGATCAATTAAATTCTGTCATCTGTTTATCTTCAGTATGTCTTCAGTGTGAGTTGCACTGATGAGGCTGGTTTCACACAGTCGTTTAGAGGTCAGTCTTCATACAATGTGTTAAAAGTCAGTTTGCAGTTATCTAATCCAAGCTTGCTGAACTGGAGTCAAGTTTGTTTGTTGGGGTTTTTTTAATAAACATTATTTATGACAAAATAAGGCTGCCAAAGCAGCACAGAAAATGTAAAACTGTGATAGTGCATTGGCAATTTCAAAATTAAGCCTAAATTATGTTGAGTTATTTGGCAGTGCGTAGTTGCAGGGTCACTTTTGTATGAGAATATTCTTAAAACAAAAACTACAATTGATACACTCTTGTTTTACCAAACTGCCAAAAGACGTTTCAGGTAAAGCTGTCCGTTTAAAACTGGTTTGTTCAGTTCAGTCAGTTTGAGACAGCCTGCCAAAACAAGGAAGGTTACTCTAAATCACTGTAAACATGCTCTGGGAAGGAGAAGACAGTAGTTGTTTCTTGACCAATTAATTACACACTTCAGTTAGTATTTTTAGTAGGCGGTCGTAATAACCCAGTGACCCACAAATACCCCACAGAAAGCTTCTGTTTCAAGAATGCTTTCACTGTACACTGTATAGCTTTGTTCTTTCTTAGACTCTTAATGCTAAGAACAATTTCAGAGCAAGAGATTTTTATTTTAGCAAGTAAAGGAGGTGCTTCAAACTAGCTGTAGCAAACCTTCTTTTCTTAGATGGTTGGGAGCCTGAAAGGTTTCTAGCCTTCTGTAGCTTCTAATGCTTTTTTTCATAGGCTTTTTATGGATTCACAGTAGTAGATAATATTGGTGATACACACTCCAGGAGGCCTCTTCTCCTTTGGCCTACTTTCAACATGCCAGTACTGAAAGATGTAAAAGGATTGGTTTAGGCTGTAGTCTCATGTATGCACTTTCAACAAGCATAACCCACTGCTGTTGTCACCCTGTTCCGGCCTCTTCTCAGCCAGCCTAGTCCCATGGGGCTTCTTCCCTTGGAAAAGATGAGGAATCTGTCCCAGATGCCATGCCAGGTAAAAAGTAGTAAATGCAGTAGATGCCTCCGTAAGTGCTCATGCTGGCAGTAAGGTGGTGGCAGTGAGCATTACCTTATTAATGGCAATAATGTCAACTTAAAACATGTCTGTGAAGCTGTGCCTTCAGAATTCCTGTCGTTCCAGTGATGGTGACCTCCTGCCCAATAACTCTACTGAGAGAAATGTTTTTGTTGCTTTTGGGTTTTTTTTCATGAGATCACAGTTTAAATGGGTTTTAGTTTGACAGAAAATACTTTTGGCCTGGGATCTTTATCTATGAGTTCATTTGCTCCTTCTGTTGCTTTTTTTATTTCTCATCATGGATTTACGGTCCCTTGAGGTCTGGTAACTGAAAAGATAAAGCTGCTATAATGAATATCTTAGAAAATCAGACTCCAGAGAAACACCTGCGATTGCTTTATACTCTGTTAGTGGATAGGGAATGTTCATCATTTGGGAGGAAGGAGAGTTGTAGAAACTTCCATAGGGATTGAGCAGTGTAATAGCACTGTTCCATCTAACTTGTTGACCTTTGTTGTTCCCTTTCCTGCCTATCCCCTGTCCTGTCTCTCTCCCCTCAGTTCTTGTCACTTCAAACATAATGGCCTCTCTCCAAATTCTTTCCAGTTTTCCACTGTTTATGCAAAGCCAGACAAACCCCCTAACTACAAAAATTAGGAAATACATCTCTCCTTAATGATGAGTTTATCTTTCCTTTTCTTGTACAGTGACAGTGCTATTGGGAATGTTGCATTGTGTACTTCTAGTATCAATTATGAGTTTCAAAATTTCTCTCATGCAACTGTGAGTTTTCCTTCATGGATCAACTAGTAACTGATTTGGAAGAGGAGAATAAAACATACATTGTGTGTCTCTGAAGCAACAGAAATAAATAATTATTTAACAGAAATGTTATTTCTGTCACCTGAGAGTCTAAACACAAACAATTGTGTTAGCAGAGGGGTGAGAAGCTATGGTGCCTGAAGGGATGAAGAAGTGACTGAAAAAGAGGGGAAAAAACTTAGTAAAATAGTAAAAAATAGTTAAAAGTAGTCAAAAAATATGACAAATGTTACTTTCCACACAAGTTGATAATTTATATTTTATAAATATCATTTCCTCCTGATATTACAGTTCTTTTTCTACAACTTTCATTTGCAGTTGAGTGTTTTTCTCAGAATTAGAAAAAAGTAAACCAGATCAGATAAAATAAGAATGCAGCCATCCCAGCTTTTTAGTCAAAAGCCTGGTGTGTGTGTGGAAGTGTTTAGATATTTTTGTTTTGTAGCTGCCAAAATTGCATCACTGAGGGATTTAATTTTTTTTGTTCTAATATTGGACAGAAGCATGCAAAACCCTGAGCTTTTGAGGCTAGTGTCACAAGTGAGTCTGTATCTGTTTTTTTCTGATCGTAGCTTTGGTTTTGAAAACAAAGTACCAAATTTAAAAAAAAAAAAAAAAAAAGTACATATATAATTGCATGTAGTGTTTATGTAAGAGCTTAGTCTAAACATCCATAAAAATGGTTGCAGGTTATCTGTGTTTGGATATTTGTGGGTGGCTGCAATATGCCCCCATGTGCATTGATAGGAACTGTATAGTGCAGCTGGTTTTTCTCATTTTAAAGATGTGACCCTAAAAGTGTTTCTTTACACAAAGCAAAAAAGCACTACTCTAAATACGCCTCCACAATGGCTTTCTTTTGTGAAGCAGCAATGTGAAAAAGGATTTTCCTGGGCAGATTAAAAACACTGGCTACTCCAGACAGAACAATCAAGTATTTCAGAATGAATTATTTGAACTTGCTGAACCAGACTCTTCTCCCTGTGGGCATGTATCTGTTTGCATATATTTATCAGTTTGCTTGGAAACAGAATGAGGACACTTATGCATTGCCTTGTGGAGAAGAACCTGAAAGGACCTTCATTTTATTTTTTTATTGTATTAGGAAAAAGAGCATCCTAGGGAAAACTGCTGCTGCTTACTGCTGTAAACTAGAAAGAGGCTTTAAAGGCTCTTCTTCCCACTGATTTTCACACAGCATGAGTTGTTAGTTCGTCTTTCCTTTAGATAATTCCAAACTCTGGTTTAACAGTGAAGCATACTGAAATTCATTGTCTCCAAGCTTAATCTCCCTAAGGGAGGTAATTCAGGAAGCCCATACTTTCTTGTAATTTCTTGATTGTCAGGCTATTTTACTTCTTTATTTTTGCTCGGGACCACCCATGAAGCACTTCAAATTTAATCTGATTGTTAGGACTTTAACAGTAAATTCAAATGCTTCCAGAATTAAAACATTTTTCAAAACAATGGGTCATTTGCGACACTTCATATTTCAGTAGCCAAGGTCTCATGAAAAAACTTACTAGTTTGTTAAAGTTATGACCTTGTGGTCTCAAAATCAGATTAGGTCTGATACTGAGAGTGGTGCTTCACGGAGTACAGGCCTAGCTAGCAAGCACCACACAAACTGCTGGAATTCTTTTCCTTTGTGATGAACTCTTTGTCCAGCAAAAACTGTTCCAACATTTGACATAAAACAAATGCTTACCAGTCGCTGCGAAAGACATTGCTTGCAAAGAAATACGCATTGTTCATACTGCTTAATGCACACAAAGCTATATTAGGAGGCCAGTCATAAATCATCTCCTCTGCGGTTAGTAAAGGGTGGAGCTCTCATAGGGGTTGCTTCAGATTATTGGTCTGCAGAACCCGGGAGCATTTCAATGTCCAGGTGGCCCATCAGACCAAGTTACGATTTTATCTCATGAGAAGACTCAAGATTCACCATCCCCTCTTCTCAATTTTTATTTCCACATCAAGAAAGCCTGGTTTTCATGTTCTCATTTTTCTTCTGATGTTCTTTCAAATCAGGGCTATTGGTCATTTGCTGATTCCTAATTTGGGTTGCTTATATCTCCCCCTCTTAGAACTCTGAATTGAAAAACAATATACCAATACAGGTAATTTTAGCATAGCTTATCTCCCTCAAATAGTAATGCTGTCAAAAGCCAAAAATACTGCTGAGAAATAATGAATTTGTTATCTACGTTTTCTATAATGAGGAAAGTGTCATACTGTTTTTTCAAGTATATATTCAGAATCTAGGAATACTCTCTTCATTTAAAGCTCCATTTCTTTTTGTGAAAGCTGTATTAAGTTATTAGAATGGCAGTTCTACTGTTTTGCTTATTCATGCTTACTTTCTAATTAATCTGACATAAACTGCACATTCAAAATTAAGCTGGTGCCCAAGCTGATTTATTGTGAATGCCTGCTTATATCTTCAAAGTGTGAAGACTTAAAGCAAGGCTGCTTGCTTTATATAGTTATTAAAATATATTGACAAAGGTTTGAAAATATTGGGAAGAATCTGGCCAATCTGTACCAAACTGTTTTCAGTGAAAGAGGTTACTCGTTTTCACACACCATCTAGTAAATTATAAAAGCTAGTAGAACTTTTTAATAAGGAACAAACTACAAATTGGTGGAATCGCGTAACTAGGGAATAACACAGTTTCTAAAAAAACCTCCACATTTTTATTTATTTGCACTTTACAAACTAATCTGCAAATTTACATTGCACAGAAACTGTAGATTTTTGTTACAAATGGCAGTTGTAGCCGTAATATGTCATGATGATTTTCTTCTCTCTGCTTTGGCTGTTCATTTTCAGGGCCACATCATTCTCAGTACCGTAACCTGTGTAGCATTTGATTTATTTTTATGTGCTTCCCATTTACTTTTTCTAGACTAGGGAGCAAGAAACAGTTCAGACTGAAAATTACAAATCAGAGCTTCAGGGAATTCCAGAGATGGGCTTTTGTTTCAGGTCCACCTTCAGCTATATATAATGCTTTTCCATGGTTTAAAAAAAAAAAATATTTTTTTTTTAAACAATTCAGTTTAACCATGAGGTAGGAGGAAAGAAGAACTTCAGCTTACATCAGACAACTGAAAGTTAAGACTTGAAGCTCCCGAAGGAAGAATGTAAATGAGACAAGTCTTTGACACTGCCCTGCAGAATATCAAAACTGACTCACATCAATCGGTGTTCTGGACCAAGTATGCAGCAATATCCCTGAAACTTATTTATGGTCAGAATTGCTCTCATGGACTGGCCCAGCATCATAGTCTACTCTTAGTATATCCTGAAGGGTTTTTGCCAAGTAGTTGTAAAGGCTTGGGGAGGCTCTTGAAAGCCTTTCAAGATAGTTTCCCTTCCCCCTCTCCATTGCAGTGAGACATAACCTGTCTCATTGAAATTTAGCCAGGCAGACTGCCTCATAGTTCTCTTGGTCCAATGACTCTACGCCCAGATAACCGTGGTTTAGATTTAAGGCAGTTGCACAGAAATGAGCTTAGTTGCATAGCTGTGATATTTTTGGCATTGAGATGAGTACTTTCAAACACAATTGTATGTTTTAATTCATAAGTGTATTCAGTAAGGATGAATTATAGACGCAAGAGGCTCAATCATGACCATTCGAGATGGAGCTTTCTGTTGCCTTAAGTAGCTGACATTCACAGACCTTGCAATGGGACTGCAGAAGGACAGAGCTGGTGGTGCTGGGTGGGTAGAATGGCAAGCATGTATGCTGGGAAATTTCTCTCTGCAAGTATAGTAAGCAATGCACTCCCAAAGTGAAGGTCATTGCCAGTGAGGAAAGTTTGTTCAAGTAGGTGGGGTAGTGCAAATTACCTCTCCTTGCAGCAACAGAAATGCAGGAACCAGGCTCTTTTCCTAAGTAGGAATCTCCTTGGACTGCTAGTTGGATGATTAAAGAGAGAATGGAACCTTTGTGCTGCCTACATTTCTAAAATTGCACCAATATCTTGTAGAAACAAAAAAAAAAAAAAAAAAAAAAAAAAAAACCCCTTTTTTGGTTTTTGTAAAGAGAAAAATTCAAAAGGAAC
>VZRU01021327.1:116470-211363 GCA_013398155.1 Pedionomus torquatus | reverse complement strand
GGCGAGGAGAACCCCAACTACCCAGCATTCACCGAAAATTAGACAGAAGCAATGTAGTGATAGCTATGAAGTAATTTAGAGTAAGGGGTTGTGTACTTTTTAAGAAGGCATCAAAAAGCACTTCAGATTTCCAAAACTGTTAGAATAATCCTGGTTGAATGAAACATAGCATTTTAATATTCTGGTTTACTGCAGTTCAAACAAATTTTTCTTAACAGTACTGTCTTTCTGAAAATGAAGTTTTATGATACCATATTCCCTTGTCATTTATTTTCATCTCAGCCAAATAGCTGATGTATGCAAAACTTGGTGTTTCCCAACAATACTGGTGAGAAGCCCAGAAAGAGCCATATGGTACAAACTCTCTCACAGGAGTTCTGTGGAAGTTGAGCATGTAAGACTAGATGAAAAGTGAAATTAAAACTAATTTGGATAAGTTTGTTCATCCATTTCTTTCCATATATATCACAAAACATTACATGAAAAGAAGTTCATAAAGTCATGTACTTCATAAAATACAAGAATTTAGTTTTATAATCTTCTATGATTCCCTTTAATCTTTACTCTCTCACCTTCATCGAGAATCTTATCCAGTTGCCCTGTCATCATCTTGAGCAAATGTTGGGAATGCAGGCAAGACAAACTCCTAGTTTTCATTTCTCATGCCTTGTATCTCTGATTCAGAACAGGATTTCTAGGATAGTCCTGCTAAGCCAGTAACAGTCCAGAGATCAAGTGTACTCCATCCTATGTATATAATCCATGGATTTCTGACCTGCTGGAAAAAGTCTGGCTGGAAATTGTGATGTCATGTTGAGCATGTGCAAAGCTTAATTTTTGCTACGAAGGGTTTTTGTTTGTCTAGTTTTAAATAAAAGTGCTCACGATCTAGCCAAATATAGGCATAGTTTAGTGTAGGAACAACAACAAAAAAAGGCATTTCTGGTACTAGTAAGATCCTCTGCCAACTAAATTAATTTTCAACAGAAGTCTTCACATGCTTCAGGTGTAAGAAACACATTCCCCTTTCATTAATTTCAACTTCAAAACTTTAATGTCAAAGGCCCTTAAAACTTCTTTGTATAAAACTTAAAAAAAAAAAAGGAAAAAAAAAAGGAAAAAAAAAAGACAACAAAAATACTGTGGTCAGATGTTCACTATGGATTATTTCAGCACAAATGGAAATTTTGCAGAGCTGTAAGCAAATGATTGCAGATTCTTCTAGCAATGTGCTGTGGGCATCTTTAATAAGAGATGGTATGATATTTTGAAGAGTATATTACTACATACCAACAAACTGGACATTTTTGCCTTTAACTGTGGAAAATGCCCTGATGGTTATTACACCAACACCTTTGGCATAGGTGAAGGTTGTGCTGGTTTACTGTCTCTTTGGTTGCCATAGAGAGAGATGACTTGCTGATACAGGAAGTTTTGGTCTTGTACCAAAGTACAATGCAATGGTGAAAGAGCTCTCTTAAAACATATTTTGATACAGTGTTGGAGTGGCTCATGATCCCCTAAGTAAGGAGAAGCACCAGGCAACAGCTTTTCTGTGTATTTCAGAACAATTGCATTCCTTTTCCTAAGCTAAAACATAGCCATCACCATTATATAAATGTAAATCTTTCTTGAGAAGTCTGGTTCTCTTCCTTCATTTCCTGTAGCATGTTAGCTGCAGCTTACTTCAGACTGTTTTCTCTTAAGCTCCCAGAAAATGTAAACAGAGCATAAAAATCTTGTCCACAAATCTTCACACTAAGTCATTCTGAACTCCCACTAGGAGTGCATTACCCACAAGATCAGTTATTGCAAATTACTACTGAAGTCTTTTTTCTTTCTTTCTTTAAATATGTTGTAATGTCTAAAGGACAAAATTGCATCTGTAACATATTGTGATTTGACGGTCCCAGAGTTCATAATGCGGGGGTCTTTCTTATACATTGTAATGGGTTTTGGTTGCTTGAAAGTTCTGTTCTCCTCCTGAGCATCCAATAAACATCACTCCTACAAAAGAAGAAGATCTCACTAGTACAGTGCACCAAGACAGCTAATATAAAACTGATATTGTATTCCTGAGTTAATTTTATTACAGTGCTGCTTTATTTTCTCTTTACCACTGTCTGATCTGTGGATCTTCTGTTTTGCCCAACAGAGTGAGATGAGAAACTATGGAATAATGCTGCCAAGCTTTCCAATATAGTGAGCTTCAATTTGGCATTTCTTAAATTCATTCTGCTGCTCTTCACTGTAGTCTGTGCTTATTTAATATTTACCAGTTGCAGATTTCAGTAGTTATAAATTAACAAAATCATGCAGCATGTATTTCTCTCTAAAACCAGACCAGATGGAAAGTGGTCATCTACCTGCAATTGGCAGTGATTTCTGCTGTCATCCTGTGTATTTCCTCCATGTTGATGACAACATGTTCACAAATGTTTTCCAGATCTCAGTGTAATACAATGGAGCACATATTCCCATGCCCATGAATTTGTGCCCAGCTCTCTCATATGTGAACATTGTCCTTGGCTGCTGCTGTAAACAGAAGTCAGAAGTATGACTTTTTACCACTCATAACTGCATTGTATTTCAGAGTAGCTTTAGTTCAGGTTTCCCCCAGAATATGTTTTACTACTTCTGCACTGAAAGTTCTGGCAATACTATTTTGATATGAAAGCATGGTTGCCATTCATACTTATATATATAGTTAATGTTGCTCATGTGGGTCTGTAATCAGAAAAGCATGCATTAAGATTAAATGAGAATTCAATTCAAATGCTAAATTTATGTGTAGTAATTAAATATTGCTGACCAAACTCTTGATATTAAGCAAATGGTTTTGGTTTCAGTAAAAGATTACCTTTCTTTTAGAGTTCCACTTATATTTAGTTGACAAAAATCCCTGATAGCTGGAAAAAAATATGTTTTTTAGATATGGTAGTTACAGCATCACGAAAAGGCTTTCTGTGCAGTTATGTTTAAATATTTCATGCGATGCCGTAAATTCAAGCATGCAGTACATGGCACAGAGGGTTTTTTTTTTATCAGCTGTCTGTTTCTCTTATCATGGTGAAAATGTTAAGGCAGAAATGTCTTGTCTCTATCTTTCTTGTGATTCCTTGCAAACATGGTCAGATGAACTGTGGAGATTAATTTTAAACTGGGAAATAATCATTCTTTGCCTGTGTCAGTGTGGCTGCCTGTGGGTACCTATACACTTGGAAGTGTGCATTCCATAGCTTTCTAAGAAAGTTCTGGGAGAAATTTGCAGCAGGCAGTACTATCTTGGTTTCAATGTGGACATTTATTGTTTATTTGAAGAGTATCTAAAATGTTTAGAAAAAGAAAAATGTACCTAAGCCTACAGATTACATAGTGGCCGAAACAACTTGGGACGATACTTTGAAATAGTATATTTAGCTAATAAATTGAAGGCAGCAAATATAGCACTGATTTTTAAAAATAGTTTTCAAGGAGTTTCATTGGACTCTTGACTGATGAGCCCAGTATCTGAAAAATTAGTGGATTGTATAGAAATAATAGAATGATCTAGAATAAAGAAACTAGAACAAGGTTTTGAAATAATGTGATATTTGGAGGGGAAAAAAAAATCTTTGTGAAAAGAAGTAACACCTCATAAATCTACTGAAACTATTTGGAAGAATCAACAAGAACCATGTGGACAAGTGAAGTCTAGTTGATACAGTCAACTGGACTTCCAAAGATTTTCAAGACAGTCCATTTTGAAAGGCTTCTGAAGAAAGCAAGTAGCTAAAGGATAAAAGTTTAACAAAATATATTTTCTTGGCCAAGTAAAAGTAAGCATTTAAAAGAAAGTAACCAAAAATAGAAGTAAACTGTCAATTCTCAAAAGCACAAGAGATAACCAGTTCAACTCCACACAGGACTGTACTGAGTCTGGCACTGTTCATATATGCCTCATTTTCCAGATAGCTTACGTTTTAAAAAAAAAAAAAAAAAAAAAAAAAAACAAAACAAAACAAAACCCCTTAGCTCCAAACAAAAAGAAAATGGTGTTCAGGTTTTGGATGTGTAGGTAGAGCAGATGTGTAAAGAATTATTTTTATCAGTTAAGTCAATGTATATTCTCATGCTTTGGCAGAAGACTTCTTGAACTTCTGTATTAAAATATGTTATTATCAGTATGTGTATCTATATATCCAGGATATGTTAAGTTGTTAAGGCTGAGAAATACGATTATGTGTTACTGAATATGTTTTACAATACTACTAGATTTTTTAACACTTATGTTACAATACCAGTACTTTTAATTTTTATTGCAAGGCTGAACACTAGTAGACAAATCCAGTTTTCTTTTACTGATAAAATGCTGAGGGGTTTTTGTTTTCATAATTCCTTCAATAATTGTAAATGATTTACAGTTTATGTGTTCCCCAGCAGCAAGTTGAAAGAGTTGTTGCCAGTGCTATAAACTTGATAAATGTTTGTGCACCAGTATCTAATACCTTCATATTCAGATGATGAAAGTACTCAGGCCCATTGAGTTACTGATGTGACCTTTCCTGACACTTTTCTATTCTACTGCTCCTGCAGAGCCTTCTATTTTTTTGCTACATCAAACTGCTATAGCATTGATGTGGGACTGACCAGCACCAGTGTGCTCTGGCAGAAGTGCTGGTGGGGCAGCTTCCAGTGTGGTTCTCCAAGGACAGTACTTCAAGCCTGTGAGACTCAGCCATGTCTCAGTCAAGTAGCAGTTCTCAATTTGCTGTGTGCAGTGGAGTAGTTTGAGTTGAGTGAGCTCACTGCGGGAGGAGAAGGAAGGATTCTATTGTGCAAGCATGAATTGGCAGCTACCAAAATGCAAAGATGGTGTGGGGAACCCATATGGTCTACATGCTGAAAGAGTGGCTGGTAGCAATTTAACTCTGAGGGGTATTTAGAAAGACAAACCTATACTTTGAAACCTGTTTGACAAGACTAAGAGAGGTCTGGAATTATCACTGAAAGTGAGTTGAGCCCAGATCATGGAGATCATGCTTTCTGCAAGGGTAGAGGCTTAAGATTTCATCTGCATTTATCCAAGTTTTTAGATAGTTATCCTGAGAGCATTCCTCATTCAGCAGGGAGATACTCTTATTTGCAGAAGACAAACATGGCACAACAGCAAAAGAGAAAACATAGAGCAGCACCTCAAAGGTCAAAGGCTATGTCCTCCTACCCTGAACATATATGTTATGGTGTCATTTGTTCTGTTCAAAAGAACTGATGTCAGATGACAGGGCCTGGACATTAAATTGTTTGCAGAAATCAGCAGTGAGTTATTTGTCAGTAGCCTGAACACCTGCTGGAGATGATGGAGTTGTTCTGAAATAAACCAGTGCTGATGCAGCCTTTACCACTGGAGAGGATGAGCTCCATGAGATATCCCATTTTGTTTTAAATTGCTATTAGACAATCATGTGTCCTTATGACCTTTGTTTAATTTATTCTTAAAGCATTTCTGTATTATTAATTTTAGCATTTTCTTTGTCAATTAAGAATGTTTTAATTACAGTAATTTCAAAACAGATAAACTGAAACCAGGAGGTTTTTTCTGGACATAAATTCCACTAAATTGTTCCTCTATGTTTCTTATTTTGCTATAAGTTGTTTGGTGTTTTTTTTTCTGAGGTGAATTTTAGCATGCTGGTTTATGTACGTAATGTAAATACGATATGGTCAGTATACTTCTTATTCTGCTATTCTTACTAAACTGTTTTTTTAGTTTGAGAGTTCCTGACAAGTAAACAAACTTGTTCAGGCCTCTGTTGAGGGCAAGAATGCAATGTAAAAATACCAGAGTCAGTTTTCTGTTGAGCTGAAAATACAACTGGCTTAACATGTTGGGTGCAGCTGAAGGAGTGTTACAGGAAGGTGGTTATAAATGCACCTTTGTACTCTCCCTAATTATTTTTTTTTCATGCACTTGTGCGCAGGAGCAGTCGCTATTGCCCTGAACATCAGTGAGTTAGCCCAGAGCTCTCTTTGTTCCAGTCTGCTACTTGTTTTCTGTTTCACCCAAACGTCCCCAGGAGCTTGAAATAATGGAAGAACTTTTAGCATTACTTAAGGACTTCTTTTCACGACCTAGTACTAAAGTAAATGGATTGAGAAATATGGGACTGCATCCAGACTCCCAAGCAGAATTAGAAAGTTAGAAGTTTAGTTACAACTTCTTTAATTCGTTGCAGAATGCTGCTTCTTGTCACGGTGCCTTAGAGAGGGCTGTCTCGCAAGACTTTTACTGTTTTGAATCATCACTTTGTAAAGGGTATGCCTTTTAAGGAGTCACGACTCAATAATTTCCTTAGTCATATAGAGATATCCTCATATAAAAAATTACTATCACATACATGCCGGTGACATTCCACTTCAGAAAGACTATATCTCAGAGATGTGGACAAAAACCACGGTGACCAGCAGGGCTAATGCTTTTATTTAAGCATTCTTCCCTGCTTGCTGTTGCTCTTACATGTAGAGTTAGACTGTAAATTCTTTCTCGTGAAGTACCTGATGCGCTAATAAAACTAAGTATCAAGCAACAGTAATAACAGGGAGCATTCTGCTAGCCAATTTTCACCCATTACCAACAGGTAAACTGCACTTTTACAATGCTGCTTAAAAGAGTGTAGGGATCTTTTGAGCGCAAAACTAGTCTTGCTGGCTTTCTTCACGTAGCATAACAGAATAGCCGCTTCTTAAAAAACAGGTAGCGCTGTTGAGGGATTCCTTTTCCTCTGCCGAAAGCACCGGTAAAATCCCCAAAGGACACGCTGCAACCTGTTCTAAAGAACAATGAAAAGCATGGCAAGAATCTGTGAGTTTTGACACTGGAACTCCGTAACTTCTTTTTCCTTTGTCTTGCTGCCAGTGGTTTGCACACACTGCTGCTACGGCAGCTTACAAAGCGGGACCGCCCAGGAAACCCAAGGGGGGCTTCGCACTGTTAGAGGTAAGGCTGCTCATGGCGGGGGGGCAACGGAGGAACCCAGAACTAGTCGGACGGCGCTTCTGGTAAGNGCGGCGGGGGCGGGAGGTGGCGTGGAAGCCGGGGAAGCAAACTTGCTGCGGGAAACCGCTTTCTGTTGTTAAAAGCGAAGGGGATCAAGGCTCACGAACTTGTCGTTGTCCCTCTGTAATCTTCTGCCAGCAAAGCTGAAGAGCTCAAGCTGTGTTAGTCATATTTTCTCATGTTTCTGAAAGTTCTTTATAGATACTTGTTGATAAAGGGGGGGTCTATGGCAGCCTCGTTGGTTAGCAGCCTGAAGATAAATGAGTCTTCCTCTGCCAGGAGAAAAAATCCCATTGTAGATAATTTCAGGCATTAGGAAAACACATTGTGATTTTTTGCCTACTGCAGCATTATAATGAAAACTTAGAAATTCATCTAGAAAGCATTTCATAGCAGAATGACTTGGCGGAAAAATACTCCGTGATGTCAGAATTGCAAGTAAACTACTGTTTTAAACGTAGGTATGGGATTCATAACCTACAATCCTAATCCCTAGTATCTCGGGACATTTGGGGAGGGTTTTTTCTACTGATATGGGCTGAATTTAAAAGGTTTTTTTCGTGGTGAAAAAAAAGCCACAGAACACCATTTACCTGCTCACTTCAGACTTACTTGGAGCAGGAAGAATTAACACAACAGAAATATTCAGTAGATGCAGGAGCAGCTGTGATCTCTGCTGACTGTGTGAAAACTAGAACAGAGAAAACTGAATAGCTGTGGGCCCAAACTTCAGCATGAACGTTTAACACACTGGCCTGGTTTGCTTTGGTTTCAAAACGTTAGCAACAGAAGATCTCCAAAATTCACAGCCTTTATAGCAAACAATTACATGCGCTATGAGCTTGACATCCTGATGAAAGGAAGTAAGTTATGCCTTGATCTTGAAATTGTGACCAGATCAGCTCATAAACAGCTACTGAAAAACATTTTAAATATTGTGTGGAAGCCTGACTCAGAAGAAACAGCTTCTCTGTCTTTCCTGACAGGCCTCCAAATTACAGCAGCTGTAACTTACTAAAGTGTAACTAATTGAAAGATACGACACACTCATTACCGTATCAGGAGTATTAAAGTAGAGAATGTAGTGTTGAGATTTGAGTTGGGAACTTGGAAGGACTTACGGGTGACATTCGAATTGCTGTAACCATCTGTGACTTTACATAAGTAAACGATTTAAGCATCTGAAGTGTAGGTAGTAGCCCTGTCATAGATCCATAGTGATGCTTGCAAATGTGATTGCAGTATCACAGCTGAAGAGCGTTATACCAATTTCATTATGAAGTGAAGAAGCCAATACAACACTAACAGAACCAAAGAGGTTGTTTTGCTCTTGATTCCAACACATTGACTGAACCAGAAGAATATTACAGGTGTCTTTGAATTTATTTCACTAATAAAAACAGAGAATCTGAGAAAAGTAGCAGACTGAGGGAGAATGAAAGTGCAAGGAAAAGCTGCAAGAGTTGGAAACAAATACAGGGCAGAACCTGCTGCCGTTTAGGAGAGAAAAGAAATTGGACAAAAACTTACAAAATAGCTCTCCTTTGTGGAGTTAGTGAAACTGGCAGTTAAAAATGGATCACAATCCTTTTGAGTCTGAGGAATGAATTGTTTTCTGGGTTATATTTTGCTATATTTTAGTCTAGCCATTTCTAGAGATCATATGCATTGCTATACCAGTAATTGTAAAGGCCAGGAAATTTTTCTGGATTAATCACAGTCAAAACAGACTAAGATTGTGAGTATCAAAGTATCTAGGTACTTTAAGGATTAAAGCAGTGGGATGCTTCACTTCTCTATATGCTTGTTGTTCAAACATCAATCAATGTTCCAGGGGCTTGTTAGAAAGTGCCCGTATAGCAGACCCACATTTTTTCTCCATGCTTTCATAGGGTCTAATCAATATAATTTTAACATCTTTGTACCCTGGAGACCCTTGCTATTTTAGTCCAAAAGGTGAAGTAATTAACATTATAACAAAGAAGACTTAAGCAAGAGTCACTTCATCCCCATATACATACACGTGCATGTGTGTGTGTGTATGTATATGTCCATTAAAAATGGTAATTGCTTTCTTATGAAAGCAATTGCCTCAGCAATGGGAACTTCTAATTTTTGTTTTCCTCTGTGTAATTAGAAATTTGGGATGTGGTCCTCTTCATTTTTGATGAATCATGTTTTAATAGTTCAGAGACTTTGCAGTATGATTTGCTTTCAGATGTTGGCTCTAGGTATGGTTTGCTTTCTGTAAAACATGCAATTTTGATGGTGTGTATTGGCAGAATTCAAAGTGATTGGAAAGATTTGCTTAAATAATCTTTCTTGTAACAGACACGTGATCCTTTATTTTCCATAAGTGCTAAGAAAAACAAAAGCCACAAGCAACTTAGTACTCCTAGTTCAGACATTGTGAATTTCACTAGCAGGAAATAATACCAAACAAAGCAATTTACAGTTAAGACCTCACTGTCTGCCAACAGCAGCAAAGTTAGGTAGTACAGGATGCTTGTAATATGGGATTCAAGAGATTTTGAAATAGTGCTAAGTGCTTTGGACTGGTACATGTTGAGCAGTTGCTGTTTCAGAGGTGTAATTAGTCCTTTTTGTCTTTAGGAAAACCTGACTTTGCATTCTGGCTTTCTAAAAAAATCTCAAACTCTCAAGCATTCCAAGAAAATCCGTGTCCTGTTCCTGGTTTAGTAATCCCTATACAAAGCATTTAAATGTTGTCAAGTACAGTATGGGAGGGGATGTAATTTTATGGAGATTTTTTTTTTTTAATAAAAAATTAAAAACCCACAATAGTTGGCATGTTGAAGCTTATTTTGCATAGCTAGTGTAAGTGTCCTTTATGTAAGAAAAACAGGGAGACTGCTGGATTAGGCTCCATAAATCATTGAATTCAGTCAGTTGCATATGAATCAGTTTGAAAGCTTGTAAACTCTTTCAGTTCCCTCTTCTTGTCCTTCAGTGTCTGGTGGTACTCTCGTTTCCATCTGCGCTTAACAATGTTTGAACTGTAATATGATGCAAAGCTCCATTGTGGCTGGCTGAATACTATTTGGGTTGATTTACAAGCATGCCAATATTCTTTAATTTCCAGTTCAGTTTTTAAGACCAAAAGAATCTTGTGTCATGTGTCTCTCCCATGGAGAAAAGACCATTTGAATCTCAATCACAACTGGACCTCAGAATTTTCTAGTGGGTTTTCTTTTTAATTGGTTGTTTTCTTTTTGAAAAACATCCTGTTTTGATTTTAAAAATTTGAGAGATCTGGTCTTCACTGGCATGATCAGAACAGCACACTCCAGTGTAGCTTTTAATGTCTGTGCTGTTCACTAGCTAGGATGCTAAAATTTTGCATAACATAATGAATAAATAACATGGAGGCAAATAGAAGAAAGATAATAGAAGCGTGTCATTATATGTAGTATAGTAGCAACTGGAAACTAGCTGTTGTGGATGACAATATATGTATACTCTATTAAAATACACTTCCTTCACTGAAGATACACTGCAAGCGAAAAGGTTGTATTTAGTACTGTGAATCATTCTGAGCAGTTTAGGAAAGTCCATTGGCTGTTTTATCTTCGTTTGTTTTCACTCAGATTGCTGTAGATGTAATTACTTTGTGTAAGGTTTTCTCTCTGCATTTTCAGCCTTTTTTCTCTGAAGTCATCCTTTTTCATACTTTAATTAATTAATACTAATTTCATTTTATTTACAAGGTGGTGTAAAAAGTGCATCTTCTTCTTGTGAAGATTCTCAAAGTTTGAATGAATGCTAGCAAAAAAACCTACCTTATACGACTTCAGTCAGCTTGGTGTTTCCCTATTTCACTAATGGCATTTACTGTTACCTCTACTAGTTCACAGAAATTCATTCTTGTTGGGTTTTTTACTTCATCTTTCCAAAAACTGTTGGTTATAATTGTCATTACATTTTAAATGTTTCACTTGAATGCTGGGACTTAATTGGAGTTGTACACAATTGTCTTTTTACTTTTAAATTAGTTTCCCTCATTTCAGTTTCCCAGTCATGCTGTACATGTAGTTGGAAACTCCTTAAACTAGAAACAAATGTTCCTGGAGCTGGAATGATAGGCAAAGTTGTTTACAAGAAAGAATCACAGATCATATTAAGTTTTAAGTTAAGCATATGGTTTTGTTTCCTTTCTCTTTGGATCTTTATCTCACTTTGTGCCTCATATTTGGTTCCCAGTAAGTCGAGCTTCGTTTTCACTTTCCGTGCACAGTTATGCTTGTGGAGGCACAGTGAAGCAAGTGTCTTGAACTAAGCTGATATGCACAAGCTGTCTTTTTGCTTTCATCTTCCATCCCCATGAAGGGGACACAAGAATACATACATAGACATAAAATTCTTCTCCAAAATTCCTGGAACGTATGTGCAAAATATGTGCCATGTAAGAGCTGTGACAGAAGAAAATGTCAGAGAACTCAGTTGTCTTTACTGCTATATGAACTCACTCTGTTACAATCAAATACAAAGGAGAAGGTGCAGTTAAGAGACATGAGTCCAGATACTGTTTTTCTGTAATTGGCTTCTCCTACTGTGCATCAGTCTGTTCTCTGTTGTGTGTGTTAGATAGTTCAGCCAATAATAGCTGCAGGTAATGTTCTGCTAGTTCGATAAACTACTATCCTTGACCATCATACTTAGCCAAAATCATATGGAGAATGGATTAGTGATTAGTAATACTCTTTTTATCTTTGGGCTATCTCTAATACTACGTGCATGACCTACCATGCTTCTCCCCCTCAGTCATGTACCAGAACTGGAAACAGAGTGCTAGTGTGGTGCCAGTCTTCTCGCTGCCAGGGTCCAGCATGTCACTCTCTTCTTCTAGCAACGGGGTGATGCTTTATTTCCCCCTCCCTCTTTCCTAGTTGGCAGCATTCCTCTGTTCTCTCCATTACATTCTGGGAGTGATGTGGAGTCAGTTCTGACTCCTAAAGAGGGGCTGGGTGGTGAAAGGGGATGAAGGGGGTTGAGTAAGCAAGGAAAGGTTCCAGTGCCACCTCGTTCCATGTTGTCCACTGTAGAATGAAATTTCTCAGCTCTTGCTTATCTTGGGGGTTCATATCAGTTGGAGGAAAATAGTTTTGATGATGTTAAGCCAAACAGATTCCCAGCATCCAGAGCTGGACTCTAGTACACACTGACTGCTGAGGGGAGCTAAGAGAAGAAAGTGGAGCACCCTTACTTTCAGATGCCCTAACATCTCTTAGCTATTGTCCAGGTTGTTTGATACCAATAAGATAAAAATGTTTGTATGCTTCTTTCTGCTGTCCACATTGTAGAATGTTCAAGTGATACTACTGGTCACCTCTGTGGAGTAAGCATGGACTTGAAAATAGAGGTTTTATAGATTATCTTTTGAAATTGTCCATCTTGTTTTAAACAGATGTTTAAGTAGGTGTTACTAATTAGCAGGTGTGTTCTATGATTACTTACGAAACTGGTGTTGGTGTGGAACCTGTAAGAAAGCACTGGATCCAGACCAAATGTGTTCTGGTAGGAAGGGTATGAACCAACAACAGAAATCTCTTCTTCAGTCTTCATCTTGTTCATAAAGAAAAAGAACTGTCTACCTCCATATGATGGCCTCAGTGGAATATAGAGTAGAAATTAATGGATTTACAGTAAGTGTTTGGCACATTGGTTTTGCATAATTAGACTGCAAAATAGCACACTTTTTGTAACACATAGTAAATGTTCTCTGAACTCTGATGCTATCCATTGATAGGTGAAGACAGGAGACTTTATGAAACAGATGACTAAACTGCAATGGAGTGATATGGTTTTTCTGAAAAAGTTTTAAATTCAGCTTAACTGGAAAACCTGGGGACTTGCCATAAATATTATTTTAAAAGGAACAGAAGAGTATTAAAAAGCTTAAAAGAATAACTCGAGACTCTTCCGCAGTTCCGCATTAAAACATGTAGCCATCCTGCCCGCTCTGTCATGCAGACAAAAATGTGGTGGAAATCATGGAAACTTTCCTACGCAGCAAAGCTACTGTAAACTCTGGTGGCGGTGGTTTAGTGCAGCTGTATGGCAGGATGGAGGAGCATGGGATGTTTCCTCTACTCTCTAGGCAGCTGCAGCGTCTGCTTCTGCTTTTAGCAGAGGTTTCTCAAGCTCTTCTGCTGGCTGTGGATGCCGAATTCCTAGAGGGAAGACGGTGAACTTCCAGCATGGGACCCGAGCCTTTTTTGGCAAAAAACAAGGGTGACAAAAAGGCCCGGTTCTCGCAGCTCCGAGGGGAGAGTAATTAAGACTTAGTCTGCAGCAAGAGGGAGAGACGATCCCGATGGCGATTCGCTGCGGGAAGCCGGCATTTCCCTGCCGTTCCCAGCGGCCGGGTACCGCCTCTGGCAGGCGCGGGGGAGCCCGGGGTGGCGGCGGGACTCTTAACGTGAAGCCGCCGGAGTGGGCCGCGCCGGCGGAGGCTCCCTGAGTCACGGCGCGCTGCCTGCTCCCGCCCGGCCCTATATAGGGCCGGGTACCTGCGGGAGCCGCGCTGCTCCCGCCCCGCCGCCGGCCTCCCGCCGCCCCTCTGAAACTTGCGCTCGGGTATGTGATAACGGCCCACGCCGAGGTAAGATGGCAGGATGCTCTCCTGAGCTGGAGCGTCTTTTCTGCGGGTGAGGCGAGCGCACGGCAGAAGCGGTGATGGAAAGCGAGGGGTGAGGGCAGATGAAACGGTGCGGTGATGGAATGGGGCTGACCGCGTTTCTTTCGAGGATTTCCTTTTCTCACGGCTGTTTCTTGCCCTTTTCGTTTGGCACATCGTCTTGAGGTGCCTTCGGCTTTGGCTGATGTGCTTTATTTGCCGACCTTGGCCATCCGCTTGGCGTTCCCAAATAGGGGAAGGATGCTGGGGTGACGGCAGCGGCTGCCTGTGTCTCAGTAGCTAAGTCAGTTGGGAGCTTGGAAGTAAATGTGACAGAGCAGTAAAATACGAGTGCTTTTCACAGATTTCTGTAGGAGCCCTGTGATAGTCTTGCATGAAAAGAGAGTTGGTAATTAACAGGAGACTTGGATGTATTAGAAAACTTTGCAATGGCTTCTTACAAAAATTAAACCCAAGTCAAGCAAAATATTCACTTGGGTTTGGTTTTTTGGGGTTTCTTTTGTTTGTTCTTTTTGTCCTGTGGAATTCATTAGTCTGTAAGGAAGACATATTTGGTGACCTAGTAATGATGTACTCTTCTGGCTAACTTTTTTTGTCGAATGTTTATCATTGAGTGTTCAAAGGAATTTGGTGTTACTTAGTAACTTTGTAACTTATAACAGTAATAGCTTTGGAGATATTTTGTTTTCTTTTCCAAGTCTGTAGCAGGTATTTGTTTAAATTTTAGTAGCGAAGACAAAAAAAAAAAAAAAAAAAAAAAAAAAAAAAAAAAAAAAAAAAAAAAAGTGAAAGTTTCCTGGCAGAAGGCGCACAATTAGAAAGAAGGCTGGGAAAAGTAAGACTGGCCTTCCTTATAATGATGTGTTTACAGAAACTTGGAAAGCAGAGATATGCATTGGCTATCAAAGAGAAACCAACGGCTGCTGTTGGAACATTTTCGTCAGCCTTATATTAAGGAATATGGCATTGGAGAGCATACATCTAAAAATAGGAGTGGACACATTCAATGTTTCGTTAGGTTTTGAGGTCAAGAAACTGTTTTTCCACAGAATTCTGTGGCTCTATTGAACTGAAACCTTGATTCCTGGGACCAAACTGTATATTTCTGAAATTAACTCCATAAGATGTATTACATGTTGTATGGAAAGTTTTATGTCCACTCACAAGTCTGTGCACCAAAATACACTGAAGTTCTGGGGTGGGAAAAGTTATGGAGATGTTCTTAAGGAAGCCCAACAGTTTCCAGGCATCCAGAGCTAGTCTGTGATTCACAATGCATACCAGACATAGAAGGATTAAGATATAGAACTGATAACAGGGGGATGGAAAAACATATATAAAGTTAAATGGCTCTCAGCCCGTGCCCATTGATTACATCTAAACCACTTCTCTGTGAAAAAGGGGGCAAATACTTGTGAGAACAGGATTCTGATAAAGATTCTGTTACATCCTGCTTTCAGATGAGATTAAAAAAAAAAGCAAAAGAACCAACTGTCTGTGAAATAATATTCTGGTACTCATTTTCCTGGCCAGGAAAAGAAACCCTGTGGGGAAAGGTGGGGTCAAAAGGATAAAAGTTTGAATAAAAGAAGCTGGGACAATTGAGTAGGAAACATACAGTTGTTCTTACTACTTTTTAAACTCTTAGGAATATGCAGGTAGGATTTTGTTGGAATTAGGAGTGTCTCATTTGTTATTATAAGGATTTTATTACCTCAAAGATGAGATAAATGTTTTTTATCCAAAGTCAGAATTTACTAAGTTACTGTGTACTGCAATCTGACATAGAAGTTTCCTAAAATCAGAACAGTGGATGTGGTAAAGGTCTGTTAGCAGTCGACAAATATGTGTTACATAGTTTTTCTTGTAGCTTTGTGAGAGCCAAGCAAATGTTTTGGGGTGGTTTGTTTTGTTTTTCACTGAAAAACTGTTCTGAAAACGTGAAGTATGATTTAAGTAGCAATAAGCAGGCTGATGTATCAGGATTGCATTAAAAAGCACTGCTCTAAAATACTTGTTTTTATGTTTTCTTAATTAACTCCTAGAAAATTCTCTATTATCTTAAAATTGTTCTTTTTTTATATTTTTTATTATTTTTATGTAAGAACAAAACAGTTATATATATTTTCCTGCCAAGCTCATCTTTCTAGACAATAATAGCTGCTCGTGCAGCTATTATTGTGGGCCTATTATTTCTGACTAGCCTGCATCTATTGCTTTCTCTTTGCAGAGACTGTGTGATGATTGCAACACATAAAACTTTGCTTAGTGTTATTCACAATAATTACTGGTTTTGTACAAATGCAATTATCATAAAGTAATTATTGAGATCTGCAGTTCCAGGCAACAGAAAGCAATACTATTCTCTGCTCTGTAATGAAGAATTTTTTGAGTTAATAGGACAGTTGTGGAGGGCATGATAGTCTAACCTCTGCACAAACAGGAGCGGGGCTGCAGTTTTGTCATCCACTTTGTGGTCTGTATGACTGCAAGAGCCATTTCTAATAGCTATGTTAGCTATGTTAGAACAGCATGCCTCCGTTTCTGTAAGGACACGGTGGTAAATCTGATAGCTGTTGGGGTTTGGGCATTGGAAGACCAAGGGAGCGGCCTGGCTGGAAGTGACCTGTGGGATGCTGGTCAGCTCACTGACATGGAGAATTCCTTTTTTTTCATTCTCCCATAAAGAATTTCTTTCTATCACTGCTTCAAAATGATCCATGAGAGACTCACCCTATTTAAAACTACCTGGTTCTCAGCTGGGCAAAGTAAACTGATCTGACTTGTATAAACATGTATTTGATAGGAAATCATTGTGTTCTTCAAACAGCAAATTAAGTTCTCAACCAGCTCAGCTTTAAGTTGCAGTTTTGTGATTTTACTGATGCCAACATTAATGTGGACCCGTGTGCCTAGGTGCAGAGCAGAGCATCGATCACTGTGATGTCATGCATATAGGTTTTCTCTGTGTCTACAGCATCATTTCCTGTAGATTATGAATAGTGGTAGGTACCAATCCACAACAGACATGAAGATAAAGATCTTTGGATTTAAAAAGCCGAATTTCTAAGATGAAAACATGTAGATAAGGGAAGCGCAGGGGGTGCAGTGAGGAAAAACTCTGAAAAATGAAGATAAGCATACATGCTATTAGTTACGTACTTTCTGTAGGAAATATGCTATGTTATTGTCATATTGCCATATATTGTCATTTTCATTTGCTGTTTACTCTCCAAGAAAGGAATCTTCAAGTATTTGGGGATCTAATGGACCTTTACTGACCTGAGCAGAGTGGTAGCCCTAAGACTTTATTTTCCCAACAAAAATTTCAGGATTACTTAGAACATATTAATTAATGGACAGTCCCATATATTTCTGAAAACATAATTATTGACTGGAAACTTTTCATCCTGGGAATATTCTTTTATCAAAATATGCTTATGGAATTTCATGTTCATGAATCATCTACTATCTTGGCAATATTCCCATTTTCTTAACAGGTAGTATTTCAGCGCTAGATTAAGTAATGAAGTTCCCTTTTGAATGAAGCTCCCATTCAGTGATATCAATACTGAGCAATGATTTCATAGTTAAAATACATCCACTTGGAATAATTAGGAAGAATGCATATGAAGTAATCACTAACCACGTTGTAGTATGCCCAGAAGACACATTTTAACCTCTTAAAAGAGGAGAGTCTTTTGTGACCACAATTGTCAGAACTTCCTGGAGCTTTACAGATCATTTAATATTTTGGTATTCATATAATTAAAAAAAAAAATTGCTTACCGTGCAATCTTAATTATCATAGAAGTAGAACCAATGATTAAGCAGTTCCTTTTACATCTGTGATTTATACTTTCTCAATCAGTACATGAATAGAAAATGTAGGAAATCTTTTTCTTCCACATTGCTGTCTAGGCACTTAACAAGGTCCATCTCCCACCTGTTTGAGACATTCTAGCCCTTGCCAAGGCAGGAAGTTTGTATTTCCTTTATTGAAGCAGAAAGTGATTGTAATTAGTGTATTGTGTATGGCACTCCCTAGCGCTTTCCTTCACCACAAAGGGAAGGAGTTTAAGATAAACAGAATTTATTTTTACATAAATAAATAAATAGAGTGGGCTTAATTTATTGCTGGGCATTTCTCTGACTGGTGCATCTGCATGAGGTCGGCCAAGAAAAAACTGAATCTGCTTTCCCTAGTTTGCATAGCATGTGTATCTCTCCAGGGATTATTTGATTAAGAAATCTTGGATTAATTTAGTTTATCTTGAACCATCTTTTGGTAGCACTTTTTCAGAGTTTGTTCCAATCCTTCCTAGGACTTTCTTCTGAGAAAGGAAACTGGGCAATTTTATTCCTTCACATCACCAAAAAACATTCCTCTTGAACCTCCTCCTTGAAATGTTATCAGTTTCATACAATAATCTAGATTACATGTGCTGGTCTAAAACATAGGAGGATAAAAAATAATTCTTCTAGTTATTCTTTTGGAAGAAACCGATCTTACCTCATGGTTCACTGCAGAGTACTTCAAACAGAAAGTGACAATGGGAGCTTGAGTTCATATTTCAGCTTTAAAAATAGGGTAAGAGTTATTTGGTTGAAGACATGAGTCTGTGTGTCAGAAGCTGGTGTACTTTGTTGCCAAAGTACCCAAGTTTGGGTAAGTGTTCCTAAGATGGCACAAGTCTCATTTGTCCTTTTAGATTAGTGCAAAGTGAAGGCTTTCTAGAGAAAGACAATTATTTGCAGACATGATGTGTCAGCCAGCAGAAATGCACAGCAAAAGATTTTTTTGGTTTTCATTGGCAATGTGGTTACATTTTATTTTCCAGGCTAAAATGTAAAAATAGATTAACACACACAAATCTGTTTTAATAATGTTAACATTTATACTAACCAAATAACCCGATCAAATTCTTATATGCTCTTGTACCCATTAAGGCAAAACATACCTGAGGTGTGCGTGTAAATAACGGGAAAGGGGAATCTGTCTACAACACCAGTATTTAACTTATGTTTTTACGATCTTGGGTATGATTGTTTTAATCTTTGCATTTGCAGAAAAATGACTGAACTTTGCTTTAAATGCACTGAGTTTAGATGAAGATTCAGTCAGCTGGATTTAATTTTTAAATTGCACTTTAGAAAGAATTCCTCTGCTATGTTGAAAAAGGATCCACTTCAGAAAGCAAGAAGTGCATGCAAGCAGTATCTGCTTCATTAGGAGTTCCTGCCTGGGCTCAAGTAAATAGGAAAAGTGCATGGAATATTTTGATGTGTTGGTGTTTTTTTTTTGGTGCTGCTTCTGCTTCACAAAAGTGTGACCCCTGTTCTCCAGCCAAACCGAATACAGAAATCTGGCTTAAAGACCTGTATATGTTACAGCAACTTTTCTCAGGGGAGCCAATGTGCTGGGTTTAGGCCAGCTTTAAGCTGGACTTGCTCCTACCCATTTTTGCACCTTACTTGCAACTTGGAAGACTTACCATTAAATAAGGATCATTATGTTATTTCTATAGCTGGATTTTGTCCTCTTTTGAAATTTTTACTCCATGACTGAATTCATTCTTCTGAATAGGCTGAATCACAGTATGAACATAGTCATTACAAACGGAATCGTTTTTCATGTTTCAAACACCATGTGTGTATGTACATGCAGATGTGTATAAAATGTATGTTTCTGACTTCAAAGAACAGATAATGCAGATATATATGTTTTTATTGAGAGGAGATAAAGCCAGTCTGTTTCTGTCTCCATATAGATCTATTGGTGTGTGAATATATACATGTGTGTGTGTCCATACAGAGCATAAGTAAAAATCTGTATCTGACTCATGGGGATGTTTTGTTTAAAGCAGCTATTGAAGTGCAAAACAATTTTAATAGCTGACCAGCTAATGGAGCACATTCCCCAAGACAACATAGAAAGTTTTGCACAAAAGAAGGGAGAGTTTCCTTGCACAGAAACCCAGTGGTGTTGTCTTTCTTCCAACCCACCTTGCTATACTTATTTTGGCTCTGAAATATAAAGCCTTTATTTTCAGTGTTTGAAGGTTTTGGGAGAGCACCCTGATTTATGGCTGTATTTTGTGGTGACCAAAGATCTAGTGAATTTTTTAGTACAAGCAAGGCTTTGAAAACTCCAGGGGTGGTCATAATATCTTGTGGATGGGGTATCTTCATGCAGTCTGTATATGTGTGTGATCTATGTTTCCTGTCAAAACTTTTAGGGAATGTATAAGTTACCTGGTATTGCATTACTGATGGTGAGTCTTTTGCAAGATGATGCTGTTCTGTGCAAATCCAAGGTGTCTAAACCAGAATTACATAAAGAAAATGTAAAGGGAGTATTGGTATCCATACTGACAGAGGCACTAGTGTGTAGCGACAAATGGCTTTCAGACATTTTTGTTAAAAGAGTGCCTAGGCTTCAGAAATGTCCATCAGTATTACTCAACTGACAAGCCACCAGACTGTATTTTGCTATATAAACTACAGTCTTTTCCATGAGGAGTCAGAGACTTCTGTGTTTTCTTTTCCACAACAGTCATGTTTCCTCATCTCACATGGCCAAATTCTATTGGTTTTCTGTTTCTAAAGCTACCTGATAATTTTCATATACCCATGATAATTCTCAAACTCCTAGGTTCAATGTCCTCCCCAAATCAGATATTTATTCTTTTTTTATTCTTTCACATATAACATTTGTAGCCTATTTTTTAAGGTAGTAAATAGTTTATCATATTGCTTGACTATGTTCTAACAAGGGAGTCTTGATTTTTCTATAAATCTTCATAGGTTTTCTACCTTTGTAAAAATCTGGAGATCTGTATGTAACAACAAAAAAGAGACACCTCTTCTATCAGTTTCTGCAGACATATACAGTCCGATTTATAAAGTGAGACTGCGGAAGTTCAAACTATATTGAAAGTACATTATGTTGTCTTATGAGTCTCTAGAATGTTACATGTGGTTTCCATTCTTTTATCTTTAGTGGCTTTTGGAATTTCTGCTAGAAATTTAGAGGTTATTAACCTCTCAACATTTTCTTAAGTTGTTTGTCAGGAATTTCTGGGAAATTATTGCTTCCATTTTCTTCTTTGTATTAAGATATCCTCAAAATGTCTTTTTCTTTTTTAAAAAGAGGAACAAAATTTTTTAATACAACTTTTATTTCAGGAACATTTCTGCTCATAGGACATAGAGCTTTCAGGGAAAGCTTTCTTCTTCCATATATATATGCAAGTGAATTAGTGTTGCGTGTGCATTTGGCCACATAGATGGAGTGCCTGTTAACTTAAAACCAAAACATTACATCAACATTTTCTCAAATAATGAACTTCCAGCTGCTGACTCTGAGGTTCATTCTATGGTTGTCTGTGGCCCATAAAACACAGCGTCTTTAAGGGCTTCTGAGATTTTAGAAATAAAAATTATACAGCTGGTTCTACAACTCTAGGTTCCCATGTCCCCATCCCTTCAAATTTTAGTGGTTGTGCTAATGGATTGGTATATAGAGCTAATTAATGTGAATAATGGCATTTATCTGAATCATATGAAAAACCCAGAAAAATGAGCAGAAGATTCAGAAATCAGGATTTCTTTGCCATGTTTCCCTTGCTCTCCCTCCAATTGTAGGGCTGCTGTCAGCAACCAGCTGCAAACAACACATGAGCCTTCTCTGCAGCCCTTGCTGGAACATATTGCAGTAATCTACTCTTGATGTCAAAGGTGCGTCATGTGGTGCTCAGAGCAGTGGATGGTGGAACCATTCCCAGGATGGTGAAGCTCAGTGCTGACCACATGCATTGCAGTTTGCCCAGGATCGAGGACCCGATTTCAGCTCTGAGGAATCTGAAGAGGGAAGCCACGCTTCCTGGAGCATGAGCTGTCATTTTAAAGGAGCAGGGTTTTGTGATTGCCTGTCTAAGCCTCAGCATATCCAGGTACTCTGCAACACCTCACTGGAAGCTTTCTTATGACAAATGTTCACGGGGATTCTGCATGTTCACAAAAATATAAAGAAATTCAGACCCCAGAAATACACACAGAAGTAGAGGATGTGCTGTTTCTTACAGATTGCAGTAATAAATCAGGGCATTAACATGTGAGCGCAAATGTTATAATTATAAGTTAGTTTCAGGTTCTGTTGCCATGCATATCTTGAGATGAAGCAAGCCGTTCCTACACTTCTTACAAGGATCTGATTATTATTTATGGGTATAGCTTTTTGTGTGGTAAAATGTTTGGTTCAGAAAAAGTATTGATATTTTTAATGCTAGATTTAGCATGTTGTTTTACTAAAAGGCAATAAAGTAATTCTGGCTTCATCCTCTTCTGACTGCAGTCTGCTCCTTCTACAGACTGCCAGGCAAGGCTGCTTTGTCCTCACTTAGAACACTCTTTGAAGACTATTTTGTAGTACTTCTGTAAATTTGTGAAGTTGATGTTCCTGTTGGGTATAAACATTTTACTTTTTTGTAACTAGAAAAGAGGAGTGACCTAGGGACAGCTAATTATAAAGAATTACAAAAGAGCTCCATGGATTCACTGATGCTAATTACCACTTTGTGACTAAAACACAGTGTTCACATTATATCCTTTTTTTGGGATTAAGAAGATAGATGTTTGTGCTTTAAGCACTGATGCCTACAAATGCAGAAGACAGGCCCTGTTTACTGAGTGAATTCTTGTCCGAGTACTAAATTAGAGGAACTGTTTGCAGTGCTAATATTTGAAGTAACACGCTCATTGATAAAGAGCAGAGCAGAATAGTATTGGAATGCATTTAAGCAGGAAGCTGATCTGTAGTAGATGAAAGTTTGGGGAGGTTAAGTGCATTTGTGTGAATGTACAAAGCTCTGGGGTGCCCAATATTTTTACTAAGTATCCTCCCTTTTTCCAAAAGGTTTGGTATGTCTGCCAGAATTTCCAGTACTGGCAGAGCAAATCTGGTTATGCAGAGGAATAAAGGATTAACTAATTGGAGTGAAAGTGGGGTCTTTGGGAAACATTTGTATAACACAGGGATAGTACGTTTTTAATTAATGGAAATGTTCAAAAAATGCCAGGGCCTCGTATAGAGAGTGATACGAGACAGAAACAGCTTGTCCAAAAGATTACGTTCTTCACAAAACCATGATTAAATAGTACTTAATGTGCTTCTGAGTTAGGGAAATTGTCTCTCTGTCATCATTGATGGTCTTTGTGATAGAGGAAGAATCACAGAAATCTGCTGTCAAGCTTCCTGATGTCAGTCTTTGTGCTAGGCGGCTGAGATTATTCTCAAATCCTTCCTCTATTTAATTACCTCAAATTCCTCAAGACTTTTCTTATAGGTTGTGTACTACTTTGCATGAATTTGAAAATGTCTTTTGACAAGAGTCGCTTACAAAGGAAGCAAACTACCAATATCATTAGTTTCTTGACTAATTGCCATTCATTTTGGAAAATTTAGGATTTGCTAAAACCACTGACCACTGTCAAAGTTTGTAGAATGATTAAAGGTTTCATATATTGGCTTCATAGTTGGTAGAGTTAACTGTAGCATGCTGCATCAAGGACAGGAAAGAGATGGTAAAGGGGCTTTTTGGAAGATGTGAGACATATAAAATATATATTTCCCTAACCAGTCTGAGCAGAAGTTCCATGTTTCAGAGTTCCCCTTGGATGCTCTTGGATGTATACATCCAGGACAAAATTGGTTCTCCTGTAAATTGCGACTGTGCCTTATATTCCTGTTACCTGTTTTGAGGTCTTGCACTGTACAGATTCCTGTCATAATAATATTGCACATGGATGTGAAGATTAAATGCATGCTCTTGTCCCCACAACACATCAAACTATCATGCTTTTAGTTTAGTGAAACAATTTCAATGCNTTTTTTTTTTTTTTTTTTTTTCAGAAAATGTTAGTAGTTTTGCTGTGATAATACTGTATATTGGCCAGTGTTTTTGAATAATCGCTTTTCTAGTGAAAGTCTTATTGAGGTGCAAACTGCTATATCTGTGGTATGTTTGGATTTTTTGTTCTGGTAGGATTAGGATTACAATTACTGTTGTTGATTAATTTGCACACTGGCCTAAAATCTGGAGGATAGTCAGAAACTGTAGTGTTGTACGTCACCTTAAGGCTTCATCAAAGTCAGGCTATGGATGGGAATAATACAAAGTTATGAAAGTTGTCTATAGAAAGTGTCAGGTTTAATTAGATATACCTCATCAGCTTTAAAATTGGCTGTTTCTGTTTCAGAATAAATGTGTACATGTAAGCAGTTTGGAGTACCTGGTAGGATTATCTATTCTAGTATAATTCTGGCTGTAGATGCCCAATTGATTACTTTGTCTCTAATATACTAGTCCAAAACAGAGGAAGAAGCAACATTTCTAAACTGTAGTATAGTAGGCTAAAACTACTGCAGAAAATTAGTACAAGTGGTTGTTAACTAAGAGATACTTAGCTGGTGTTGAAGGAGATACCTTCTCATTTATATAATATCTCTAGACATTTAAAACTGTTATTCACCTGATATTGGTACAGTTTCTTCTGGGGCTTCATTGTGTGAGCTTTCTCAAGATTTAATTTCTTTTGGCTTGCAACCTTCTTATGGTATTTTTGCAATGCAGAATTCATATTTAAATCTAAAATGTTAATTTTTCACCAATTTTCTGTACTGGGAAGAGTTGCTATCTTTGTGGCTTTTTTTTAGCTCAGGCAGTCAAATTATTAAGTAGTGATAACAAAGCAAATCTAGACAGTGTAAACTGTAAAAGATTCTAGAATATGTTAATGTTCCTGAACTTTGGACTATTATAAACTTGCATTAATCTTTCCAAGTTGCATATTATTGCCATGCTCATTTAGCAAAAGAAATTATCCTTTGGGAGAACAGTGTTTTCTTCTCCCTTTGATGAATTAGGTAATGAGACAACGTTCTGTATCAGACACTTGAAGAACATTTCAAGATTGGAGGTAAGGCCTCCAAAGTAAGATTACAAGTTAATATATACATATTAAAATGTGGTTTTTAGAAGAAAACCGGGCAATGTTGTAACATTTGTCATTCAATGACAGTACGATGAACAAATTCTACTGATGTTATGAGAACCTGTAGTACATTAATATATGATGTCATTGTTGGTGCGTATATTACATAGCATAAATGCACTGCAAAGCGTAATCCACTGTCCCAAGTCTCAAGAGCTGGTGGACATTGAAACAAGATTGGAGTTTGCTCTGTCTGTATTTGGGAGAAATCAATATGAGCTGAAGAAGCTGTGGCACATTCTGACAGGTCCTCAGCCTACATTGTTGGGGGGCCAGTCTTGGACAGGCAGATACACCTGCTTATGGCATATGTGCAGCTTATGAAAAACAAATGAAATATTAATGTTAACTCTTTCCTCTGCAGATAACAAAGCTGTATCTTCAATAGCTGAAGTGATTTATTTAACTATTTTATCCTGGGGATACTTTTTTGTGGTTTTGGTTTAGGTTTTTTTGTTGTTCTTTTTTTCTTCCTTACTCTCCTTTATAGAACCAACAGTGCAAGTACAGGTAGTAAACTTGAAAATGCTGTCTAGGTATCTCCTGTGACACCAGTAGGATTTTGTGCTTTTCAATGCAAAGGTACTTTTTCAAGAATAAAGAAAGCTGGTACTCTGTTTTGTTCATAGCTTCAAAGTTCAATTGAAGACAGCGTGAGTTCTGCCCTACCCTTTAATAGGAAAGTTTTTCTATTCTGATTTTTGAAAAAAATTATGTTGTTCACCACCGTTGTTTAAATTACCTGGATTTGTATACCTTGATAAATATTCCCTGTAATCTGAATATTTAACTGTATCTTGGAAAAGGCTCTAGTGTGACACCAAAGACACTTGAGTTAACATCCACAAAAACTTCTCCCACACTCGTTCCTGTATAGGGACATCCAGACATGAAAGTTTCTCTGTTTTCCCTGCTTAAATCTGCTAATAAAGGCTGTGATCAAAGGTAGTATAAATATACTTTGTGACAGATTTTATGGAAGGCGAGTGGAGTTTGACTCACTTCAATCATAAATTAACTTCTAAATGCCATAATGAAGTATATTCCATTTCTGTCACTACTGATTGATCTTAACTGGGGGCCTTGTTATAAAACCTTTGCATCTACAAGTATTTCTGTGCCATTTAAATAAAGGTTAATTACTGAGATACTTAATTCACCTTAAAAAATTACTCCTAAAGCACAAACTAAAAATTGAAAGGGATTATTACAATACATGAACAAAATAGTAAATGTAAATTTTCAGGTTTTTTAAATTATGTTTAATTCATACAAAAGCTCCCTGGCTTTCAGAGCTGCTTGTTACTGCTGTTCCCATTAATTTTGATTCAATGTCTTTGCTCTTGAACATGCGGGCTACTGGTCTGAATTCCTGAATTCATTTACACAAGTTTGGAAAACTGTTGCAGCTTGTTTTTTTCTGTGATAAATCAAAAAGATGATAGATTCAACATGTATCTACCTGGCTAGCATATCAGTTCTTCTTGTGGCTGTTATATATAGTATGCTAACTTGCATAATAATAGTGCTAGGGTGGATGAGTGAGAGACTGGCAGTTGAAATTTCTCTGTTACAGCTCATTTTAGCAGATGTTTTCTCTGTTTCCAAAATGACAGTGCAACACAATACAATAGTTGAAACTTAATGGAGAATTATAACTTACTTAGCAGGAATCATGTAATCCAATCAGCAGGTTTTGGTGAAGTTTTGTTGGAACTAAGATTTGATTAATGCTATATAAATACAGCTGCTATATTATTTAAAATTGAGTCTAACTTAATTTCCCTGCTTTCCCTGGCCTTTCTAAAAACTAGGCATTAATTGAAACCACTGTTAAAATGATGTTTTAGAAAATGAACATTCACTGATGTTGATAATTCTGCATGTAGTTTTAGAATAAAGAAAAACAAATTATTTAATAAGTAGCCAATTTGCAGATCAACAAAAGCACACAAAGATGAAACTGGTCAAGTGAATATTGTTATTTATACCTTCATCATTCAGGTAATCTAGTCTTAAGTTACATGTCTTTATTTTTAGTGAAATGAAGGCCTGTACTGTGTACTTGGAGAGTGTGTGTTAATGTTGCACAAATACCCTCCATTTGAATTCTTTAGTTCCAGCAGTGGAACTGAAATGTGTTTGAATTATTAATTGTGCACGCTAACCAGTTTAAAATCACTTTTCTCTGTTGGAATCTAAACTCTGGCTTTATTTCCGTTAAAGACTTGGTTAATTTTATGGCAGTTGAATTAAAAATGTATATGTGAATTAAGACATATAGATCATTGGATGCTGCCAACTCAGAAGTGTACATAAAACTTCTTTCTTATCCTTCACGATTGCAACCTAAAGGTACGGCTTTGCAAACCTTACCTTGGAAGGAACATCCTCATTGGCAGTGTGAGCTTGGACACGTCCAGCTCTCAGGTGCTTTTTCCTGGACAACCACCATCCCCTGTTGTACCTGCAGAACCCTTTGGGTGGTTGGTCTTTAATATGAAGTGGTAAACGGATCCAAGTTTCTAACAAAAAAAAACAAAGAAATAACCACCACCCCAAGGTCCAAACCAAAACCAATAAAAACCCAACCAACAAACAAAACCACCAGTCCACTCAAATTCTAGGGTTACTTTCAACATTTAACTTGCTTGCCCCTTCTGCTGCAAGAATCTTAAGCTGTTGTACCCTCACAACTGGATGTGAAAGAACAGGGAAGAACAGATGGAAATATTTGAGGATGTCTTGCTGAGTAAGGGGGACAGGGAATCCATGGCATCAGAAAGTCACGCGATTCTTAAGTGAAAGTATTCACAGTGGTATTCAGTGTACTCCATCTTATGGTTATTTGCTGCATACCTTACTTGATTAGTATTTTCTTTCTTGAGAGTTACTGGTGTAAACATGGCAACACTTACTGTAAATTTACAAAGATTGTATGTTGCACAGCTGCAACTAAAAGCAGTAAGAGCCATTCAGTGAAATCCTCTCAAACTTTTCTGGGAAAAGCAGAGGAGAAAATGGCCTACCCTGATTTTTTGTACTGTGGTAAATACATTTTTGTGTCACTGTGTGTGTGACAGTGCCTTAATAAATTATGCTCTCAATAAAATTCCATGCCAGCAAATACTTCATGCAGGCTTGAAGCAGGACTTGGATTATTGCTCTGCAATTGTGCATTAGAAACACAATAACTGAGATTCATGTTTATGTTAATTCCAGCATGAGCATAAATTTCTCTAGGAGCTTTTATTTTTCATATACTACATTAATTGCTACACTTTATTGTTTATGTCTTGTACTGAGAGACAAAAAGCAATCTCTGTAATGGATGCAAAATATTGAGTTCAAGGACTGTCTTTTTCTCACGAAAAAACTTACAGGTCCACTGGGGTTTGCTGCACACTTAATTTATTTCTGTTGTGTACAATCAAGGAGTCCTATAGTTTGTGGTGAAAAGCTCAGCATATATATGGGTGGTATATATACATGTGTAGATCTGACTCTTAGTAAATGAATATCATATAATATTTTGCAATAATTAACTAATTCCTGCAAAATAATGCCATGCTACAGATAGGGGACAGTGCAGATGGTACCGTAAAATAGAAGATTTGTATTTGTCTGGATCACAAAGAGTAAGCAGCAAATAAAACTACGGTAGATGTTGGTCTCTCTGTCCTGCTTTTGACCAGCAGATTAAGGCCTCTCTAAGCTTTCTAAGCTTCCTAGAGGAATTCCCAAGTCTACTGAAATAAAGTAATAGGAATTAGAATTTATCAGAACTTCATCCCTTGCTTTTTACTGGAATTATGTACCTCACACGTCTTAGAGATTGTGCGCCTCTTGCTCTGCGGTTGGTGACAATATAAGGTGATTTTCACTAGAGGTTCTCTTTCTGATGTTGTACCAGGAGCTCTGGTTCTGTGTTCTAGTCCTCTGCAGCTAGCTACTGGCCTTATATGATGATCCTCACCAAAGACTTTATGGACACTTCTGAGTGTTTAAAGCAAGATGTTAAGTTGCAGAGAGGTTTCCTATTAAGGAAAAGTGATGTAATGTCAGTGGAACCCTGCCAGCTTCTCTCCGCTTATTTTATTTATATTAGCTGCATACCAAAGAAAATGCCCCATAAAACATGAGTGCTCCTTGCTATATTTAGCCAAGCTAATTTACCAATACCAGGAGATTATGTTTATATGCAGTGGAAATAATTATAAAAAGATTTCATGGTATCTTATTGAAATAAAACAGGTTGAGCTTGGAAAAAGTAAATACCAGCTTTGCTCCCTATGCATAGAAAGACTCTAGGCTGTCTTTTAGCATTCATACTTGCAACATCAGTATTTCTCTGCTGGAAAGCATTGCTTAACATTTTAATTGAACCATTTTGCTGATTGTTTAAAGAACACAAAGTACAAGGAAGTTATTTAGATTTATCTGAGTCTTTTTAGTCTTAGCAGTGCAGATGTCCTCGCTTTTAACCTATGTGTCTAAAACCAATCTTGTCATACACATTCCAATCTGATACTCTGGTCTGAAATATTTGCATTCATCTTTATACAGAGTCCAGTGCAATATTGTGCTTTTTTTGTAATGTTTAAAATAATTTTGCCTTATTTGCTTTTGATTACCTTCTCTGACTTTCCTTTAGGACTGCTTTTTAAATGAGGAAATGAGTCCTCTTTTTAATGAGTAAAATTTTTTTTGCCTGGTTTATGTTCAGCTCTTTGTTCTACAGCTGGTGGTATTGATAAATAATCACAAGATTTCTTCCTGACTCTAACAATGTTACTTCATAATGCTGTTGAACAATTTGACCTTTTCTATTAATTTTACTCCTACGTGGTGACCCTTGCTGGGTGTGGTAGTGTTGGAACTGTGGAGCCTCCCTGATACAAAGTCTGCCTAACAGAATATTCCCCATCAAGAGTAGTTGAGTACATTTGTTAGCTGCTGGTAAATAAGAGCTATCATAAAAGTTAACTACATAATACATGTGGGAAAAAAAAAAAAAAAAAAAAAAACAAAGAAGGTACTTCTAAATTAATAAATCAAATGTTAAGTTCAGTGTGACTGTGAGACAATGTATTGTGTTATGAGCTCTGCAGTTGACTCATGAGCTACTAAATTGTGGGCAGGGGAAAGAAGTTTGGGTAGTGCTATTTTTATCTGCATTACTGAGGATGTGTTGAAAATTTATATTTCTACTCAAATCTGAGTCACTTATCTTCATTTCAAAGCTTTTTTGGGGTTACTTCTAAAGATGCTTCTTTAAGAGGTTCTTCATACATTCTGACATTTAGCATCTAATTTACACACTCTGAATTGCACTCTGGAGGTTTCACTGACTATCTAGAAGGCTTTACTACCACTCATGTGAGATGCCAAAACAAGATGATGAGAACATCTCCCAGTGTGTCTCCTTTCGATCAGAATTAGAGCAGCATGACAGCAAACTGACGTGCTGCAAGGCCAGAAGAAAAAGGCAAGTAATCTTTTAGGCCTATCACAAATCAAGTATCATTCTTTTACACATCTGGAGCTTGTTTTGAAAATATAAAGCTATTTAATATATAGAGGATTTCAAAATGATTGCAAGATTCTGTTGCTATTTCCAAGTATACAGATCTTTTCTCATTTGTTCTGAATGATTCATTAGGGAAGTAGATCACACTACTAAAAAATCATGAGAAAAAATTTTGAGTCAACTCGGGGTCAAAAAACATTTCCTGCAATTATGAAGTATGTTAATCAAGCTGGGCCTTTTGCCTTACAGATTCCTCTTAATTTCAAATATCAGATTTTAAACATATGACAAATTTAAGCAAAACAAAGATCCTTGGATCACGAGATGCCATTTCTAATATGAGGCTCCTGAGGACAAAGATTATCCCTAGTGTAGAAGATCAGACATAACTAATCTGTGAAGTATTGCCTGGACATTGTACAGCAAGAATTATGTGCTATCAATTCTTGCTTAGAGAAGTTTATTTCTCCATTTTTAAAACCTAAGGCCTGTTGGATTAGTTAGTATTTAAGTAACTTTAATATTGAAGTCTTGAAGCCCATTTGGAAAACTGCAGTCTCTGAAGGTTTATGAAATGACTGAAAACCGGACAGCTTCAGACAACGTTGCCTTTGGGGCGTGAGAATGTAATTAATGTGGTAAGTTTAAGCACATGGACTTGTTAGAATCTTGGCATGCAAAGGAGTATGACTATAGGGAAATGAACTTATTTTCCTCTAAACAAAAAAGCTGAGCTTCTGGTCAGTCTCTCTGCAAATCTGGGTGCCTGCTTTCTCTGATATATGGCACATCTAGTCAGAGGACATAAACATTTTTGCCCTATTTTGCTGTCTGTAACAAAAACTACAATATTTTAAAACGTTCTTTGGTGTCTCTGGCTTTTTGACTCACATTTAATCATTCCTTGTTCTGCAAAAAGTTATCATCACATTTTGTATGAATTGTCTAGTCAATTAGCTGACCTCAAATGATCCAAATGCTTTGTTATCATGTAAGACTTTGGTGCTGTGTTAGAGGTTTCTCCATGAAAAAGAAAAGGAATTGAAGGGATCCTTCAAATGAAAAACAGGTTCAATATACTACCTAAATTTTGTTTTTCACTACAGAGTAGTTTTAGTAAACTGGTCCAGGGACACAAGGGTCATGTGGATTCTAACACCTAGAATAACAGTCCTTTAGTTCATGGTAGAAAACTGTAGTAGACGGGTATTTTAGACTAGTGTTTTCTGAAGAGTGAAGCGTAGTTTTCTAGAGAAGCTGGCATCTGAGAGAAGTGAGGTAGAAGGTAGTCATGAATTTTTGGTATCGTACACCCTAGGTAGCACTTCTGGAGCTCACAAGGGGTAGTGAAGAGGTGGTGATAGCTCAAGGGAAGAAGCAAGGAGACAAATGAGAAGGCAGCAATTAGAAAGAGGGAAGTAGGTGAGAAGAAAAATTGAAGACAGACCAGCATTATACCACAGTCTGAGTATTGCTGAGAGGAACAGAGGATCCTGTGGAATTCCATGGCTTGTGCAGGAAGAACCGTATGATCCACACTGATGCTGACTGTTGTGCTACTGGTTTTGGTATTGCCAGAATCCCTCTATCTTCGAAGTAATGTACAAGTCAAATATTACATTTTTTATGTTCTATAAGTTGTTTATTAAACCACCACCTGTTAAGATTTCTCATTTTTCTGTCTATCTCAGCTATTTGTGAGTTAAAGGATAGCTTGGAGTCCAAGTTGTTGTAATAGTTGAAGAGAAAGTTTTACATACAGAGAGTGTTGACTTTAATGTGTATTGGTACTTTTACACCTTATTAACACTTACAATAATGGAAACAAAGCATGAACCAGGTTTTTTTTTAAATTTAGATTTACTAACAGTGATTTACCAGTAATTTCTAAATGTAATGTAAAGGCAACAATTTACATATATTATGTATACTACTAACTATTCAGTGTAAAATCCTTTTTTCCATAAGGACAAAACTTAAACTGCTATTAGTCAAATTGACTTTCACTGTAGGAATAGGTAAACCACTTTTCTCATTATCCATTCTGGAATGTTCAATTTAACAAAATCTAATCTAATCTTCAGAAATAAATATGGGAAAATATAACTTGGAACCCACAAATCAGACAAGTTCTGTTTCTAGGCCAATATTCTTTCTCCAAGAGTGTCCAGTTCCAGGCTGACAAAGCACATGAGTCATCAGAAGAATGAGTCCATAAATAGTGAATCTTCCATCATAATTGTGAGACAAAATGATTTTAAATCCAGAGTAATATGATTTTCTTTGTAACTAGCTTTTTACTACCCTGTGATCAAATGGAATTCAAAAAAAGACATGTTTATTTTGTCTGGGAGGTTTTTACTGCAGGGCAGATAGGAGTGGAATTACTTGAATTCTGGAGGTCAGCTGCAGGCAATCAAATAGTAAAATCTGTTCTACAACATATAAAATAGTAAAACTGCTGTCTAGGATCAGTCCATACACTGTCTCTGAATGTGTAGATGTTAGATAATATACATGATACCTTCTTTTTTAATATATTATACATCAATATGCTGTACATTTAAAATATTTCAAGAAACCGTATAAATTAGCTGAAGAGATTAATTTTCAGTGTTTGTTTAGCAAAGTATGTGTTTAACTTCCCAGAAATGTGTAGTGCAGTTAACATGCTGGAAGGAAGGGATGGCATCCAGAGGCACCTGGCCAGGCTTGAGAGGTGGGCCCCTGCATACATCATGAAGTTCAACAGGGCCAAGTGCAAGGCCCTGCACATGGGTCAGGGCAAACCCAAGCACAAATACTGAGATGGGAATAAAGGCTGGGACGAGAATGAATTGAGAGCAGCCCTGAGACAAAGGATGTGGAGGTGCTGCTTGATGAGAAGCTCAACACGAGCCAGCAATGTGCACTTCCAGCCCAGAAGGAGAATCACATCCTAGGCTGTATCAAAAGAAGAGTAGCCAGCAGGTCCAGGGAGGTGATTCTGCCCCTCTACTCTGCGCTGGTGACACCCTACCTGGAGTACTGCATCCAGCTCTGGGGCCCCCAAGATAAGAAGGGCGTGGACCTGTTAGAGCAGATCCAGAGAATGATCACAGGGCCAGAGCACCTCTCCTGCGAAGGCAGGCTGAGAGACTTGGGGCTGTTGAGTCTGGAGAAGAGAAGGCTCCAGGGAGACCTCATAACAGCTTTCTGGTACCTAAAGGGAGCCTACAGAAAACACAGGGAGGGACTTTTTATGAGAGATTGCAGTGATAGGACAAGAAACAATGATTTTCAACTGAAGGAGGGCAGATTTAGATTAGGTACTAGGAAGAAATTCTTTACTGGGAGGTGCTGGAAAAGGTTGCCTGAAGAAGTTATGGATGCCCCATCTCTGGAAGTTCTCAAGGCTGAGCTAGATGAGGCTTTGAGCAACTTGGTCTAGTGGAAGGTGTCCCTGCCCATGACAGGGAGTTAGAACTACGTGACCTTTAAGGTCCATTCCAAATCTAAACACTCTATGGCTTAATTAAATTGAGACTTACATAAACTGTATAGCTAGAATCTCTTGTGGTATGCACACTTACTTTTAAATATCTTCTAGATTGTATGGTTTAGCTAAATACCTCATGCTAGTTTATACATCTACTCTGAATGTGTAGCCTATGTTAGCAGGTAGTACACAGAAGCAAGAGTAGTGCTGTAGAGTAAAAAAATAGCAAGGGCATGATATCTACACTACATGTCAGTCACTGAGTTTGGGATTTTGTTTTTTCACTTTGGACTAGCTCTTGCCTGCTTCCATGGACTGAAGACCATTAGTGGCTGGAGTTTGTTACATGCATTTCACCTGACAGGAAATCAGTTCATGTCTTCAGAGTATTCTCAAAGGATGTGAACTGGAGATCAAGCAAGTGGGGATTTATTTTAAAAGCACATTTCTGATCCACCCTAAAACACAAATACAGATGTGTCTTCTTACTGTCCTCTTAGAAGAAGTGCTGATGCATGTGGTTCCATGGTTTTGGCCAGTCACCATATTGGTTACTGTTTTAATTGGGAAAAATGAAACTTGGTCCTTCCTCCAGTTTTCTTGGGATAAGAAGGCTGACTGCTTTCACTGAGAGCTAAGCAAGGCACAGCCTAATTCAGGGAAGACTTTACTGCATTAGTCTCCCATAGTCAAGATTGCGTGATATAATAAGAAATATATAATACTTAAGTGATTAGTTCTGGTCAGGTCTGTTCAGGAGCAGAATATATTCTGAATATTTAAAAGTATAGTTTGACTGCAGTGACATCTGTGTACAGTGGGTGGATTTTTGCCTTCCCTCAGCAATTCCGCTGATAGGTATTTATTATTTTATGTTTTATAATGAGCAACAGGGAAATTACAGTGAGGTGTAGAATTCAGCCATAGCATAAGGCTGCAAGCCTTAGTCCTTAGGATTTGCCTAAGGTATATTCATTATAATTGTTTGTCATACAGTTGTAATAAGCAGTAGCTGTGCATATCTAAGGATGCATTAGCAATATTTTGAGTATCATAATTGTTTTTGTCTCTCTTATACTTTGGGAAAGGTGCCTGTTCGTATCTGGCTAGATATGGACTGACAGTGCCTTAAAATCTATTTTATTTTTAAAATTACTCCAGGGAGATGACTGGAGATCCACATCTTAACAGATACCACTGAAATCAATGCAAGGTGGCTGACAGGAAAAAATTTCAATAAACCAAAAGAATGTTGTCAGTCTACATGAGCAGATGATACTACACTGTTAGAGCTAAGTTACAAGCTCAAGTTACTGGAGGTCCAGTTTTAAACCCACTATAACTATAGGCATAAAAATAAGCAACTCTTCTAACTTTTATGGCCACTGTTAGATGAATTGTGGTGATTTATAGAGCATCTTGTTAATCAAATATATTAAATTTAAAATAAATTAATAAGATATCTGTGCCTGTGCTGTTCCAGTGTATCCAGCACTGAAAAAAAATATATCATACTAAATGTAGAAGTTTTGGTATCTTTTAGTTTTAGGGTAGTACAGTTTTTCAAACTCTGGCATTTTTTTTTTTCTCCCCGTATTTTCTTTTAATATCTACCAATCAGCACAGAGCATAACCTTCCATGTGGCACAGCACAATCAGAAGCAGAAGATCTATTTGTCCATTTGCAGGCCAGTTCATTCCTGCATTCCAAGTCGTGATTTCCTACACTTTGAGCAGATTCAGCTGTAAATTGTAACCTGGGTTGCTCTTAACACCTTGTTACAATTTACCTCTTAAGAACATGATACTTTTTGCTTCCTTTATCTGTAAAACTTGTTTCCTGTGCCATTTTTTAACTGTTACATCTATCGCTGGGTATTCTGTGCACTAGTTATCTAACACTATTGAACTATCAAACCAGACAGATTTTTGACTACCAGAGTAATTCTTATGATCCAGCCCTACCAGAGGTATGAAGTTTAGCCTCTGTTAAAGCTCTATTGTGTCTTTATGACATTTGAGAACAATGAATGCACACCAGAGCACAATTTCCTCCCTTTCTCTACCCAAGCTAAATGTGTTATCTCACTGGTGCATGTTTTGAAAAATGTCACTGTGGTGGTATAGAGAGGTGAAAAATGGTTCCTGTCTGTGAAAGAACTGCTTGTGTTTGCTGAATACTGGCAATATCACTACTGTCAGTTTCCTTAGTACAGAAATTATGGAAAATGGGCATAACTGCCACTTTTTAGGATATATGGAAAAGTTGTTAACAGCCAAATTACAGCAGGATTTCTACACAAGAGAGTTCACAAACAATGCAGATGGTTTACTTTTCTGTCAGTATGAAATTTCTCTGATGAAAAGTCAAGCTTAGGTTCATAGTGTGCTCATGATATAGTACCTGCGTTAGCTCTTGCACCATACAGATTTTCCTGACAAGTGTGTCGGGTTACCCTGAAATTGATTATAAACACTCCTGTATTAACCTGAGATATGGAAAATATTAGTTGTTGTTAATATGCTTTTTCAAATTGTTGTGCTTTGACAGGCAAGTAATAAAAATGTTACAAGGTTGCAGCTGGTAGAGAAGGTTCCTAGTTACAGTTATTCAACATGTGGACTAACTTGTAGTGACAACCTGCATCCTCCCTGAAATCTGCTGGTATAGACAAAAAATATCTCTGAATGTTTGCAGGGTAGAACCCAAACTGGTACTGGTTTTTGTTTTTCTCCTTTCTCCCTCCCCTCCTCCCCTTTTTATTTTAACTGATAATTCCAGTCTTACATAAATATGAACCCTTGCAGGATTTAAAACAGTCTGCATTTTTTTTCTCACAATATAAGGGATTGTTCAGCATCAGGAAACTTAATGCTTGAGTAAACGTATTTATATTAATACAGCCTGAAGGCTGTCTGTGCGTTGAATACTTTGCAGGTTTTCTTAAGAGGAGCATCTATTCTCCCTTTGCCTTTGTGCCTTGCTATACGTTTTTAACATTTCTAAAAATTAGTGAATATTCCTTCAGTGGACAGTTTAGTTTCATTCTGAGTATTCATTTTCAGTGCAGCTGTTAAATAATTCACTGCTAACCCAAGTTGTTATTTTGGTTTTTAATAGCTCTTGACCATTGATAAATCTGGTGGAAAACTTTTAATAAGAATTTTGTCAGACTACAATTCCAGGTATCAGTGACTACTGGCAGATTTTGGATGAGTCAGTATGTGTTTTTCAGTATCTTAAATAGTAACTGTCAGAAGAAGTTTAGAAAATTAGTTCTTTTTAACAGTAATCATTCATACTAGTAAAATACAATGTTTTGGTTGTAGAAAGCCAAGTAAACACTGCGTTTATGATTTAGCTTAACAGCTACCTGGCATATTTACTGTGCTAGCTGCCTAAGAGCCACAGGTGCAGAAGCACTGGGAATCTTGTCTCACAAGGGAACTGCAGCAACTCCTTACGCTCACACTGCTTCCAATTCTCCATTCCTTCTCAGGCTACCAGCTCTCCAGCTGTGCTGCCAAGGAGCTAGAGAAATGTAGCTGTATGTTATAGACTATGATTTGAATAAAATATGGAAAAGTATTCCATCCTGGAATTTATTGTATAAATATCTAAGTGTAAATATATCTAAATATATACATATAAAAATATATCTAAACATAGGTTTTTCCACTGACATGGAAGTCACTGCTACTTGAGAAGAGCCCTTGACTTTCAATACAGTGTGATGGTGATTGTTTCCCTTTTGGCAGAGCTCTGGCATGATTCTGAAGTAGTAATCTTGAGTTAGAATATGTCTTCATTGAAAGATAGATTTCATGGAAGTGAGTAGTTTTTACCCCAGAATGCCAATACAGAGGGTTTGTGGCATTTATTTCAAATCTTAATTTAGAAAACTAGCTCAAGCTTTTAAAATTGGGGTTAAAACTGATTATTTTTGTTCAAAATATTTCTGCACTTTCATTTCAGTGGTATGTTTTGTATACCGCTGTTAACTGTGATGTCTGTTTCTCAAAGGGCAGGTCTCTGGTAGGATTGTGAGGGGGTCAGTCTGCTTTTGCTCAGGAATGACTTGCAGCAGAAGTGAGCTCATTATTCTTCTATACATGGGATTGATTGAACTCTTCCTTTCAAACAAAAATACCTTTTCTTTGTCTGCCCTCCCTTTATTCCTTTTCTTTTGTTAAGATAGGGAGGGTTAAAATCAGGAATGTAAAGAAGTTGTAACACAGAGAACTTTTTATTTACTCTTGGTTCTGTGTCTGTGGTAATTTATTTCAATCTACTTCATATATTGTCTTTTAAAAAACTGAATAAACTTCAGTGCCCTTACCACACTTTGTGGTAGACACTACATGGATAGTGTTCATTTTGACTGAGTCCCTCAAGGCTTGGGCAGCTTCCCCCTACCTTTGGAGAACCTCCCCCCAAGACAGTCTGGATAGAAGGGTTTCCCTATGCACTTTTGCATTTAAAAGGTGCACAGACCAGGTTATGCTGAGGAATTGACTATTAAACTGCAAATTGTAGGGTACTTTCTAGACTAGAGGCATTGTTCCTCTAAATAATTTTTTTTTTAGTGCTCTTCACAAACACAGAGGCATAAAATAAAAATAAAGCTGGTACATATCCTAATATTGAGAACCTGTGCATGAACTTGATGGAGTACTTTGAGTATGAAGGGTTCATTGCATCCCTGAAAATGCCATCTGCCGTGATGTCCTCTACAATCCAGTAGCCAGTTCCTATTGAGTCTTTCAGAGATGTACAACCATCTATCTATGTCCCCTCCTCCATAGAACTGTGTCCAGGCACTTGGGAGTTACAGTTCCTGATGGTGGTGGTTACGATTTTAGCTCTTGAAGTCTAGGGCTGCTCTATTAATTTTCAAAACAATGTGATACAAAGATGGTATCAGGAAGAAAAAACATTATGAAAGTGTGATAAAAAGATAAACCAGCCTATTATAATCTAAACCAAGTTCATACCTCGGAACATGAATTCTTGCGTAACTACTAAAATACTCTGTATAGTATTGGCATCCTTCAAGAAGATTCTGGTCACCTCCATCCACTATTTTCTCATACAATCAGCATAGTTTGCTTTGAAAAAGAGAGTATTCTGTAATGGCTCACAAAAAATCCTAATGTCTCTAGTCTTGTCTTTCAACATCTGTTTTCAAATGTTTTTCGCTATCATTTAGCTCTGAAAGTCATCACCTTAATGAGTAGGCTCCAAGTAGCCAGAACCAAACTTGTGCATGCAACTGTTCTTACGGCAATGCAAACCCTAAACCTCACCTCTCTTGCAACTGATGTCCACTCCCATTAAAATATTACTGCTTTACTGTTGCATTTTTTAACTATTTTAGCATAACTATTAGAACATCTGAAAATGTATATAGAAATGTTGGTTAAGAATATCCTCTATTGAAAAAAAAATCACAAATACCAAAGCAGACCTTTTGAAAATACCGATGTGCTACTAGGCCTGCTTTTCAGTGAGCTGCTGAAATTTCTCAATGTTCACTTTACCCTAGTTATGATTTTTAAAATTCCTTACTTTTGTCATTTACTGATTGAATTTCACTTAAAATTTGCTTTTAAATGTTCGTTCTTACATTGTTATAATTAGTTATTTAGCAAAATCAAAAACTCCACATGAGAAAATAAGTTTTATTCTCTATTGTTTAAAAAAGTTTGCATTCCCTGAAAGCATGTGTGTCCTTTGAAACACTGGGATTACAAAACATATTTCATATAATTGGAAAGAGGATGTAATTACAATTAGACTAATTTTTCCTGTAATCTCATCCAAAAACGGAACTCTTCTTTGTTTCCCTACTAATGAGGGCAATGTAACAGACAGATTCTCTTGCATAATTTTGGCTGCTGGGCCCTCTGTATCTGTGGCACAGCAGCGTTATCTCTCAGGAAACTAACGATGTAGACCTTCCACCACTGTTGGTGTCATTGCAAAGGAAAATTTATTCTTTTTCTTTTCTTTTTCCTTCTTCATAATGATACATCCCTAGGATACATCTGCTCAAGGAATTAATAAGTGTAGGCAGTATCTGCTGTTAAAAGAATAGCTCTGAGGTGGAGAATATTCCTTTGCAAGCAAGGATCATGCATTTCTACTACTGGAATGAAAGTTTGCTCTAAGGTCTTTTATGGTTTTTGCTCTGTGGACAGATGTGATAACAATTATGGCTGTGTGTTATTTTTCAAGCAGATGTGCACTTGCTTTATCTGGACCCTAAGCTGATCAAAACCTTTGCAAATGGAATTAGCACTGTCCTGAGCTAACAAGCCCTGACTGACAGGCATATATATTCCTGGGGCCTCAAGTCAAGCTTAGTGTGAGAGCAACCTCATGTTTGCCTGCCAGCCTTTTGTAGACATACCCTGAATCTGGTCTTTACTTCTGCCTGGGTTGGTACAGCAGCAGTTGAGTGGCAGGCACTGTAGTAGTGTACTTACCATTGACAGGGCCATAGATGGTCATTTGTGTTATACTGTTGGCTGGGCGCATCGCCATGTGACTTGGCAATGAAAATAAAAAAGTCCCAAGACAAGACACTCTGACTTGCTTTCAGCACATGTTGGGTAAACACAGGAGTGCTGGAGACAGCTAAGTTTCTTTATATTCAGTGTATAGTTTTTCACCATGTTTTTTCTTTTTAGCCTCAGCCTCTCCATAACAAATAAAAAAATGTATTGGGGATGGTTATGATGGAAAATAAGTAGTATTTGTAAATAATTTTAGGGGTATTGAACAGTAGGTCTGCAGATAGTCAGGCTAAAGATACAGAATGAGCTGAAAGTAGTGATCTTACAGGGCTTTTTCTTTCTGCTTGGAGGAGACCTGAAGTATTTCCGTCATCAGCCAAGAAAGTCAAATGATGATGGGAACTAAAATCATGTTGCTTTAGCTCATTTAGGGAAAGCAGACTTTTATGTAGTTTAGCAAAAATTGAAGAATAAGGTGCAGCCCATGTCCTATGAAGTGAAAAGTTGAAGTGATAACAATTTAGTCTCTGTTGTCAACATTAAAAAATGAATTATACAATTTACAAGTGAACTGTAGCATTTCAATGTTCTTGTTTCTGATTTAATTAAAAAGGAAAATACAATCGACACACTGGAGGGAAGGGATGCCATCCAGAGGGACCTGGACAGGCTTGAGAGGTGGGCTAATGCAAATGGCATGAAGTTCAACCAAGACAAGTGCCAAGGTCCTGCACCTGGGACGTGGTAATCCCAGGCACAAATACAGGTTGGGCAGAGAAGGGCTGAGAGCAGCCCTGAGGAGAAGGACTTGGGAGTGCTCATGGATGAGAAGCTCAACGTGAGCCGGCAGTGTGCGCTGGCAGCCCAGAAAGCCAATCATATCCTGGGCCGCATCAAAAGAAGTGTGACCAGCAGGTCACGGGAGGTGATTCTCCCCCTCTGCTCTACACTTGTGAGACCCCACCTGGAGTCCTGTGTCCAGTTCTGGAGTCCTCAACAGAGAAAGGACATAGAACTGTTGGAACTGGTCTAGTGGAGGGCCACCAACATAGTTGGAGGGATGGAGCACCTCTCCTATGAGGACAGGCTGACTGAGATGGGGCTGTTCAGCTTGGAAAAGAGAAGGCTCTGGGGAGACCGTATAGCAGCCTTCCAGTACCTGAAGGGAGCCTACAGGAGAGCAGGAGAGGGACTCTTTGTCAGGAAGCGTAGTGATAGGACAAGGGGTAATGGTTTTAAACTGGAAGAGGGGAGATTTAGATTGGATATTAGGAAAAAATTCTTTCCTGTGAGGGTGGTGAGGCACTGGAACAGGTTGCCCAGAGAAGTTGTGGATGCCCCACCCCTGGAAGTGTTCAAGGCCAGGCTGGATGGGGCTTTGAGCAACCTGCTCTAGTGGGAGGTGTCCCAGTCCATGGCAGGGGAGTTGGAACTCGATGATCTTCAAGGTCCCTTCCAACTTTAACCATTCTATGATTCTAGTCTCCATTTAAGTACTGAAATATCTATTGTTGGTGAGATGACTCGTGTTGCTAGAATTGAACCATCTTTATTACAAAAAAGAAAAAAGCAACTGTTAAATGTAAACAACTGTTCTTTCACTTTTCTGTCCTAAACAAGCTTGCACCCCTTTTTCTTATCTAAACAATCTGCTTTGGCCTGAGATCATAAGTAGTATTATTGTCAGAAAACATTTTCTCGGAAATGTAGATGGCTGGAATATAAAAATTAATCTTAAGAGTGGAAAATATGATGATATTACCATTTCTAATTTTGTTGCTACCAACAAAAGTATATTGTTGTGCCAGAATCATACATTCACATGCCATGCATTAAGCAGAAATCTTCTAAAATTTCTGCCTAAATGACCTAAATTGTATATAAACAATGACACACTTGTATATAATAAAGTATTTATATATTAAATATACAGAAAAGGTATATGTACATATGCTGAAACTTTGTGAACATCTGGAGTATTGAGATAAAGTTATGATTTCCAGCTGGAACATGACAACTTTTAAGCAAGTCAAACTGATGTATTTCAAGATGATAGACCACACAGTTAATCTTGATCTCAGTGTCATTTAAATAATTTTATTTGGACATTTGGACAAAAAAAAAAAAAAAAAAAAAAAAGAAGCCAGTGCATGGTCTGGTTTGCTTCACTGCTGAACATTTTTCTTTTTTCTTTTTTTCTTTTTTTTTTTTAAATTAACAGTTTTGAGTCTCCTGCGTATTAGTTTTTCAGTCTTTATTGTTCTGCTAGTGAATGTCTACATTTCTAAAAGAAATTTCCATTTGAGCTGATAGTACTGAAATCAGCAACTCCTCAGAAGTGTATTCAGTATCTATTAAGGTACATCTCAGGACCTACAGCTAAGCATAAAATCTGGTCGGAAAAAGTGGGACTGAAGACATGGGGAAGCTAATTTCACCATTTCCTTAGATTACAAATGGTTCTTGGAAGTCTTCTTTGCTCATCTGCAGATATGTAGGTGGTTCTAACACAGAATTTGGTCTCTTGTCTCCCAACTACCTCATTAAAAGTATGGCAGTAATTAGGTCTGTCTGATCTGCCCACAGAGGCTATAGCAGAAATCAAGGCTGAACTTGTCACTGGGTCTTGGGCTTATTATTGAAATAGAGCCATTGAATGAAATAGGCAAGAAATGAAAAAAAACAACAAACAAACAAAAAAAAAAACAACAACCTTAAGAACTTTAACATTTTACTTATATTATCTGGATTGCTCATTTAAAATACCTAAGCATCTGCAAATTGTCTTATAATTTGCCTTTTTTAAGAATTAAAGGTTCTGTTAACTTCTATTATGCACATACTTTTTTTCTCATTCTTGAACTCGAAAAATGGACTTCTGTAGCAATGTTTTAGCTCTGAAGAACAGGGCTATTCAAGATACGTGAACACTTTGAACTTTTCCTGCCTTCTGATTAGGAAGACAATAGATCAGTGGAACTTTTACCTCCTCCCCAACCAGCACTGCATGTCTGATCACCTTTTTGTCTATTTTCCTTCCTACAGGGACCCTATAAAAATACAGCAGCTGCAGAACCAAATTCGTCTGGAGCAAGAAAGTGGCCAGTGGTATCATCACCAACAGCAACCTGATCAGCAACAGCACCCTCCCTCTTCTCCTTCCTTTCCTCCTCCCCCCTCCTTCCAGGAGCTTGAGTCCAGCCAGTCTGTCACCTCTCCTGTGCCAATGAGTATTCTTAACTCTCATACTTCCCCAACCATGCAGTCTTCCAGCTCCTTCAACTATGCTCGGCCTAAGCAGTTCATTGCTGCTCAGAATATCAGTCCTGCTTCAGGTTATGTGACTCCGTCTTCAGGATCATCTACATCCAGCCTTCCTTCTCCTATGTCTCCAACTGCTTCTCAGAAACAGTTTGGGAGAGTGCCTGTTCCCCCTTTCTCTCAGCAGTTTGCTCCAGAAGGGGAGTACGCCTGGTCTCCTTCTTCTCCGTCCCCTCCACCCCCACCTCCACCTGTCTTTAGTCCAACCACAACATATCCAGCGTGTGATTCCTTTCCTCTTCCACCTCCTCCACCCCCTCCTCTTCCTTCACTTTCTTCACCTTCCCACAGCCTGTCTCCAACTCCCAGATTTCCTAATTCCGGCCAGTCTCCAGCAGCTTTTCTCAGCTCCATGCTGCCATCCCAGCCACCACCCATTTCTGTCAACGCATTAGGCCTCCCAAAAGGAGTGACGCCTCCGTAAGTATCAGCTAATGAGCTCCTTGAGTTTGACTGTACCGAAGATTGTACTGAAGATTATTGCACTTGCTTCATTTTATATTTTTCTAGGGTCCTTTGCTGTTACCTGCTAACTGAGAGGAAGTGATGTGTGAATTTTTTGCAAATGTCTCTGTGCTAGAGAAGGGATACAGTTTTCTAACCTTCACAGAAGTGAGATTTTGAAAGAGTCCCATAGTAGGAACACAAAAGAGAAGAAGCTAGAGCTTTAAATAGGAGTTGATGGAAATATGAAAGCACCAGCAAAAGCTGTGCATGCTCAGGGTGGTGGAAGGAGATCCAAGAAAATTGTTCTCATGAACCAGTTCTTTTCAAGTCATATATGCAGGGATATTTGCAGTCTATGATCCTACGACATCTGCAGGTAGAGAAATATAAAGAGAGCATTGTTCAGAAGTCCCAATAACTTTATGATACTTAAAGTATACATCTGACAACAAAGTGGTCATAACAATATAGTGACTTTTGGCTAGAGTTTTTGTTCTCAGGAAGTTTGGGAAAGGGTTTAGGAGGGGATTTAGAAAAGCAGTGCATAAAAACAAACAGAATCCCTGCCCCTAACAACTCTGCATACTTGTTTTCCCCTTTTGTCTTCTCTAAAGGCCAAAATAGTATTTTGGAGCATGTCAGCTCCCATCATAGATCAGTTTGTCTTTCCACTGGCACTAGACTCTCATTCCATCCTTAGAGAACAAAGAGACATGCTGAAGAACAAAAATGAGAATAGCTGTATCCAAGGCTTATTTATAACTTTGTCTAGAAGTTTGTCTAAACATATCTACAGTATCTAGGTGACTTGCTCAGCTACATACTGTTGCAGTGGGAACTTCTGTTATTTCAGTCCAAGATATGAAAAGGAAGAGAAGGAAGAAAGCAGACAGATATCAAAGTCATAAATCAGGTCTATGCTTTAAAAAGCATTTCTTTATCTTGATTTCTGTCCTATGGCTCATTATGGAGTCTGGCCATAAAGCAGATTTAAGAGGTAGAATGAATAAATAGGACGGCTTGCCCTTGCACTCAGATTTTCTGTCTTACCGTGTCCTTTGCATTGGCTGAATTTCTGTATTGAAACTGACTGCTGAAAGTTGCATGATTCATTTACTGATGGTTTGACAGGTAAGCACAGACCACAAAAGCCTGCCATTACCCCTGATTCAGGAAAGGCTCTAGTACAGCTGTGTAGCTCTGGATAGGAAGTGGATTCTCTTTCAAGGTGCCTTCTGCGTGCTGTGAGGGTGACAGCAGCATCTCAAGCCTCTGCTATGTTCCTTTTTCCCTGTTCATGCGAATGTGTTCTCACTTGAGGCATTGCCTGTGTTCTTCCTCATTCCCTTCACTCTTTGGACAGAGAGACAACTCTGTAAGGATGCTCCCCACTTCCCCATGCCCCTCACTTCCCCAAGCCCAGCAGCTAGGCTGGCCATGCGTGTGATGGTGTCTGTCCCCTGCCCTGGGACAAGGCAGCAGCCTCAGGCTCTGAGCTGAGCATGAGGTAGTTGGCTCTTTGGCCTGCATTCTCTCAGGAAATGTAGTCCAGATGGGAGCTGGATCATGTTAACCATACTGAATGCATGTGTTTGTGATTTATGGATATGTATATATACATATGTGTGTATATATACATATATATATATGTATACAATGAGCATTTGTCATCTGAATTGTAACATTAAAACATGGTAAAAGATGTACTGCGTGATGCAAAAAAAATAATAATCTATTGTTATATATCTTTGATGCCAATTTTTGCTGGCCTCTCCTTTTTCGTTTTACTGTGTAGGCTACTGATGTCTGGTGTGTCTTGATAAGTAAATCATTCTATTTCCCATCATTTTCATACCACTTCTGAGCAATTCTTCCCCTGGCCTCTCTTCTCTCCCATTGCTTTTGGGCTCTTCTGCTTTGTACTATAGTTTCAGTTCTTTTGTCCCCTCAGTTTCACTTTTTGCTGCTTTTCCCTCATCTTTTGCTCCATCCTCACACATCCTCTTTTCTTGGTTTCGAAGCTATTGTAGTTTTTGAGCCACTCAGTATTCCATAACCTCAGCCTATAGTCTCACTATGTACTGATGATCTCCAAGATCTGTTGATTGAAAAGGATGATACTGTTTCCTGACAGTGCGCTTTATGGACTGGGCACAAGGAGTAAATTGGAGCATTCAAAGCCTTGCTTCAGCTCAGCATCTAAAATGCTGATCAAGCCATTTAGCTTTGTTTCTTCTTGATTAGTCATATGGTGGTGATACTGAGAATATGATAGTGGGTTGCTGACATTGAGCTAGGCAGAGTCTGAAATACCTTTCATGGAAAGGAAGTACATTTTTTACTAGAAACTCTAAATGCTGTGTTTGAAGTGGTAGGATGTCCTCTTTAGATAATAACTTTGTTATTTATTATTATATTTCAACATCAGTGTAAGTAGACTTGAACCTGTCATTGCAGTTACATATTTCAATGCTTTCATATCAAGCGCCTATAGCAGATAAAATGCTCTTAAAACAGTTTTCCCGTCTGCTTTCAATCTCCTCATGGATCATTTCTCTTGCCTTGTCTTTTTTGTGTGTGGATTTCACAGCTGGTAATCCCCTGTTCACATTTTGATTATATGGTCTTTTTGCCATGGTTGTTTACTCTTTGCTCTCCCAGGCATGGGTACTCTGACATTGATAGCCATATACCTGAAAAAAACCCACTAAATATTTTGCTTTGTCAGAGTATCAAGTACTTACCAAAAGACATTGTTTGGCAGAGTAAGAAATTGTTGCAGACAGTTTTTATAAGTTATGCATGTTGATATACTGGGAAATTTTTTCAGTTGTTTAATTTTTCTTACGTTTCAGTAATTCTTTAATTACTTAATCTTAGCACAATTAGAGATCTGCTCTTCAGAATCAGTACTTAGTAGGCATCGTTCTTATTTTCTACAGATTGCATTTGTGGTAGGAGCAGGATAAAGGTAAATAACAAACATTGCAGGTGGCGGTAATTATTTTTGGAGATGGTCAAAGGCATCATCAGTGAAGTTTTCCGTAAAATGGAAGACACCGTGGTTGTACACAAACCAGCAGAATCTTCATTTCTCCTCATGCAGTTAGACTGTCCCTCCATCGGCTTTCTTCAGGCATTTCCTTTCTAGTATATGTATCATCTTTGTTCTACTTAAAGAGAAATTAATCTAAGGAAGTGTTGAACCTCTTCTTCTGTAAGAGGTCAGACAAAACATCTCTAACTCTCTCTTCCACCCCTATCCTCTGCCGGTGAGCCCGTTAGCAGTAAACACTGTGCTCATGTTTCAGATAAGGGTTGACATTTTCCTTGGTTTTGGACCCTGAGACTCTGTAGAAGTGACAGCATTATCTAAACCAGTTTGATCAAATGAATGTGTTTTTCAGTTGATGGATTTGGAAACATTTCACGGGTCTCTGTGTGTGTTCGTTTGGGGTGGGTTTTTTGCTGTGTTTTTAATAACCCATAGTCTAACAGCCTTGCCTGGGAATAGCTACTTGTGAATTTACTACAACTTATTTGGACATCAGAAACGTGGAAAGCAGCTTTGTGTCATTAGCACCTAATAATTCACCTTTAAATATTATAGCATTTATTTGCAACCATTATATGGTAAATTTTTCAGTTGAATAAAAGATTTCTCATTTCTCCGGTAAGCTCTAGACATTTCATAGTGACCAGCATTTTCAAGCTGCGATTGTGGTGGTGTTAGCTGAACAAGCTTTGGGAATAACTTTTTTTATTAATGGGGCAGATTTGATAAATTCATGTCTTGCCAGAGCATAGTGTTATTAAACAAAAGAGAAGTGCTGGTGGAACTGCACAGCTAATTAAGTACTTATGGGGGTTATGAACACTCGTTGGTTATTTCTGACATAAAATTTGGCTGGAGGAAGATTGTTGGATACTGTTCTTAAAAAATCTCAGTTCTCTCTTTCTTCACCTAAAGAAAACTCTAGGGTGGGTGGATGTGTTGGACTCGGGTGAGCTTTCAGATACAAAAGGCTTGTGGGGAGCCATATTAATGTGACAGAAACCTATAATTGAGGGACTTTTGTCCACAGTTAAATCTGCAGAAGCTAGAATCTGGTCTTCACTGTTCATAGGAAAAACAAATTCTGTCTGAATGAAAAGAAGTAAGTATACTTACAAATTCTAAGCACATACATTGGTAGGCTTACGTGAGCATTTGTGAAAGCAAAATTAATCCCATGAGAAGGATTTACTGACTATTTAGTGATTATTTATATAACAAGAATATAAATCCTACTACAGAAAGGTATGGAGTCATCCAGCCTGGAGAAGTGGAATCTCTTTCTAACTGTAAAAACCATGTATTATCAGCTATACATATATATCCTTTTTCAGTAATATTACCTTAGTCATAAACAGAAAAAATCTGAGTGATTGGTGAACGTGACACTAGATTTATGACTTTCTTGACAAGAATGGAAAATGGAAAAGAAAACATTGATTTGAAAACAAGATTGTCTAAAGTATCCTGTAAAATGTAATTAATTAAGCTGCTTTTATCACTCTGCTCTCTTTTAACCGCTGTTTCAATGATCTGCAGAACCTTAAATCTTAAAGAAGATTCTGTGGGGATCGTGAGAATAGCAACATCAGAGAAGGATCTGCACCTTTTTCACCCTTCGAATCAAAGCTGCTGGTCTCTTCTTGCACCTGTGTACTGGACTTGTCCAATCAATTATGTCTTAAATAGCATTGAAACAAAGATTTTAGTAGCCCTTATGTTCCTTGAGTCAGTTAGCAATGACGGTGACCACTCTGAGGAAAAGCTACACTTCTCCATGTTTTTGTTGTGCAGCTTTCCACTGTCTGGCAGTACAAATGCCAGCTTTCATTTTAGCTTGAACTGTATTACTGTTCTGTGTAGACTGTATATTTACTTTTCTCATTCCCCTAAGTTATGTCTGTCATAACTGTGAAAAATGGAGGTTACCCACAGAATGATTGATATGAAAATACAGATACATAGGAGGAAGTCAATTAAGAATTTCAACATCAAAATGAGCAGAAAGGTCAGGGTGTTTTCTTGCTTCTGAGGGAACTCACTTCATCACTATATGCTACCTATCCAGTCCTACCTGGAGTTATCCCTGGATCTTGAGAAAATACATCTGAAGATATATTCTGTATTTCTGTAACTGGAAAAATTCCAGTAAATATTAGGGTTGGCATTTATTCTCAGCTTCCAGTTTTCTTAAAATTTCCTCCTATCCATTAGATTTTATTTTTTTTTTTAAAGCTCCTTGATTTATTGTGTTATACCTCCTTTTCCCATGGCTACTTGTGGCTGTTAGACCAATGCCGGAATAGTTTATCTGTGATATCACATCACTTCTTTTGATTGTGCTAAGAAACAGCTCACACTGGGGGCTTTGTTTTTGCACAGTGCAACAACATTTTATTATGTACATGCCCATAATTATCATAAAATACATATCCATATCAGCTTTTGTGAAATATGATGAATGTATGTTTGCTCCACTTGAGCTTTGAAATCCAGGCTGTGCCTCAGATCTAGTCAACTAAAGTTGCTCAAAAGTAGACATCAAGGATTTAGCTCGGAGACACGCAGACAGTAGCCAAAATAACTGACCTACCATACCCTGACAATCATTGCATCTGAAAGTCTTAATTTTCAAGATGTTTTTATCCAGTTCTTTTTGTAAGTGATATTTGCAGGTGCTAAACAATGTTGTAAGATGACAAGTGAACTAAGAGAAGTAGTATGCGTATCTCTGTTGAAAAGAGAGGAGGCCATTTGCAAGATTGCCTTGCAGATTTTTTTGGTCTGCAGATTTTATAACTTCCTTAATTTAAGCAGATCTAAATGCCACATGAATGCCTTTGAATATAAAAGCCAGGTATGGTGCTTGATAGTTGTGGAGATCTTAACGAGTAGCATTTCATCAACTGGAATAAAGGTTAGTATTTTGGACATACTAACTTTCTCTTAGTCCAGCACAGGTTTCTCTTCACATGCTTCTGGCAGTTACTTGTTCTTATCAAGATTTCAGGACTGTGAGGACTTTTAAGGTCCTTTTCTTCATTCAGGAACAGTTAATGGGCTAATGATTTCTTCTTGACCATCAATACCCTTAGTTGCAGGTAGGAATATTGAAAGGAATAGGAAGTCAGGCATGATTAACAAGTGGCTCAGAGGCTGGTGCCACCAACAGAATTTTGGGGTTTTTGATCTTGGGGAACTTTACACGGCACCTGGTCTGCTAGCAACAGATGGAGTACATCTGTCTCACAGGGGGAGAAAGTTCTTGGCACATGAGTTGGCAGGACTTTTCAAAAGGGCTTTAAACTAGGCTTGAAGGGGGCAGGGGTCAAACACAGGTGCACTAGAGATAAGGCTAAGGATAGCGTTCAGCCTGCCATTTCACTTGAGGTGGGAGACAACGATAATATCAGAATGGTCTGTGGCAACATGGCACATCATGGGTGGAAGGATGGGATGATAGCAAGAGCCTCTAACCTGTTGCACTGATGCATGTTGTGAACACTTCAGCAAAGGCAAGGTCTTGCAGAGCTGAACCAAGAGCCCCTGAGGTAACAGGTGACAGGAGGGTAGATGCCACAAAGTGCCCTGGAGGAGCATTGGAGTGCCCCTCTGAGAAGGCGACATGGCTGGCTGGACACAGGTGGTGTCACAAGCCGTGTCCCTCAAGGGTCCGTTCTGGGACCGGTACTGTTTAGCATTTTTATGAACAGTATAGACAGAGGGATCAAATGCACCATTAGCAAGTTGTGATGTCATCTGACACCAAGCTGTGTGGTGTTGTCGATACACCAGAGGGATGGGACGTCATCCAGAGGGACCTGGACAGGCTGGAGAGGTGGTCCCAGATGAACCTCATGAGCTTCAACAAGAGCAAGTGCAGGGTTCTGCACCTGGGCCAGAACAATCCTGGCTATCAATACAGACCAGGGGATGAGGTATTAGAGAGCAGCAGTGAGGAAAGGGNATATTAGAAACAAATTCTTTACTCTGAGAGTGGTGGAACACTGGAACAGGTTGTCCAGGGAGGTGGTTGAGACCCCTTCCCTGGAGATATTCAAGGTGAGGCTGGATGAGGCCCTGGGCAACCTGGTCCAGTTGCGGGTGTCCCTGCGACTGTGGGGAGGTCCGACTAGATGGCCTTTGGAGGTCCCTTGCAGCCTGGATGATTCTATGATTCTGTTCTATGATTCTAGCATAATGCCGGTAACAATCAGCATTATGAACAAATGGCTTTGTTCTTACAGTAAGTGAAAAATGTATTAAGTGGGCAGCAATTAGCTGTATTTTTGGAAGGCTTTAGTTTTAAAGGAAAAAATCAAGTTACTGTTCATTACCTCAGTACCAGAGAATTGATTTGGATTTCTATGAAACTGAGCCATGTTGGCTGCAAACAGGAATTTGTTCTTGGAAAGGTAACAACAGCCAGCCTGTTGCCCTTGTTTACACTGTAAAAGGTACATAGGAAAAGAGGGAATCGCATCCAGCGTGCACTCCGTGTAATTAAAACATGAAAAGTACTGCTGGTTTGGCCTTCTTTCTAAACAAATGTTAGGGCAAATGTTCAAAACTAAGAAGAGCCAAGCCAAGGTTGCGAAAATCTTTGCTGTCAAAAATCTCTGTGTGAATTAAGATGACTGAGTTTTGGCAATTCCATTGCGCCCTGTCTGACCAAAAGAATTCAGATTTGCGTGCTTTTATCTCTGCCCTCCCTGGCTTAAAAGATGCATGTTTCGGATGTGCTTACAATCTATGTGAATTTCAGCCTGGTTCTCAAAGGCTGATAGTTTCTTTGTGCGTTTCTGGTGGTGGTGGTTGTGTGCTTGAAGGCTAATGTGTCAATAACTTAAAATATGCCTTTTCCAGCTATCTTCTGCTACCTTAATACTCACAATATGCTCTGAAAATTGCATCAAAGAATGAACATTCAAATACACAAATGAATTGGCAGAATGTTTTGTTTGACGTTATCCCTGAGAAAAGACAAAAAGAAAGCTGATGAGTCACTAAGGAAGACACAAATCTTACAACCGTGATGCATCCAGATAAGGGCATGTGAGGAGGGTGAAAAATATTTGCAAAAGCAGCTGGTGAGAGTTTGCTGCCAGGCTGTCTTGATGTGTAAACTGTCTCTCAAGCTGAATGAACCTATGCTTTGGAGGACAGATTTACAAAGGACCTTCTATTTGTTGCCATTGCCTTCTAGACATTTTGAAATTAAGCTCAAGAATGTATCTTTTAAGAGCTAACTTGGTGTGGGGGTTATGTATGCATTTTAAAATGTATTTATGTAGAGAAAGAAAGAGATTCTAAAGAGGGGGTAGAAATAGAGCATCTGCAGGAAGAATTCATTTCCTCAAGCACCTCTTCTTTTTTTGTCCAAATTTAAAATAATCCTGAAAGAGACAGAGGTGTTTTCTAAAGGCATTTGCAGAAATTTTGACTGATACTTATCTTTATAGTTATGTTTTGAAACCAACTGCTTCCTTGCGTAAATACTTTTTTGTAACTGCATGTAAAGAGAATGTATTTTTCAAGCAAGTTGCCTTGACCTTGCTTAGATGACACTTCCACACCCACTGTGCAAAACTCAGGATTTTCTGGCATATAACCAGAGGTCTGGAAGGTTGTTAGGGAGTCTGCCTCTCCTGTTAAAAGCTACCAGGGATCCCCAGGCCATTGCTGAAATATTTGTGTGCCTTGTTCTTAAATAGAATTCCTCAGCTTCCTTACATGACTTGTTCCAGTGTTTAACTGTTACTGTTGGAAGGTGGAGAAAGACAAAAACAATGTAGAAGTCTCCTAAGTGAGGCCTGTTGTTTTTCAAGTGACTAATTATCATTTTCAATGCACATGGAGAATCACCGAATGCTAGCTCTTTTCTGATGCCTTAAGTTTGATTCACCTATCTTCATTCTCCTCCACTCTTGACTGAATAAACAAGATATTTTTTGTGCATGAGACATTGCTTGTCACAAAAGCTATTCTTTTAAAATCATCTGACAGTTTTCTTGTTCTGGAACTTCCCAATTTGCCATATTCTTCTGAAAGTGAAGTGGTAAAACTGGATTCAGCATTCTACAGCAAAGAATAAAGGAAAACAATGAAGTTAGCACATGTCTTGTGCTAATGTGTCCCAGAATTATATTTCTTTTCCTTTTGAAATAATGGTGTTATTGTCCACATTTTAATCTCACAGATTCTTGAGATGCTTAATATGTTAGCACAAATTTTCCATGTGTATTGCTGTCATACATCCTGTCTTTCATCATCATTAGACTAATTATGAAGGTCATTGTAATTGAGAGTTGTTACCTGCAAACAAGGTGCAACCTCTGCAAGTTCAATGTCATCACCTAATTTGAGAAAAGAGCTTCCTTATTTCACTATTCCAGTTGGTAAGGTTGAAATAGTAAGTACTGAGCTTAGTATACATAGACCTTTGAAAGACCTCATTTGTCTATTTTCTTACCGTTTGGTAGGAAAAAAATAATATAAATCATTACTACTCTCTGAATAGCTTTTTTAGACAGTTAAGCAGACATGTAGTAGAAATTTCTGAACAGTCTGAAAGACTGTTTCCCTGATTTACTGGAGAACATACTGCTGCTCCTGAAGGCTTACTAAGAAGCCATAAATGAAGTGCATCGAAGCTACTTCTTTATGCCTATCTGCATGCCCTTCACCCTGACAGAAAGAGAAACATGAGGTTTGATATGATTCAATTTTCATTTCCTTATTATCCTACATTGTTTTGAAATGGACTGCAATATTGTTTCTTACCCTTAGTATGGACATTGAACTTACTGACCCGTAATTCTCTTGGTACTCTTTCCCCTTTTAAAAATGAGTGTGTTTGCTTAGGGGTTTTTGTGTTCCGAGGTAGCTGAAAATGCTTCGGAAAATGTTTTCACTTGTTATTTGAAATCCACTCCAGAACACTTAGCCCATCCCCCTCTTTTCATACAGTGTTGTGACTTTCTTGGGTAAACTCTACATTTTACCTTTACAGCCTGTTAAGTGCCAAGCACAAGCTGGCCTTTTTCTGCTAAGACTTTTTTTATCATTCAAGTATGAAGTTCGTAAGAATGTGAAATGAAAACTGCATTTATTTTTTTTTAGTCTATTGCATTGAATTGCCAGGGTAGGATGCACATCTCCATTGTAAGTGGGCACAGGGCTTCTTCAAGGTGAAGATAAATTTGAAATTTGCTGCCTTGAAGTTGGGCAAATGTGTGTGTGTGTGTGTGTGTGTGTGTGTGTGTGCCCTAGTCAAAAAGCAACCAAGCTCAGTCCCATGGCAGTGCTGTGCTGCTTGGGATATGAGGCTGGAAGGTGAAGGGAAAGACTGTGAGGAAAGAGACAGATGCCACATTTCCACTGTTTTTGAGCAGTTGGTCCAGCCTTTCTGAGGGACATTATCTTCTGATCCCCTCTTCCCATCTCTCATTTCTGTTTTCATTCCATGTCTTCCTTTACATTTACTGTCCCCAAATTTCTTGTCTTATTGAAGCATCTCTTTCTTGAAGAGACCTTACGCCTTCTTCTTAGCATTCTCTTGCCTCACTTCAGGACTTCAGGTGGGATAGTTTTCCCAACTGCTTCTCCAAAACAGCGTGGAGGAGACTTTGTTTGTTAGATGTGACTGAGAACATCCCCAGCCAAATGCTGAGGGAATTATTCTGCTCGGTGGCTGAGAAGTTCTCCAGCTAATGGCTGAATATTTCTAGAGTGAGGGATGTTGTTCTCTGGCTCTTTGCGACAATAGGCAAATGTCTGCTCTTCTTCTGCTGTGATTTAATGTGAAAATGCAGTTCTTTTTACAAGGACTTCACCATTTTCCCATTTTAAATTTACTTTAAGTAACAGAATATGAAATGTTTTAGGAATTTAGACAGACATGTTTCCAATTACTGTCTTCATCATCTATTCACTTAATTCCTTTTTGGCTTTTGATAGCATATGTATATTGTTTCATTCTAACTAATGCTAAAAATTGCCATTGAAAACACTTGTTGAAGAATGAGTTTTTTCTAACCATAATATGGTTAGAAACGTAGTACCAAACAGTGTTCAACAAAATTTGTTATCTTCATCTGATTCTTGTTTAACTGTTTGGTAGTGGTAATTATATTATTAAAATTGTGTATTGGAAAGAAGTTTACCCCTAACCTACTGGTCTGATTTTTTCCATCTCTATCACGTGGGAATTTGGCAATTTACCTTATTTGATTCTATATTTTGCATAAGTCATTTCCATTTAATGTACTGACCCTATTTATCTAATGAAGTTTTAAAAAGCCCCATGTGACTTCACTGAAGAAATGGGGTGTGCCAACAGTTTCAAATACAGATAGCAATGTTGATTTCTTCACAACTGTGTAAGCCTGGTACAAGCCACCATCGTTGGGCTTTTCCAGCAAGAGCCATCGTAACATCACTGAAAACTGTTAAAGATTAGTGCAGCCTGGGAAAATAAATAAATTACTGTGCTATTCCAGAAAATGGGAGTGAAACATCCTGAAAGTGCAATTTTAACTTGTAGACTGGTCTGAGGAGTAGCTTAGCCCTGTGGATGCAAACTGGTAAATGGTTGCTATTCCACTGTGAAACGCTGCTGCTGAAAGAAGCTTTACAGGGATGATTTTAATTTTTGCCAGTGAATGGCTCTGTGAATGGCTCCTCTTTCAGAAACAACATTTACATGTTGCCTTCTGGGTATGTGCCCACAGAGATATGAAGAATAAACATGAAATTATGCATTGTGTATTGCAAAGCTGTAACAAGGAATCAGTTAATAAATAATGTAGGAAATTAATAATTAACTGCCTTGTCTTACATCTTTCTGATCTTTATCCATCTGGTACTTCACAGGAACCTAGTTTTATCTTCTATCCCCACTTATCTAGTCATGATTTCTCTTTCATGGTTCCCCTCACTTTGCTTTACTGCCATTGCTCAGCAATTTTCTCTTTAAGTGTATGGTGTTTACAGCCATCACTACACAATTCTGAGCCATATTTTAACTAATGCGTGAATAAAACATAGTTTCAATTTTGTCCTTAAATTGACCATTTAATGAGTGATGTGAGTTAGAAGGGACAGCACCGTAAGTAAAATGCCTGAATTCTAATTTCAAAGACACAATATCGTTTTCTTCACTAATAGTAGTGATTCCAGGTAAATTCCTAAATACCAATGATTTCAGGAAAGCTCATGAATTTTCCTGTACTGTTTTGCAGGGGATTTCCCAAGAAAACAGGCAGAACTGCTAGAATAGCATCAGATGAAGAGATTCAAGGGTCAAAAGATGCTGTAATTCAGGATCTGGAAAGAAAACTTCGCTTCAAGGAAGACCTTTTGAACAATGGGCAACCGGTATAAAAACATAAAATGCCCCAGGGAATGGAAGTGGTCATCACGGGTAGTTTCTCAGAGATGCTGTATATCAAATAATTGTTGTAGATTATTTTTTATGTTTTATGCTTTTGTTATTTTTAATTGCATTTCCAAAGCTGCATTTCCATAAGGAATGGTAGTGTATATTTTGTCCTATCATTCCTTGTCCCATTGGACAACTTTACTTGAACTTAACTAAACAATGGAGGTCTCAAAGATAATGAATTCACAGAAGAAGCCTGCACAGTCTGTATCTCAAGGGCTTTTTCAGTCTCAGAGGCTTTTTGCTTTTGATTGTTCATCACTGAGTGGCTGGCCAGTAAGCATCTGCATAGCGCTCCATCAGTCTAGGCTCATTATAACTTTTGCTCAGCTCTTGGACAACAGAGGGAAAGAGTAGGTGGTAAGTGGACATCAGAAGGGTACAAGGCAGTTGTACCATGACAAACAGCATACTAGGCAACAGGCATCATTAGATCCTGCAGTTGTGGGACTTCTTTGACCAACAGAATAAAAAAGAACCTATAGTAGTAACTTACAGACTTTATCTGGAGTTAATGAAATGGGGTAAAATGAGCATATCAAACAACTGAAATGCACACCCACAAAGTGTTCCATTAGCTTGAGTGCATTTTAAAGTACGCATAGAAGATAAAGTACCAAATTCTTCCTGCTCAGAGTTGATGAGAAGCACCTCTCCTAAGACATGATTACAGTTCTTAAGGCACTGATTTAAATGTCTTTGAAGCAGGAATCTCTTTTAAGAGGAAAGTAATTTTAAAGAAGTAATCCGTCCCCCCTGTTTTTTCAATGGAATGTTTTCAAAAGCATCTGGATGCCTTCAGTGCCATTTGTGTCACTGAAAGGTAGTGTGCTTTAGGTGTCTCACTTCTCACTTAGCGAAGTTTGCTAAGTTTGCTTCCTTGTATGAGATGTGGACTATGGTGTTGTAGTTTAAGGCAGCCCATTGAGTCTGACTGTCTAGTCCACAGCTGCCAGATTCTCATTCTCAATAAGATCAATACAGTGAAGTAGGGAAAATGTTCAGAGTGATTAGTGCTTCTGTACTTACCTTTCTCCATTGACTACATGGGCTTTGACAGCTCTCTGTAGCAGTTAAGTAGAATCACACTCATGATGCATAAATTGCTGTTTTTTCAAAGGAGGTGGGCTAAGCATGACTGTCAATGCCTATTTTGGAAAATGAGAGAGATATTTGGCCTGGACAAATGAATGGAATGTCCTGAGAAAGCCCACATGGCCCAGGGGAAAAAAAAAAAAAAAACAACCATGATCAGATGATGTGAGAGCTTGAACCATGTAAACTCTGGTTTTGTTCTTGCCTTGAGGCTTTTGCCTTACAGATTCCTGTCTTGGGTGATTCTGTTTGTGCAATCGTGGCTGTGGGCACTTTGCGTGATCACAGAAGAAATAAAAGTGAAGAAAAGTTCATGACTCGCTTAGACACTCGCTTAGACCGAACCAAGATTGATACCTAGTTTTCATGAGTCTCAGCCTGCTGTATTAGCTGCAATATAACACCTTTTAAAAATTAAATGAGCTTTTTTTAAAAAAAAAAATGGAAGCATTAAGTAGATCTAATGTTTTACAGTTTCCATTCTTTTTTCTTCTTTCTGCTTAAATGAGGCATTTCACCATGTAGTCAGTTTGCCTTTCATTCACTGGCATGTTATTTTTCAATGTTGATTTGTAAGAAAGTAGCTGAGCGCCTGAAATACATTACTGAATGTAGAAAGAAAAATAATAATGAAACAATTGAATTGTACACTTAAGGTTTTATTTTAACTTGGTTTTACCTTCAGAGTGTAAATTATCCTTTATAAGTTATCTCCTTAATTTCCAAAAGAGTAAAAAGAAATAGAAACAAAACCCCTTAAAGAATATTTGCTGTCATATTTTGACAAAATAATCCAGCAGTGTAGTATCTCCTTAGCGTTTTTGGCAGAATTTTCTGCCATGTGGTTCTGATGTAAAACTTGAGCAGAACGAGTAGGAGTAAGATTTGGGATGATTTGACATGCACTTTTTTGATGGCCATGCTGATTTAAGCAGTTCCTATTGCTCATTCCTGCCCATGTCCCTGGCAAGAGGATGGAAACAAATGGCAGAGTCAGGGCAAAGGTTCCTTAAGCCAGAAGAGCCACTTGTAATGCAAAAAAAATGCATTACAAACTGCGGGAGAAAATTTCAGTTAGAAACAAATTGCTGCTCCCTTTTATTAACATTACTTAAAGCATTGCTTGCTATCTCAGTGCCATGTAGTTCTTAGTGAGAAATAAGAACTTTTCTTTCTTCTTTTCCTCCCTCCTCATCACCCTTTTATTTTTTTCCAGAGGTTAACCTACGAGGAGAAAATGGCTCGTCGATTGCTGGGAGCAGACAGTGCTGCGACTGTCTTCAATATACAGGAACCGGAAGAGGAGCCTGCTATACAGGTGCCACATAACTACAATTTCATAAGAAAATAAAATATTTATTCTCCCCCCCCCCCCCTTTTTTTTTTCCTTTTCATAGGCTGTGATTCTCTTAAATAGTCCTACATACAACAATAAATATACACAAGATAGGATGGTTTTGATTACAGAAGTCATATGTTATATATCAGCAAAGTAAACTGGAGGATCACATGCCATTGCTCAGTTTTTCCATACTGAATAAGGTTGAGAGTTCTCAAATGTCTGCTCTCTGCTTTAAACTCTTCCATTTATCCCATTCTGTCCTGACCTTTAAGTCTCTCAAGGAAAAAACATACACCTACTATCTTGAAACTATCTTCTCTTTATGTGTGTAATCTGCACTTTTTGGATGCAGACCAAAAAGACAACAGAGAGTCTGCTTGAACGGCCAGGTACATGTTCCCCATTGTTCAGATGCCAGAGTTGCTATTTGGAAATGTGTAGCATTCGTTTGCTTATGTTATGGCATCAAGTATATTCTCCTGATGAGAACTCTGAGAAACTGTCACGAATGCCTCTTGGTCTTCTTTCTGCCTCGTGATCTCTCTTTCTATCCTTGCAGGAAGCTCATTCTGTTGGTGCTTCTGTAGTGAGTCCTGTGGATATTCAAAAGGTTAATGTTTCCACCATTTTCTGTCTTGCTTTTTTGTCCGTTGATTTATTTTCTCTGTCATCTTTGCCCTTTCCCTTCCACTGTTTTTGGTTGATAACAAGAGGTCACCTACCATTAACAACTGGGGAGATTTGCACCGCGCTGCCTTCATGGCATTGAAGCAGTTTCATAAGCCTAATTGTCTGAGTGTCCACAGCTTAACCGCAGTAATGGTGTGCTCCAGCATCCTTCTGCTGTAATGTTAATACACTAACTGCCTTGTATCCAAATCGGCTCCTTCTATAGATATCACGTGTACTTGATGCTTTTACTTTTATGATAAACTTTCAGGGAACACAGGATTTTTTTAAATGTCTGCAGTTTAAAAAGGTATTTCTCTCTTCTTCTGTTTTTTCCTGTTATTGAGAGTTATGATTAGTTCTGTAACCAGTCAGTAGAAAGGCTACATCTCATTTCCAGACTGAAATCTATGGTATAGGGTGGCCGTGTGAAAGGAGGCTTTGTACGAGACGTGTTCTATCTTAAATAAAACAAGGGTCAGAGACAATGGCCAAAGGTCATTTGAAAGAGTGCCTGAATTTCTGCTGACTGAGAAGAGCATTGACTAATGATGATTTCTTTTTTTTTTTCCTACTTCTAAGCTTTCTTACATTCTAGCAATATCTTTGTTTTCACTGAGAGTCAAAGCAGGACTTTTGTATTGCGAAGTAGATAAACAGGTCAAGAAAGTAACTCTGTATGTCACAGTAACATTTCCCAGTATCTAAGTAGCAAATTTAAACAAGCAATAGTGTTTTACACTAGATAAAAATTTCCACTCTTCTTTCTATATCTTGCATGCACTTATGGTGATTATTTTTTTTTAAGGAAGAAGTGATACTTTTGGCCAGACAAAGGGAACCATGGCAACAGGAGTAAAAGGAGACAACTGTCGTGGACTGCCAGTGTTGCCATTTTCACTTCTTTTTTTCCTCATTTTTACAGGCAACTGTAAACAAAATCATTTTAGCCTTCTGGTGCAGCCTCCAGTGCAGTGTTATGCAAATAGCAGATGTGAACCATATGGTCGCCTGGCCATCTGGAAACAAAACCCACCCTAAATCTGCCTGTACCCTCAAGGAAATATTAGTGTGTTTCTTTTGTCTTTATGAACTGCTTTAGAATACTTTTATTCTTGTAGGCTTTTTTAAAAAATTGAAAGAAATCAACCAATGACTTTCCTTCCCCTTATAAATTAGACCTTAAGATAACATGAAATACAATTTTTGCCTCATCCCAGATGTCTTCATTGTTTCACGGGGAAGTTATTGGAGGCACAGATTATAGTGTTTTTCTTCAACAAGAATCAGCTTAATTTTATATGGAAAACATTAATGGACTGTCAAAGCTCAGTAGAATTAAAAAAAAAACACATTAGGAACACATCTTGCTGAGCGATGTGTTGAAGCTGATAGACTAATATGTACGTTTCTTGTTTGACAGGAGTATAAAGTCTCCAGCTTTGAGCAAAGATTGATCAGTGAAATTGAATACAGGCTGGAGAGATCTCCTGTGGAAGAATCAGATGAAGAGGTGCAACATGGAGATGAAGCTATTGACAACAGTATGCCACCATATTTTGAGATAAAGCTGAAGCATTACAAAATCTTTGAGGGAATGCCAGTCACATTTACATGCAAAGTGGCAGGAAATCCAAAGCCAAAGGTAAGAAGAGAGGGTACAAGTTTCTAGAAACACTCTAAAGAGTTCTAGATCGTTACCTTACAGTCAGCTCCTGGACCCTACAGGCTGTATCATACAGCAAGGGTAGTCATTCTCTCTTGACAAGAAAGACTTCTAGGTGGTATAAACTGTCAAATCTCTTTTGGTGTCACTGAAATGATTTAGAATTATACTAGACAAAAATCCTACTATGAGGCTTCAGCTTTTAGTTACTCCCACCTGAAACTTCATCTCAATTATTTTACCTGGAAGTAATACTTCCATCGTTTTCAGAGTTCCCTTCAGGGTGCGTCTTTACCACAGAATGCAGTGCAACGCTAGAAAACCCCATGTGAACTGGCACAGTAGTCCCCAAAGCAACCTCATCAGGTTAACATGGGTAATTAGCTCAGGCACGGCAACATGCTAATGGATATATATGCTGCTTCTGGTGAAGGAGCCAGTGTAGTATTTCTGCATTCTTCAGCGGTGCAGAGTTTGCATCTACACACCCTAACAAGACTAGATTATATTGAAAGTTAGAGGAAGGCATCATAAAATACCGTAAGCTCCCATATATCCCAAGAGCAAGATGAGACATGACGGTGAGGTTTTAATGATGAGCTTCTGAGGGAAGGTTGGGCTTGGGAAGCATTTCCTTTAAGCAAATGTAAAAGTACCAGTTGCGTGATGTCAGTAGTCTGGAAGAATGCCTTCCTTCGGTAAGTTATGTTTAACCATTTCAAAAATTGTTTGGCAATCAACTGACTCATTATGCAGCAGGCAAACAGCAGCAGCTTCTTCAACTTCCTTGCCAAAGCCAGTGCCTTCCCTGTGAGGTCCTTGCAGCTCTTACAGTGACCTCTTGTGGATAGGGGCTCTTTTCTTCTCAGACAGACAAGGTCAAAGACGCCTTTTCTCTTATGTAAAATCTTTACGGTGGTACCTACATCTAAATCTTTTATTTAGATTAAGTTTCACAGGTATTTAGGATTTTGACCAGAGATAAATGCAAATCACTTTACGTGTCCAGTGATAGGGTGTATGATACTGTACAAACTGCAAAAGGTCAGGTAGCAGAGAAGGAACACCAGAGAACTAGACCTACGTCTATTAGCAAATAGTGCAGACCAGAAGAAGCAAATCTGTGGGATGAGAGCTCCATCCCTGCATGCATATCAGGAGGTTTTACTTCAGGCTAACTCTAATCTCATCCCACAGACTGAAGCAGATGCAGCACATTAGATGTGTTCTTGGAGCACATTTTCTGGCTTAGTTTCATCTGAAAGGAATCCAATTCTGTGCTCCAAGACCACAACACGATGTGAACCACTGCAAAGTAAGCGGGGTGGATCAGTATATTCATATCAAAAAAGCCCTCCTGCTTCAAACTGAAGCCACACTGAGAAGATTAGCCCAGTCTGAGCCCAAACCTTTGATGTCCAGCATTGCTTTTGAGATGACCATACAGAGGAGTCTGTTGTGCTGAATAAGGGTGAAAGACAAGAGGGTTCATTGGTGTTAGAGGTGCAGTGTGCTGGAGAGCTGCTCTTTTTGCTGGAGGCTTATGACTAAATTGCTGGATCACCTATTATGAGTCAGCCTTAGTCAACTTAGCCATTCCCTAATATTCACAGTTTTCAATTAAGGTGTAGTTTCACAGCCATCTTAATCTGATTTAAGATGGATGAAAGAGGATGTCTCCTTTCCCTCAGTCTCCTTGTTTTGGCGTTAGGGATTGCACAGCCAAGAAACCACATTGTTCGTACTTCCCCTAAAGCGTGGTGTTGCAAAGTGAACGCTCTCTTATACACGCACAATGTTCTGGTGTTCTGCAGCACCGCAGCGTGCACACTACGAGGCAATTTGCTCTTGCACCTGGGACTATGACCCTTTATTCCAGTCACTCACAGATGCTTTGTGCAATTTGCTAAGTTGCTTGGGATGGAACCAATTCCAGTCCTGTTGGATGGCTACTTGTTCACTGGGCTTTAAAAAATGTCAGAGGCTGTATCTTCCCCTCATCCACCAGAGCACGCCAAGATAGCAGTTTTGAAATGCTCGATGGCTGAGGGCTGCCCTTCTGCTGTCATTTGTTGAAGCTGGAAGTGTTGCCCCTGAGTAAATTCTTTACTTTGGCAAATGAAAAGCTGGAAATAATTTACTAACTCAAAGCTCCTCCCTTCTAAGTATTCTGTCAGCTCTGCCAAGGAATGGCTTTGGGAAGGACTGTAGTGTTTCTAAAATCTGGCATTCATTACAAGGGATTTTTCTAAGCGAGGTTATTGGCTTGATTATTTTTTCCCCTGAACATGCCATGTAAATTGAATACTGATGTGCAAAATCTGTCTTCATAAATACAACTTTTTAAATCTGAGTCTACTTTTGTTATAGCTTTCAGTGTAACGTAAAACTATTTTCTCATTAAAATGAGAACCTGCGATGATATTAGGAGGGATTGTGGAGTACTCTTTCTAAGGCTTATTTCTCTTCAGAATTAGGACAATACCATACGAAAGGTTAATGAGACATGAATGTAGCATAAAGCTCGTACTGCTCGCTCTTCACGTGGCTGAATATAATTCTTAGTGATTAAAAATGCCTGTGCAGCCCAAGATCAAAAACGCTTGTGTAATGTGTATTCCATTGTATTTCTCCTCATTACACATTGGTTTCTGAAAATCTGGTGCAAACAAAAGCAATCCAGATGCAGTGTTCAGTGCTTACGTAGTTTAGTGGTACATTTATTAAAAGGTATCCTAGAAAGAAAATACTTAGCTGCAAAAGCCATTGTCTCCAGCAGTGGTAGTGTTTTACTTATTAACTCCATGTCAGATAAAGGTAGTATTAAGAATTTACTACTCATAAGTGAAACCCAGTGATGCCAATGCTTTTAAACTTAGTAGAAATAAGTATTGGCCAATATACGCATGATGTTTGGATAGCTGGTTGGGTTAATATTTGCATGTATTTCCATGTAATAATTCCTGGCACGTCTCCTGATATTTCTGATAAGTGCATTTTATGAAATGGTACTTCTTAATGCAGTAGCTTTCCAAGCAACATTATGACACATGTAAAGCATGCAAGTTAAAACTCATTTTTTGCAGCTCTGCTGTTACCAGTATCCATTAGCATGTGTATAGAAGTGATCAAATATCTTTTGCATCTCCAGTAAGTGCTCTGTCAGCAGATGAGAAGACATGACTAAATCTTTTGTTAGCACCACAGCGTCTCTGCAAGGCTGCTGACAGACAAAATGGGAAACAAGTATAACCAGCTATTGAGGAAATGAAATCATTTCTAGTTACACATAATGCTTGTTAATAGAAAAACCATACACGGTAATTAATTTTTAAGGGAAATTTCCACTCATTCCCTCCAAAACATTCTCCATTGTCTTTTCATTAAATTTAAAAGTATATCCTTAACTTTTCCCCCCAAGTGAATGAATTTAAAGCTTTGAATTGTTGGCATGTATGAGAAACCTGGCGTGCAAGGCTCCATTAGGAATTGTGCTTTGCTTTGTCTCTTCATTTTTACGGGAAGGCCAGCTCCCTTTCCTCACTGTGAGAACAAAATTCCCACTTCAAGAATGAGACTGAGGAAAACGTGTGTGTTTTCCTCAGGCTGGCCTGTCCCAGCAGGCATGTGACTGGGACAAATACATTTGTTCTACTTGGGACAAGTTAACCTTGTAAAAACTGTGGGTATCTGCACAAGTGACTTCCAAAATGCTGAATACTACTGATGTTCTGGAGTGATACATGCTTCAGAAATGATAAGTAAATAATCTCCCACTCAAGTATTGGTTTGGGGAGCTGCTTGCAGCCTTGCTAATATAAACTTTTTCATTTATTCCTGTGTGTGTTTTCATGCATATACCACTTTCTTTTGATTGATTCCTGCATATTTCAGTTTGGGGTTTTATTATTCTTAAAATACAGGAAAAAAAAAAAAAAAAAAACAAAACCCAACAACCAAAAGAAACAAATAAACCCCCAGAAACACCAAACCTAAAGCTAGATCAAATATTTGACTTTTTGTTTCCCCCCTGAAGTTTGAGACATTAAAAACATATATGTTTTTTGTGTAATTTATGGATTATTACAAGATATTATTCTGCATACATCATTTTTTTTGGCTCACTGAAAGTAGATCTTGGGTCAGCCAGAGAATAAAATTATGTATCAAAAGTAATGGAAAAGACCTCTGCTTGATAGATCATGTAACTGGTCTGTACAGCTTGGAACTGCACTGGTGTTGGCGGACAATTATTAAAGCCTATTGATGTGCTGACTTGCTTTCGAAGTATTTCCTGTTGCTTTGTAAAGCCGCCTGTTTCTGTGGATGCTCTCACTCTGGGGTGACACCGCTGGTTCCAATCACACCGTTCCACTGTGTGGCCCCTTCGCCATCCGAGCTGCTCATTGCCAGCCTGAGCGGCTCAACTCCTTTCTGGCCTTTTAGGCCAGTCCAGTCAGAGTAATGGATACAGGATGAAAGTGGGATTTCAACACTGAGATCACTACTGCTATTTTATTCATCATTGACCTAATTATTCCTGTAATTACCTTGGTTTGTGCTTTTATTTTCTGAAAAGAGAACAATAGCATTTTTTCTCCAACTTCTTCAGATGTAAGGGAAATAAAAATTTAAAATTAGTAATCGTCTCTGAAATAGAACTTTTCCTTGTAATGACATTTGTTTTCAGTTCTTCAGCTGCTGTTCTTTACTTAGGATGGGGACAGCCCCCAGGCACCTGTAAACATATTTGGTAAATGTTCATGCTGCCGTTTTCCAATTTGAGCCATTGCTAATCTGTAATTTGCCTTTTAGTGAAAGTGGATCAGGGAGTGCAATTCTGCACTTTTACTAGTTGATTAACTGGTTTTCTTCTAATGCCTACCAGAGAGGTTTTCAGCAGTTAAGGTTCGTTAGCACTGTTAATTGAGAAATGATGACAATGAGCACCCACCTCTTACCAGCTGGGCCTTGTTCTTTCCTGCAGATTTATTGGTTTAAAGATGGGAAGCAAATTTCTAAACGAAGTGATCACTACCGAATTCAGAGAGAACCTGATGGAACTTGCTCACTGCATACGGCAGCCTCCACCCTGGATGATGATGGGAATTACACTATTATGGCTGCTAACCCACAGGTAAATGAAGGTTTGGCTCCAGAGCAAACACGCTTCTGGCCATAAATCTTCAGAAAACTATCTCATCTTACGTATGCATGATTTAATTAAACGATGAAGTCATCAGAAAGTATGTAAGTTAGATTTCTGTTTTCATCTTGCATCAGTAGGGTGGGACCTTTCTATCTCCAAGAGATTAGCAACTCAACAGCAGGTTTTTTCCTAAGGCTTGAGGATTCAGAGGGGAGGGGTGTTGCTTTTTAATCACTCTTCCACCATTTGTTTCAGATGATAGCATCTCTGTATCCTAACTGAGCACAGATAGCACAAGTACTCTAGAGAGAAAAAAATCCAGTTTACCAGCAGAAGTAACCCAATCCAGCCATTTCATGTTTCTTCTGCTGACAATACTCACTGACTGAGGCCAACTTTTTGAAATGAGTGGGAGTATATCACACCTCCATGTGTTTACACTCAGCAGCGATTGCAATTCTAGGAGGCAAAAAATTCAAGCACTTATCATACTGGGGGAGGTCTCCTGTGTTGATCCCAAAGCCTTAAACAGTGTTTTTCTGAAACCTGGAGTGTTACTGGTTTTGTAATATTATATATTCTTCTCAGACCTGATACAAGGACTGAGGTGTACAACAGAAACCCGCTAGAATGTTGGCCAGAGCTAAGCTTGCAGTTCCCATGTCCTATTGAAGTAACGTTTTCAATCCACTTTCTCCACAGCCCAGCAACTTGAGGGGAAAGAGTTGCACGTGAGAAAACCAAGGCAGTAACATAACTGCAGGGATGTAACGAATTATTTTCTGCTGTAGCACCAAGTATCTTGCCAAGACCAGGCCTGCGAGTAGAATCACACTGTAAAATAACAAACTGTATCGCTGAGACAGAGTTTAATCTAAAGAGGAGTGTTGTGCTCTGTTATGAACGTTGCTAGGTTACCTAGCATGATACTGCCCTTTCTGCCTTGCTCTTTAACTGTCAGTCCTGCTCTTATTGCAGGATTGTGCTTGTGAATGTATGGGATTGCACACGCGCACCCCCCAATGGCAGTGTTAGCCTAGATTCTACAAACTGCAATGCATAAATCCGGGGAGCTTAAACATTATTTTCACATATACAAATAATAGAAATAAAGATATAATAAAGAAACAGTGTAAGGCCGAGGGACTTCTTCAAGCTGGGAGCTTTCATTCATAGATAACCATTGTTATCCTTAGCATTTAAATTGTGGAAATTCACAGCAAGCGAAAAAATTATGAATAAATACATACGTGCTCAAGGTAGGAAGCAAATCCTTTTCTTCTTCCTGCGAGTGTTGTGTTAGTGCATGTGCAGAGTGTCCCCATGTAGCGTTACTGCATGATCCAAAATCTTAGAGACCCTGGTGAATAAACTGCCTTCGAGATCAGGCCCTGGACTCTCTCCCCGAGTATTTAGGGCCTACCTTTTAGCATTTGTCTGAATAACGCTCTTTCAATGACACAGCAGTGACTTGGGTTATCTGTTCTGGTCATTGATGACACTGGTTTGCTAATGGGTTTTCAGAGGTACTAAAATGAACTGGGATTGTGGTGTTCCTGGTTTGGTATTGAAAAAGCAGTTTTGGTAAATGTTAAATGATAAAATCCCGCATCTGTGCTTTTTTCCTACTCTTTGGAGATGAACCAGAAGCATCTTTCTCTGGCTCCCCTAAACAAAACATCTGTCTGTTTCACCAAGCCCATTTTATTATTTCTTCCCGGTGTAATTCCCAGGCAAACATACTTATCTCCTCCGCTATTTGCTTGCTTTTACTATGCATTTAACAGTACAATGGAGGCAAAGAAGGGCTGTGAGTTAATGTACTGGCTTTTCACACTCAAAGATCTGGATTCCAATTCTTTTAAGTCATCCCGAGTGGAAATAATTTTGGCATAGCTTCCTCAATTCTAATGGAAAGTTGTCCACATCTCAAAGCTATCACAAACTTAGGCAAATTTGGCAACCTTTCCTTAAGAAAAGCGAAATACGTAAATATAAGGGAGCCTGCATCAGAATTCTGATGGCCTGGTAGATATTTCCTAGGCTCTTGCTGTGTTTTGATCATTGCTATTGGAGCCACCAAAATACAAAGCAAAAAGGCATGTTCTTAGCTGACAGAAATTGATTTTATTAAAGCAAAGGATTCAGTTAATTAAAGCTCTGCCAGTTAATGCCATCTCACAATCTGGACTAATGCTACAGGATTTATGTATGTAGAGTGAGTTGTTGACACACCTTGGCAATGCTCCGCAATAGTTAATGCGGCCCACGCCATCGCCTGCCATGTAAAGCCTAACGATCTGGAATTAAGGTTCTAAGGTGCCTCTGGGGTTTGCAGCAAAATTTGCCGTAGACCTTCATCCAGAGCAAACTGACCCCAGGCCTAGAGAAACACAGAACCTTGCCACTGCAGGCCTTTAGGTACAGGCTACATACCTTAACTCATCTCTTTCCATGAGTTTATGGGCTGGAATCGAGTCCTTATTTTCACCTTTTTGCCTTTTATCCCATTCTCTCCACTGTGCACCCAGTCCTCACTCTGGATTATCCCGCATTTTCTAGGCCATCTTCTCATTAATTACTTCCCACTGACCACTTTTTTCCCATTCAGCCCCATGACTTTGCTTCCTTCTTGCTCTTCCCTGTCCAAACTCTTTACTGACCTTTGTGTTTCCATTTGTGATGCCTTCACATATTGGTACACACAGAAATGATCCCAAAATGTGTGAATTCATCACCTGCCAGAAAAAGATTATTATGCAGTAGTGCCCAAAATAGCAATGTATTTGTTCCAGATGCCTTGTAACACCAAGAAAGCTTTTGTTTTAGAAATGGCTGTGGGTCATGCACAATGGCTTATTTTTATGCAAGCATTTTTCTTTTGGACTAAATGGGTCATGGGAATACAAGTAGGACAGAGACTTCACTTCTAACAGTCCGGCAGCAACAGAGAGGTCATTGCCATGAGAAGGCTGCTTGTGAGCCCAGGGAAATTGGGTTTTGATGGGCTTTGACCAGTTGTTAATGAACAGCTATTTACAACCCCCAGATCAATGTGGCAAAAGTATTTGTCACTTTTATGCCGACAGACTCGAGTGCAGCGCACAGCTCAGACTGGACTGCTCTGTGATGCTGGAGTGGCTGGTGCCTTACTGCAGCCAGGCCAGGGGGCAGATGTGCATCTTCTATACACTTATCAAAGAGCTAGTTAAAACATTGGGTCTTAAAATTAAAACCACATTGTTATATCAAAGTATACACACTTTCACTACAGTATTCTGTTCATTTATATACAGCTTTTATTTTTGTACAAATATTTTATATTTGTGTATATTTATTAATACCACCAGATGTTTTTACCCCTTACACGGTGCATTCTGCAGAGCCCTGGAGGCAGCAGTTTTGCCTTCAGGCCCTCCCAGCCTATGTTTGTTACCTCTAGTGCTTGTGCTGGACAATCTGTCTTTTAAAAACCAAAATAGTTTATTCTGACATAAGAAACAAAGGAAAAGAGAAAAATGGGGATTCAACACCATGGAGCCTGTGTTTTACTTAAAGCTTTCCCATTCACTGAAAATAACCCAAGAAGACTGAACTCTTGTCAACAGCCACCAGTGCAGTCACCTGCTCGGGTGCGACCCCCAACCAAGCTCACTCCTCAGAGAGGACCCTTTAAGTACTTGTACAATTTTTTTTGTTTGTATGTTCATGGATTATTGTTTTTGAGCTGTGGCTGCCCCAGATGAAGAGGATCAATCCACTCTGGAGGCAGCACTCTGGCATTAACCTCCAACGCTTTCCAAGTACCATTTGCAAGAGTGACTGATCTTCAACTAGTTGGCTTGGCTGTCTACTTGCCATATACACAGAAAGCTCCCACCCACATCAATAACTCAGGCCATATACTGTTTTAAGGACTCAGTTGCCAGTGGAAGTAATAAATTCTTTTTTTAAAGAAAATCTTTCAGGTGGACCATTTTAACCTTGACTGTTATAATCACAGCTATTCCTGCTTGTTCTGTGTCAGATTGGAAGCTGATAAAATAGTCCAGTATCAGAAGGTATCTTGACAAATGTTTTCCAATAAGCTAGTGAAAGAAGAGCTTGTGTTACAGACTCTATAGCAGGTGGGCAACAAAAGAAGCGATCAGGCTGAGCATTAACTAATATTGCATGCTTTGAGTCCTTAAATATTTTAACATTCCTCCTCTCCATCTTCCTAACAGGGCAGAATAAGCTGCACGGGCAGGCTGATGGTTCAAGCTGTAAATCAAAGAGGCCGCAGTCCTTGGTCACCCTCCGGTCAGCCTCATATCAGAAGGTACTTGATGCTGCTTTTTTGTTTTGTTTCTTTTAATAGTAAGTGTTTTGCAAAATTAGGGTGGTAAGATAAAGAATGTGAAGTAAGAATGTAAGTTAAAAGTATAGGATTCAGGAAGAAATGTGACCGCTACTGTCTAAAAACTTCTGCAAAGCTTGCACACTCAGCAGTTTAAACAAACTCTGAAATTACATGACTTTTAAGTATCTTTAATTTTGTCTGCCTCCTCCAACTTTCTTTGGGATGCCCACCCATTACTCCTTATCTCGAAGGAAGGAAGTTGTCACTTAGAGGTTTTTTTATAACACTTCCCCTGGATTCTACCAGGAACCTATACTTTCTGCAGCTTTTAATAAGTGGTCATTTAAAGAAAGTGTAGAAATAGCTGCATGCCAAATAAGTTTATTAGATTTACATTAGAAATACTTTAGTGTTTCAGTGATTTCAGTTCAGGTTCTTATAAGGAATTATGAGTCAGAAATAAAGTATTAAACTTATCTTTGGTGAGTTTACAATTATTCACATATGAAGCTCTGGTTTATGGTTGTGGACCATATAAGGGAATTTTCCCTTCAAATACTTCTTTTTCATTACCCAAAGCATTTACAGGGCTATTTAGCACAGCTTAGACATCTTTAGACGATACCAAAAAAAAAGGCATTTTAGTTACCCAAACAGAACTGCTTTTAAGGGGATAAGAGGGCTCTGGTTCTGGATTCTGCTGTGATGAGGCACGTGTTTTGCTTAATGGTCACAATGGCCACAGATTCTCAATATTGCTTAACTGTAATATACAGAAGAGATGCAACTACGTCCAGTCAATGTGCAATAAAGAAATGACTTCTGTAATAATTGTAGTGTGTATGGTAGAAATGCTGCATGCAGATAGGCTCCCTCACCCTCTCTGACTAGGAAGTACTAGGAAGTGAGGTTGGTTGTTTAAAAGATCTTATCAGCTTTATCCTGCATGGAACAAATTGGGCTTCCCGCAGTCCTGAAAGCATTTCCCACCAGCTCTCACTGAGGCATCCCCCTGCACCTCCTCTAAGGCTTCATGTTTTGGTCTGTTCAGCCCAGAGCCGAGGCTGCGCGTGGAGGGGAATATCCCGCTGTCGCTGCACCCTCCGAGCAGCCCGCAAAAGCTGGGTCCATCTGGCACTCAGTAAATAAGGCACTTGGCACCTGCAAGTTGTGGGTAAAAACTAAAAGTCTCTGTTAATCCCTGAAGTGAAAAGCTGCCATCAAGAGTCTGGTTTCAGCTGAGTCAGCCAGGGCACAGGGGGTGAGAAAGGGGGAACGTCCTTGAAAATGGGGCTGGGCAGAAGGAAGCGAGGTCTGGGTAAGGGAGCAGCGAGCAGCTGACACTTCTGCAGCTTTCTGAAGGGTAAAATGTGGATCTCTCTCTGTGACGGGCAAAACCCTCGGGTTGGGTGATAATGGAGGAGGCTTGTCTTTCTCCAAAGGCAATCCAAGGATGAGGCCGTTTACAACCACTATTTTATTTTCTAATTGAGACAAGCACTTAGGCAGCCACCGTGGTTTGGTTGGGTGTCCAGTAGAGTAATGAATTACAAACAAGAAATTTTCATACAGCAGTTTCATTAAAATTAGGAAAATTATCAGAGATTCACATTTCCTCTGAAATTACCGTATGTGAAAGGCTCATCCTGAACACTTCACTTAACAGAAGGGCTGTTTCTGCTGAGGATTGGCCATGATCCACTTTCTGTTTAGTGATATTTCCCACTATTCCCATCAGCCAGTTCTCCCCGAGACCAATGATATGTCAAACGTGAACATGTAAAACCTTCCCATGACAAGACTCCCACCCTCAGCTTCTCTAACCCTAACACACCCCACTATCGTTCTCCCCAAATACTATGACACTTGTCACACGTATTGCCATATACTTCCAACAAGTAACACTCCTGTGACATTGCACTATTATTTCTATAGACTTTGTTGCTTGAGCATAACAAAATTTTATTTTTACAAGTGTAATTATTAGCTTAATGAACTTTATGACTTGTTACACTGTTGACAGGCTTTTCCTGAAGTATTTTTAATCTCTTACAGAATGTGTTCTGGCAGAACTCTGGTTTTTGTCATCTTCACTAAGTAACAGCCATTTTAAAACACTCTTTGTAGCTGTTATTTCATTTTTAATGTACTTTTCTGCAATGTGCTTAGCTTGCACGCAGTGCTTTTGTAGCACTAGTTTGAAGAGGAACTTTGGAATTGTCTGACACGTACAAAGCTTGGGCTCAGTCCCTTGGATGACACAGTACTCAACACCGTAGCACCTAAGCTGTCTTGCGTGCACTGCAGCCAAACCCCAATTAATAATCTTAAAATGCACGAGATATAAGGAAGATTTTAAAAAGCCATATTCTTATTATTTCCCCTGCTCTCAATTAGAGGATTAATTTGAACTCAATCTTCTTTATCCCAAATTAGCCATCATTATCATATAGTCAGTCATAAAAGCGTTCCCCAGCTTCTTGCTCGCTGAAATTCCTAGTGCCTTGCGCCACACCAACTGGGGAGTCTCCCATGGACACATTTAGCACATGATGTCAGTGTTGCCAAAACTAACCTTTGGAATTTGATGCCCACATCAGAACTTTGTAGAACCCACACCTAATCCAAGGTCATTCCAGTCTATAGCAATTTGCCATTCCTAGACATCACAAGAACTTGGCTCTACCCATTGCATTATTTCTTTAAAACCACAAAATGTTTCAGAATTGTAATAACCCTAGTTTCACCTCTCAAGGTGAAGGCTTACATTTTAGAGGTAAACTTACCAAGAAGAAATGCATTGTTTATTTCTGACTCTTGACCAAGGACCGTGCTGATTCAGGTTTCCTTTCAAATGTGTAATTTGAAAACTTAGTTTTCATAATCCAAGAATATATGATCAGAAAAAATAAATCTTTGGTCACAAAGCCCTAACCTTTTTTTCATTTCATTTGGTGTAATTTCCCCCCGCCCCTGGTTTGACCAGTGGTTTTTATGCAGCTGCAGCAGCAAGATGGTGGCTTTCAGGACTTTCCCACTTCTGTGGTGCTGCCTACCCTGCCTGGAGTGGCCTTGCCAGACATTAGGAGGCACCAATTACTCGTACTTTACTTGTACTTTACTGACATTTGATCAGCAGTATCTAGACAGGATGTATGTAAATACTACAGAGGTAGATTTCGCACTGCGGAGCACTCACTGACTAGATACTGTCATTTCCAGCTGGGACTGCAGAACTAATTACCAAAAGATACGAGAATGGTTTTTCTTTATTACTATCCATCTTCTGTCCCAGCTACATGCCTGGGTCTCTGAAAACTACTCAGGAATGTGGCAGCCAGAGCACAGCATTGTTCTGTGCAACTAGAGCACAGCATTGCTCGCTTATGGGAGCCACTCATGTAGCTTTAATCGTGTCCAAGTGGCAAAAAACACCAGGTGCTTAAGCCCTGGACTTGGACACCCGATGAGGCACCTCAGCGTTTAGCATCTGCAAAGATGTCAGTCTGTGCTGCCCGCTTCGGTGTCTATTCCTACATTAACAACCAGTGTGGGCTGGATTCTCACCCTTTGCCTTTAGTTACAGCTATGGGAAGCCTGTGATCACCATTAAAAAGTCAGAATTTATCTACCTGTGGCAGATAATACTGTAGTAAAAGTGATGACTGGTCCAAATGCAACCAGAGCAATAATAGAGAGAAGGGCAACGAGAGAGAAGTACAAAATGAACCAAATCCAAGCAAGCCCAATTAAACTTAACCTTGGTGGAACTGCGTGTGCAGCTGGGGTGTTTATCTTCCCTACAGTAGTATAGCATCTTGCTTTCCAAATCTAACTGTTGCAGGGGTTTACATTTTTGTTGTTGTTGTTATGAATTATTTTAACCCCAAGAAACACCCCTGGGCAGTAGAAAACAGTATGGCCACATATACCACAGCATGGATACTGCAGGCACTGGCCAAAGTTAACAGAAAATGGAATTAAATGGAAAAGAAAATCTCCTTCTATAGTGTCATTGATAAAGTCACCTTAGAGAGTATCTGAATAGCTCCTCTTACTGCACCAGGCTGGTATCGGAGGCAGCAGCTGGCTCCACGTGGGAATCCACTGGAGCTGATCAGGCAAGGACAAAAACAGATCTAAAATTTTGTTTCAATTACAAGCGTCTTTGATTATTAAATCACACAAATGGAATAAGGCTAATTTCAATTGGGAAAAAAATCCAGTTTAATGAGGAACTGCTTAGAAAAAGATTCAATAGATTAAATTAACAGGCAACAACAGCCAGTGTTGAAAATGGATGATATGTCATTGCGTAAGCTTAAGGTGATTGATGTTGCTTCTGGGGATAGGAGTTATTTTTTCTTCTTTTTATTTTTTATTAATTTTTTTACAATATCTGTAAGAAGGACAATTTAATGACCAAAGTTCTTCTCGCTGCTGCTCACAAATGAAATTATAATTGTTTTGACACCACAATGTGGTACTTCGAAAATGATCAAGAATCTCTCTCAAAAAAAAACCACCACCAACAACAAAATCAAATTAAACAAAAAAACCCACCAGACCAAAACCAAAGCCCTGTTAAATGAGGAATAAATATCCACAGCACTTCAACACACAGAATTTTCTGCATGGCCTTCAGTAGTACAGAGCAAGAGAAGATGAAAAATAAGTCTGATGTGAAAAGTCTCTTCTCAAGTGAGATGAGTTACCTTTGTTGTTTTCTGAAAGGTAAACATCATTAACGACCAGTACTTACACTTGCTGGTGTAACCAACAGTGAAGGGATTAAACACACAGGACACTGGAATTGGGGAACTTAAGCTTTATGCTAAGGCCTATCAACTTACTTTATTTGTGTTTCAGTGATTTAAAGACTAACCCTAAACAAGAATACTATGATGTATAATTAAATTATTATTACAAGGAATTATTCTGTAGCAAGTTTGTTTTCTAGATCATGTGAATTAAATGAAAGTAATTATTAAGTATGGTGAAAAACTTAACTCAGTCTGAGCCGAGTGCTACCCATGTATGTGTGTAAATGTGGCGTGATTCTGGTATAGGTCAAAAAGGGAATTTAAAATTAAAAGCAGACGTATAAGTGGTTTTGGTTCTTCTGATTCAGCAGAGAAAAAAAAAAATAATTTACCTTTATTTCATGTTATTTTAAGACCACGATCTCGATCAAGGGACAGTGGTGATGAAAATGAACCGATTCAGGAAAGATTCTTCCGGCCTCATTTTCTGCAGGCTCCAGGAGACCTGACTGTTCAGGAAGGAAAACTGTGCAGAATGGACTGCAAGGCAAGTGTCACGCAAAGGGTAGCAGCAACCTTTCGGTAACATTAGCCAACTCACAAACCAAAGTATTGGTCATCTATTATTTATCTATTTAAAGTGGTCTTACCTATTGGCAGTTTCAGTGACAGTTACTAGGTTAATTAATCTCACTGCTTACGGATAATAAAAGTTTGCCTCCGCTCCAGTGAAAGTGCTTCAGGCAAATCTTATAGCTCACAGTAAAGTGATTTTTAGGTTTCAGCTGCGCTGGGGCATGGAAGGGCGCAGCACACACTCTAGAGACAACATGCTTCTCCATTTTAAGTCCTTTTACCACTTGAGTTTTGATCCCCTATTAAAGTTTCAAACAATATAGCCTTGATTTATGACTTTGCCTAACAGAATTTATCAAAGTCAAATTACATCTGTTTACTTTATACTGATATATTGGGGAGAAGCTATTTGTTTTCAAGCAGTCCCCAGAGCAATCAGCACGGCTTTCAAAAGTACAGGACTTGTTCACACAGATGGAGCATTCCCTGGCTCAGGCGGTGCTGTGACTTGGCTACACCTAAGCGGAATGGAACTCAGAGTTCAATAATTAGTCAGTGAACATCCCTTTGTCTGCAAGTTCTCCACAAGAAGTTAATCTAGAAAGTAGTATATTCTCAGTCCATGTGAAGAGCAAACAATAAAAAAAAAAAAAAAAAACGAAAGAAGAAAGATGTCACCCTGCCTTTTGTTTTGCAATGTATTATTGTTTAGCTTCTAGCGTGTCTAAACATCGATCTTTTTTCAGTCACACCTATAAGGCATCATGGAATTCAGGGAGTTGGCCAGAAAGCAAGTCAATGAATACAACTGAGTCAATGTGTAATTCGGGACAGAATTAGATCTTTAAATCTTGTAGTACACCTGCAGTCACAAACAAACCCAAACTCCTCTGGACTAACAAGTCAGGACGACTCCAGTGTTTTGTACAGCTAAGACCATTTCCCATTGCTGTGTTTACCCTTAAAGGTCAGTGGATTGCCAACGCCAGATTTAAGCTGGCAGCTTAATGGAAGACCAATTCGCCCTGATAGTTCTCACAAAATGCTGGTGCGTGAGAATGGCGTGCACTCCTTGATCATAGAACCAGTCACAGCCCGAGATGCTGGAATCTACACGTGCGTCGCCAGCAATCGCGCCGGTGAAAACACATTCAGCCTGGAGCTCATTGTTGCAGGTAACATCTTCACGCTGAGCTTCCACACCGAGCACTGGGCGGGTAACGTGGAAGCAGAAAAGTGCCATCAAATGAGCTGGTTGAGGGGTGGGGGGTAAGAAGAGGAACCTGGTGAGTAATCTCTGTGCACACAGTTAAGAGAGGGCCGTTGCCACAGTTGAGGCCACAAACCAGACTATTTACTTGAATGGGGTTTCCAATAGCAATTTGTGCAGACCCACATCCACCAATGGAGTATGACATGATTGGTGTCTTTCACCAATGCCATTCCAACCTCCGGGTAGAGCAGTTCCTTCTATAATTAAAAGCCCATTCTTTAAATGGAGTATGAAGGAGCACGTTTAACAAGCATTGTGTAGCCAGTTTGTCATGCTCCAGCTTTCCATTCCTTCAGGGAAGCACAGAAAACTACTCAGCTCTATTAGTGCTCACTTTGTCCCTATTTTTCAGTATTTTTCAGTTTTCTTCAGATGAGCCAGGACTGGATTTTTGTGATTAATGAAGACGATGTTTCAGTTTCCTGCCACTTAGATTTTCTCAGCATGTTGCTGAAAGAAGGGTTACATTTCCATAGACTAGTGTCAGCACAACTGCAATCTTTATTTTCACAGCTAAGGAAGTGCACAAAGCACCAGTGTTCATCGAGAAGCTACAAAACACTGGTGTGACCGAGGGATTCCCAGTGCGACTGGAGTGTCGAATCTCGGGCGAGCCGTCTCCTCAGATATTTTGGAAGAAAGAGAACGAGTCACTCACATATAACACCGACCGCGTGAGGTTAGATTGGCTTACAATAATCTCCCCATGTACAACTTCAATCACGATTTATCCTCTCACACAAATGAAAACCGAGAAGGACTTCAGAATGCTTTGTGTGAACAGCAGCTCATAAATATTAACTAGTTACTGTAATAATTTATGACGTTTACTCAAACTTGCAGCCAGCCTGGTGGCTCCACCAGAATGAAAACGTTACTTCTGTTTTCCATCGTTAAACAACTGTCCTTGCACTTTAAGCGTGTGGAGAAGTAGGCTTTCTCTTCTAGAACTAAGACTTGGAGAAATTTAGTGGTGAAAACCGAGGCTCCTAAGTAAAGCTGTCTGCCTCAGCAGAAATCTGGATCCCTAGAGTTAAGCAATTAATGTTCAGGGGTTTTTTGATATTCTAAGATCTATAAATTTATCTTCCACATTTGGTAATGTTTTTTAGGAATGTATAAGAGCAAACTCATGGTATGTTGTGAGAAAAGGAACTCATTACTGATATGACACTCTAATTTATTGGTGTTCTTCTATATAACTGAGAGTACTTCAGTACCTTGTTCCTTAAGTTTTTTTTTATCCTTTCCCCAAAATGTCTGGGTAAATTCCAGTGTCCCTACTAAAATCAGATTTCCAGGTGTCTTAATCTGTATTTGTAAAAGAGAAGTTACTTCATGCATTTTTTGCGTCTTAGTTTTCACAGGCTATTAAACTGCTAAATTGTCAAACATAATCAAATTTTCCTTGCTACTTACTAATTTCAGGGGAAGTTCCACATTAATTAGAAGCAGATTATAATTTATAACTAGGATTGGGTCTGTTTATAATGATGTTTTAAAATAGTCTACACTTTTGCAATGTAAATAGTAATTTCCTTATTTTCTTTTGTGTAGCATGCACCAGGATAACTACGGCTACATTTGCCTGCTTATTCAGGGAGCTACGAAGGAGGATGCGGGCTGGTACACTGTGTCAGCCAAGAATGAGGCTGGGATTGTGTCTTGCACTGCCAGGTTGGATGTTTATAGTAAGTGACTTCCATTTTCATCATCACGTGAATCCCCCCAAAAGCAACAGTTCTCTACGTTCCAGTTCATTCACAGAATGGTTTATGTTGGTCTCTCTTTCTTTTGTTTATAGTTTCTCCTCAATAATAACGATCCACATCAAGACAACAAATGCTCTGTCAAAGTACATTTCAGCGTCTTTCAGATACCTAAAGCAAAACAAGCATGCACGCTTTCTGGTTTTGCTTAGTATATTAAATATAGCTAATTAACAACAGATAACGGCATGACTCCCTTATTTTTGTGGATCATTATTACTATTGCTCTGCTAGCACTTCTCTAACAGTTTTGTATTCTTTCGTAGAGTAGTCTGTAATACACCTGTGACAGCTCCCAGGAGTGCAGTAGATGCTTTATGGCTTTCTGCTTAATTATTCAGTTTGTTCCAAAGCAGCTCCTTATATAGCGAATGTTTTCTTAAACCAAAAGCTCTTACCAGTCTTCTCATAAGAATTAAAGGGGGCGAGGGGGCGGAGAGACTGGAATGATAAAGGATGCCTTCTGGGATGGTGGTGGCAGTGGGACTTGTGAATTAGGGACTTGGCTCAGCATTCTTCAGCACTGAGGGGTGGCAATGAAACCCGATGATTTCCGTTCATATACAACAAATAACCCTGGAACAGGCCTGGCGCTGTAGTATTAGTGCACGGAAACAACCCTTTGCTGTAACCCTGCCTGGTGACACAATGCCAAAAAGGCAAAGTAACAAACACAGACACTATTGTTTTTACTTACCACATCTGAGGATGAAACTAGATGCCAAGGGGGAAAAAAACACCACCACGAAATGAAACAAACTTACCTTCGACGTAAGGGTGTTCTGCTGCTCAGACCTTAGTACCTCCTGCAGGAAGGGCCGATTGTGCAGCTGGCAGGCTTTGCTGCACAGCTCAAGATAGTAACGTTCTTTCCTGTTTCATCTACAGCTCAGTGGCAACAACCACCTCAGACGACCAAGCCAAAGAAGGTGCGGCCCTCAGCCAGCCGATACGCTGCACTTTGTGACCAAGGACTAGACATCAAAGCAGCTTTCCAGCCCGAAGCAAATCCAGTCCACCTGACAATGCAATCATCTGGCTTGGTAGAGAGCGATGACCTGTAGATTCAGCTGCCACTTCCATCATTTTCTTTCAAAGCAGAAACACTGAAAGCCATTGCCTTGACCAATGATACTCCTATGTCACTTTATGCAAAGGCAAACACCTTCAAGTACAAAAGATAAACAGCAAACACAATAACCATATATTCCTTATTCATTATACCAAATTAGAAGAATAGATAGGATTATTAATAGAAATGTACACATTGCACAACAAATCACATTCACCAGTTCCTTATACCTAAGTTGCTTCAGCTCTTACAAATAACCCTTTTCATAAAGGCCAAAATACATCAGAGACAGATTTTTCAGAAGAGAACACTGTTTATCACTACGTGCCTTCATAAGCAATAAGTAGATGCTACACGATCGTAATGGTGCAAGCTGTTTTATTTGAGGCCACTAGGTCACAAAGAGAATTAGAATGTATGGTTATCTATAGTTCTAAAATGGCAATGCATTCTGAGAGCTACAATGAACAAGTGCAATACTGTAAAAATAAAACCAGGAAAGGACGAGGAAGAGAAACGTAAGCGAATGCTGTATCTCTGCAAACTGCTTTCTGTTCTACAATGAAAAAAAATATTGCCTTAATTGCTGTTGGTATGGACACTTCCATAAAGCAACATCTACACCGTAATTTTAAACTCTTTTGCGTTTTTCCTTTTTGACATCTAGGAGGCAGCTTACGTACAAACATATACCGCAAAGACAATTTAAGCATAAGTAATTAAACTTCTTCAAAATATTGAAGAAAAAGAGCTGACATGTAATAACAGTCTATTTCAGACGATAAATATTTGTAACTAAGATGGGGGAAAATAGTGGGGGGGAACACAGCAAGAGGTTGAACCTCTCTATGGATTTCCTGAAGACAGTCTGAAACCTCATAATACTCCCATTCAAGAATCTGAAATTTTAAGGTGAGCTGAAAACTAGGGAGTGTGCGTGTGGGACGTTCGACCGTTTAAAGCTTGTGTAACAGGTATGAGGATCTTAGAAATGTATAGTAAGTGAAAAATGGGTTGAGACTGCAATATGAATTTAAATGACAAGTACACACCACAGGTGAGAAGCTTGCAGATCTGAGGAAGTAGAAAATGAAGATGGACAAAGCCAACATCAAATTTCTGCCTTAAATTTTTTTTTCTTCTTTCTTCTTACCATAGCACCTATCTCTGGTAGAGTTTATGTTTTTCTTCTCCTGATTACAGGCAAATGACAGCTTTTTTAATGGGTAGAATCTGTGCGCCATAGATGAAAAGCCTGAAGGCCGCTTTCAGAATGCAAGGCACATCCCCATCAAACTGGAGCCGCACCTAAGGCAGACCTGACTCGGTAGTTTTAAATTAGACACAAATAAGTTTCAGATGAAGGGGAGGGAGGGATGGAAGAATTACTAAGCCTGATAAGAAAAATGAGCATTTGATGGTACGAGCATAATGCTATGAAAGGAAAACACTGTATTCCTTATATGAAGCACATATATGGTATCTTTCATTATTTATAATAAAAGTGTTGAAATCTTTTATCTCAGTTCAGTTATTCAGAAGTCCTGTACTTAGGGGTTTGGTTTTTTTTAATTTTGTAATTGTGTACACCATATACTGCATTACTGCTATACATGTATTGCTTTGTAAGTACACAAAGTTTGTTTTGTTCTTTTTTAGTGACTAATAAACTTTAGCACATAAGGTAGTACTATTCTGATGCAGGATATGACCAGTTTTGGGGATCGTTAATCTAGATTAACGTCATAGGCTGTCATGTGGGAATAATCTGATTCTATTCTAGAAACAGTATGTCATATCATTTGCCAAATTTTTCTCGACTGTGACATGCTACATTACCATTTTGTTTAGCTTCACTAGTATTATTTTGCCACCTTTTATTTGTATTTATAAAAAAAAAAAATGTATTATCATTACTTTGGATTGTTGTGCTGATATAATGTGGGTTTAACATCAATAAATATTACACAAATAGAAAGGGTTTTTTTCTGGTAAAGACTATTAACTGTTTCAGTACGAGCACACAAGTGTAAGATTTAAAAAATTGTAACTACTATGACTACAGATGAAATGAGGGCTACACGCAGCATCTAAAAATGACTAGAATTTATCAGAATGCTCTGCTTGTGACCCAGAATCTTGTTTAAACAAAACAGAGGAACACGTCCCCTAAATTCAGAGAAACTTTTGCAAAATAAAAAAAAAATCTTCAGATATTTTAATAGGTTAGAAAATAAGCAGGTCTATTTTGTGTATGCAGTAACTGCAATGTGGCATCACTTACAACTGATTCTAAGTAAAGGGCATGGTCCAAGTGCTCTTAAATTGGTTTAAAAACAGTTTTCCAAGAAGGCAGTATCAGAATTTAAAAAATCAAATGTTAACCTTTACTTGTAAACTCCTGAATATTAACTTAGCTTCTTCTTCTTTCCTTTTCCTTTCAAAGACACCAGGAAAGCTGCAAGATAGTAATTTTTTTTCTTTTAGGTTTACATTTCAAGCATTGATTGCTACAAACAGAATTATCTCAGCAATTAAGTGAGTATTGACATTAATGGTGGTAATGTAATTGAAGTCAATGGCGTTCTGTCTGCTTACAGTAAATTTGTCTTTGGCTTAGACACTAAAAAACTGAGGCTGCTCTTGTGAGCTGGTTTAAGATGAGGTCATCATCACTGTTTGCCTCTGTATATATGTACAGACACACACTTAAGTAGTAAATCACATCTCTAAGCAGCGAAGTTGTTTTTATGAAAACACTCAGCTGGGCTGTTACTTAGTTACTGGGACTGTTTGGGTTTACAAATTCAGAGCTAGAAGGGTGCCACAAGAAAACTACATACTTTTCAAGCCAAAAATCTGAAATTCTTGGAAGCATCAAAGTAACTTTCAGAAGTTTAAGCTCGCTCCACAAGCTCCAAAGATAGACAGTACAACTTGAAAGGTTATTTTTATCATTTCATAGGACTAAAACCAGAAGTCCTAACTTTTTGCAAGACTCCAGGTTTAGCTATAGGAAGACTTCAAATTATTTAGGAAGCCGCTCAGCCCAAGAGTTTTCAAAGCAGCTGAAGACTCAGTGAGCTACATTCAGGAAGACAATAAAGACCTCTGTTGAGAGCATCAACAGCGAGGTGCAAAATTCCATGTGTGAAGTCTTTTTCAGCTGATGGTACACCTTACCACACAACACCTTTATCCTGCAGCTTCATGACCAGAGGAACAATGAGTTAACTTAAAGAATTTTTTTCCATCACAGCCTACTGGGGGTTGGGGCTCAAAAACCAAACTACAGTACGTTTTGAAAGTCTAGTTTATAAATCCTAGTTTCTTTCTAAATGACCACTTTCAAAGAGCATTTCAATTCATTTAGTTTGTATGCTAATAAATGCCTTGATTCTTTGTATACGGACAACTACGTCCTTATCTCCGCATACAGCCCAAACAGATTTAATGCATAAGTACTTCATGAGCTCACATTATCAATCATGTCATGATGCTGAGGCTATCAGCTGCATGCTCTGACTGTGTCCCAGCTGCACAGTATATATGGATTAATGCATGGACTGGAAATGCCTGCTCAGATTATGCACTTTGACAACAGCCCTGATTCACTGCCTCGCAATTCAGCTGTACGTGCAAGGGGTGGAATCTGCTGACATTCATCCTTTTCTTCTGAAGTAGCTAAAAAAACAGTCCTAAACCCTGCACAGTTTTTCTGTTTGAACAGAACCATGAGCACTTCAGTCACACCAGGCAGACGAAACCATGGCTCCTGCCTCAACAAATTTACAAACTATTCCAGACAGTACACAGTATTCTTTACAGTTTGCAACTGTAATTGAGAATTAAGGCACAATTTGCATCCTTTTACAAAAGTGATTGATACATAAAATAACTTCATACTCCACTGATTCACTACTAAAACTGTCAATGTTTGGAACAAAGCTCAGCTCACGTTTAGAGCACAAAAAGCCAGACTACAAGCAAGGGTACCTGTACAGCAATGATTTCAGCAGCCATGCAGAGGAAAACTAATGACCTTCAACACCACCAGAAGGAGACATTTCTGTAGTAGAATAAATGGTCCAGAAACAGCTGCAGAACAAGAAAGGAGAAAAAAAAATAATGGCACATGGCCGCTATGCGGAATGATTACATCATTTACGGCAGCAGCTCTACAGATCTCATCACACTGAATGGATTAGGGTTGGGGTTTTTTTTTGCCTGAAACCGTTCTGTTAAACACACAACTAAACATATTGTCAAGCTTTTTTTGGCCAACTCTTGGCGCAGACATCACAGAGTATTTCTACAAAAAGCAGAGGGTACAAAAATACTTTGCCAAGGATGGGACCTTTCCAAGCTACTGCAAAAGGTGTTGAAAATACCTAATAAGACAAGACATCCCATACAACAGGCAACATACCTCTAGTCTGTTGCAGCTTAAGAACTATCAGACTTTGGAGATGGCTTTTTCCTGCAGCGTTTGCCTGATAATTGCCAGGCATTTGTAGAAAAGGGCTTGTCTAAAAGAGAACCCATTTTACCACACTATTCTATAGAATAATGCACAATTCTGTTTCTCATTAACATATTAACTCACTTCCTTCTACAATACTTCAGAATCAGATTTTCTGAACTTTTGTGTAATATACTGTTAATCTACCACAAAAGTTTTACCTTTCTTAAGTTCTGTACTACCTTCAGCTGTACAGTCTCTCATCTCTGTATCTCTAACATACGTTTAATAATCTACAATAAACAAAAATCTAAAATCAAATGCAATTCTTCTATCAGCACAACTGTTAGTAAATCCAAGGATCTTGAAAATGTATGCGAATGATGTCATTACAGGTATGCAACAGCAGCAGCTTTCAAGTATGTAAAGTTCCAGTTCCACTTTCCACTTGGAAATTGCATAATGTGGATTTCAGCCCCTAAAACAGGCTTTGATTATCATTTCCCCTCAAAGTCCTGTATATGAAAAGCAAAACAGAGTTTAAAATATTAACAGAAAAATGAAGTAAATTTTAAATTATTTTTAAATGTCTCCTGAGCAGCAAATCCATTGAACAACCAGCTTCATAAAAGCAGAAAAAAAGTTTTTATTTGTGATTATTAGTGTTTTTTTGCAACACCTAAAAATTGCTGTAAGAAAAGGCACAGCTACTGCTGTGGCATTCTGAAAAGAAAAAAGAACTTCAGGTCTGCCTATTCACACTAAAAGCAGAGATGGAACGTCACAGTGTTTCCAATCGCTACTTCCAAGGACTTAAGACATCAGTGATCTGTCTTTGCCCAGAGCAAGTGGCATCCAATCCAAAGGTGAAGCAAAAAGAACACAGCACCTTAAGTGGGGAGGGAAAATGCTGATGATCAGTGCGACTCCAGTGCCCTTGCTTCAGAGCAAACAAAACTCACCTCACGTACTAATAATCTAGTACATTTGGTTCTCCCCCAAATGGGAAGACACCACCTTATTCAATGCAGATACAGACACACAGTAGCCATTACTGGAAAGCAGATAATACAGGATTAGGAAGAAAGGCATCATGGCGCTAAGAGAAAAAAAAAAGATTTTGCAGGAAACATAGTAAACATCTTGGCAAAACCGCACAGCAAATTAACCTCACTAATCTAATATTTACAGATGAGCTGAATGCAGCTTTACTGCATAGCAGAAAGCTTAGCGTGACCTCCACTCTGGGCCCCTAAAAATTATGGTGAACAAGAAAACTATGGGTGCTCTCCATTCTATGTGCCTTCCAACAAAAGAACAAGAACCTGCAGGATAAGGTCCCTTTCAGCCTAAACCATTCTATGATTCTACTGCCGACAGAGCCATCTTGCCTCCAAAATCATGTATGCCCACGATATGCATCTATACAACACACGTGCAGTGCTTATATTGTTTCTTTTCTTTAGGGTTGCAGGAAGTTTTCAGTAGAAATCTACCAACTACCTGAAAGAAATGGGATAAAAAGTCAGGCTGACAACAGCAGGAAGTAAAACTCTGGAACTGAGAGCTTTAAACAGGTCTTCAGCATATGGGTGGAGATCTGTTTACAACACAGGCTCTAACATACAGGTGCAAGATGTTCTTTTAATACCTTTAGCATGAGGAGTACAGAGCTGAGAGATCTGCAGATTAGAATCCACAAAACATCAAACTGTTTCACTAACATGCTTCAGCAATACCGTACTGTCAGCTTGCAGTTATCCCTAAACAAACTGTTCAAAATAATGCAGCGATTTCAAACCCCTCAACATGCTGTGCATGCAAGGCCACCTCAACAGTGCCAGCAGCCTGGCAAATGGTGACGCCCACTCAGCAGCTCCATTTGCTCAGGAGCTGTTAGCTCAGTGGCATCTGTCCCCAGGCTTCCACTGACATTGTCCTACTGGGCATATAACGATACCAGGGAAGATTTGATGGGTTTCACTTCTATGTTGTCTCATCGTGTTTGACATCATCAGGCCCAAACTGGCAACTTGCTACCAGATCTCCAAGTAGCCAAAGCAATTTTAGTTTTAACAACTACGACAGAAAGATTTCATTTCAGAATATGAGGCTATAACGATGAAATACATGAAGGAAAAAAAAAAAGGAGAAAAAAATAATAGAATTGAATTTGATGTATTTTTTTTAGAAGTGGAAAAACCACCATTGAAGATTTCACTGCTGTATTTTGGTTTATGACATGAATAAAAAATATCACCGATCTTATTGGATTTGAGCTGTTAATATGAAAAATAAAAGTATACAATGCTAGAACAGTTGTGGTCATAGTCGTGATGATCTACAGATACCTAGCAAGGTACAGGCAGAATTTGTTACTAACTCAGTAGACATACCTAAAATGGAGCCTTCAGCGCGGAAACTGAACATAGCCTGTGGGTAAAAATAAAATGTAATCTGGGGTTTCAGCACAGTAATTAAAGAGCCAATGCTCTTTAAAGACTTCTCTCCACCACTATATTTGCCATCTCTTTTCAAACAATGACTTATTAGCTGAATTAAGTGGGTGCACCTGGTCTTGGAAAGTTCAGTTTTCATTAGCTTTACCTAAGCGAACAACCGTATGCTTAAAAAAACAAAACAAAAGGTGTCACAGTATTGCAACAGGCAACGTACATTTCAGTTTCGTGCAACACCACCTCTCCCTCTATCCAACACATCAAAAGAGGAAAATTTGTCTAACAGCAAGAGATCATCACTACAATGTATGTTTTAACTGCAGATAATAATATAATAAAGAGATTTCGAAGGCTGGGATTTGGATAGCCACTTTCTCTCCAGTTTCACTGAACTCAGTATTGAAATAGTCTCCAGCTTTAAAAATCATGCCTTACGTCCCCAAAAAGCTCACGATATATGGATATGGACAGGTAACAACAACGCCAGCCAGCAACTTTGTATCTACACAGACAACTCCACTTCCCCAAAATTGCATAGATACTAACTAAATCTTACTGGTACAGTAATATGCCTTAGCATAGACTGCCCTCAGGAGGCCAAAATGAAATCGTCTCCTGGGATACCACGTACTAACACGCTAACTCAGAACACTTTATATGCATCTATTGCCACAAAAGAAAGTCTGTTCCTTGCAACAGCTCCTACATAACAGCTGCAATATTAAAAACCTCCACAACAATTTGTGTGTCTTGCTAGAAACTATTACTAATGATAGTAAATTGCAATATATGCCTCAAAAATAGGAGAAGACTAACATAGAGAGTTTATCACAGAAGTTCTAAGTTACAAAAACATTTTTAAGAGATAAGCAAGAGAAGCAAGCCTCCAGTGGTACTTAAAAGATTACAGGAGAGTTTTAAGAAATGTAGCAGGTGAAGAAACAGCAGCTGAGTAAGATCAGCTCACATGCTCTCGCTTCCATTAGAAATGGAACCACAGAAACTTTGTATGTCTAATAAGAGACTGAAGTTTTCAAATTCAGTTGAGAAATCATGGTAAGAAAGCCAAGCACACAGTCCTACTCAAGAACACCGACATGCAAAAAACCCCAAATCATTTATATATACCTCAGCATAAATGCTACCAGCACAAAATGTAAATCCCAAATGCCTGTTTTTAATCAAGGGCAGTGCCATAACAAGCACTCCAGAAATATGATGGAAGAAAGTCAAAGCAGCAAGATGTTTATACAAAATATACAGGAAAGCCATCAAACTAAGTATCTATATATTAACTCGTCAAATCAAATATGGATTTAAATTCCCAGCCTAATAAGGTAAACTCTGCTGTTAGACAATATTACCCACACAATTAAAATGATGCCAGTAGCTACGGCATCCAAGGACTATAAGGCCACCAACGTAACTGTAATGAAAGACAGCAATTATCAGCAGGTAGGATAAATGCCACACAAAAGAGGCCAAGATCCCTTTTTTAATATATTTTTTTCATGCAGCCAGTCAGAATCACTCAACACTGGCTGCAGTCCCCAGGAGCATACAAGTCCTGAGTCAAAATGCTATTTTCAAAGACTGGCTTTGTGATGGTAACTTATTTCTGCAAGAATATTGACCAAAAAACAACAGTATAGTACCTCAGAGTTCCCTAAAAAAGGAGCAACATAAGGAAATATACTAAAATGAAAGCAAAATTACAAGTAAAAAAAATTAAAATGCAATGCTTGACAAGACTACTCAGATTGATTGTATGCACTGAACTTCAGTATGACAACTATAAACATAGACACCAAATTTAAGATTTTTAAGGAGGAGGGGGAAAGCTGGCATGGATTAAAAGCTACTAGAATTTAAAAGTCAACCTTTGTAAAACCAGCAGTCTAGCTCTAGCAGTCAAATGTAATCTGTTACTGGATGTAAAATTTAGATCAGATTCATACAGTCTTAGAATCATCCAGGCCGGAAGGGACCTCCAACGGTCATCTAGTCTGATCTCGCTGCAGTCACAGGGACACCCTCAACTAGAACTATTTACAGGAGTGCAAACAAACCAAACATCACCTTAGGAACAGGTACCATGCATTAATAAGGCAAGCAGATGACCAAAATAAAAAGCAAACTGCTCAAGGAAGGCAAGGTACACAGAAAAAAAAAAAAATCCCCAAACTCTGAACAAAACCCTAAATCAGTTTTTGGTTCCATGCAGAAACTTGAGCAGAACCAGGCAACTCATTGAAGGTTTTACCTGTCAGAGTGAAAGACCAGAAGAGGTTGCAGAGGAGAGTGACAAATAGCTGGGGCTGGGGGCTCTCACTCCCTAATTCGAAAGGAAATCAGTAACTGCAGTGTGAAAATTCTGGGTTAAAACTGCCTCATTACCAAATGACTGGAAGCCAGCAACAGTGACAGCAAGCTCTGGGGAATTCTGTGGGTGGGAGAATCACTTGTTTTTTGAGAAGAGATTCCAGAGGGATCCAGGGAACTACAGACTAATTATATTTTTCTGTACATAGCAAATTGCCAGAAATTGTTCTAAAGCTATGAAAACAACTGGATAAACAGATCAAGGGAATCAGAGTTTCTTTTGCAAAGGAAAGACATGTTTGATAAACATTTTAGAATTCTTGTAAAGACTAAAAGAGATGAGAACATGGAAATCTAATACAGCACACTTAAAATTCTAAATTCCAAAATCTGACACATTCCCTTGCCAAAAGCCATTGAAAATGCTGTGCTGCCAAGAGAAGAAGTTGTCATATCAGTAAATTGTTTAAAAATAGAAGAGAAAGGTTACAAACTAGCAGCCGTTCTTTCCTAAGGACATGGATCACCAACAGAACACCACAGGCACCCATGTTGGGGCTACCAAAGCACAACCCTATTCATCTGGGTTGTGAGACAGCAATTTCTGAAGCCCACAGTATATTCCAGTAACACCAAGTTACTCAAAGTAATAAAAGGATAAAAGAATTACATACAAATTTGCAGAAACATTTCATTCAGGGAACAGGTGTTAAAACCAGCAGACTAAATTCACTGTAGATAAATGAGAACAATTCACACTGGGGAACACACAAAAAAAAAAACAAAACACAAAAAATCAGTCCTAAATACTAATGTAAGGAAATGGGCTCCAAGTTGACCATTAATTATTTATGACTGAGTTATTGTTCTTACATAGTTTCTGAAAATGTTAAGTGTAAAGGTCAGGAAAAGGCAAACCAATCAGGCATTATTTTTGGAAGCAATATAAAACAACAAAGCATCTGCTCTTTTTTCCAGATAAATCCACAGTGAATACTGTAAGTGATTCCACCTGCTCCTCCCTCTTTGAGAAACTGGAAAAGTAAAGGACAACAAAGATGACCTAAGGTACAAAAGAGCTTTCCAGCAACAAGCAATTAAAAGAAATACGACTCTTCAGTTTGAAACAGAAAAAGCTGAAGCAGGCAGGATACAACAGAGGTTGCTATAAAGTCTCATCAAACGTGTGGGCTTCAATCAGAGCTATCAAATTGCAGATTCAAATGTATCACACTGCTGGAGGTGTAAGAGTCTTCTAAGGAGACATCACCATTTGATCTGTCACCCACCCTCTGCATTCACTACTTCCACTGTCTGAGACATCACACCTGGTCAGACAGAACCTTTATCTGACAAACAGGTATTACTCCTTACAGTAGATACACTGAAATGGATTACTGTTTCTAACTAGCTTACAGCTCTAATTTACCAGTTTGAAGAAAGGGGAAAAAAGGGGAAAAGAAGGTCTTTTAAAAATATGACTTTCAGGCTACCAACACTTCAGTCTAGTCCTATAGCAATAGCAGTAATAAAAACACACTATTCATTGCAACATTTAACTTAACAGCATACTGAGATTCTTCTGAGGGTATTATTTCAGGATTAAATGACAAATATAAACTACAAATGCCATTGCTAACAACTTATTTAAGAGTTCCCCTACCCAACAAAACAACGGATACTAATAATTAGAGTCAGAACTCACTAAGAAGAAACTATTTTTAGTCTCTTAATTTTGGCTTCTGGTCAAGAAATGTCAGACGGGCTTTGCTTCTAAAATACTAAGGACAGGTATGGGCAGCAGCCAAGTTACTGACATACTACTGCTTGACTAGTAAAAACGGGAGCATTGGCTGTCCTTCGTCACCTTCAGTGCCCTTGGAAAAAATGTGTCTATTCTGTGGCCAATTCCTTCTATGAAAGAGAAACATAATTAGCGATTCTATTTTTGGTGCAAAGACACATACAGCACATAACTTTTCACAGCAAATAACACCATCTCTCTACAAAGAGATAACAGGAAGATAACGAATCTTGAAAGGACTACCTTTAGTGGTATTTAAAGCAAGTTAACACAACCAACTATAAACCCCCCTGAATATACAACCATCCCCTGTATTATTTCTCAATACATACCTGCAAGAAGCTTGAACAAAGACAGGATTTCTCAGCTGCACAAATGAAGAAAATCTCAGACTTTAAAGACTCAAAGTTATCATCAGTGAGATCTCCTCTTTCTGTTCTTTGGTTTGTGCCAAAAGGGGAAGTAATTTCAAAAGCCAAATCAACATCTGGATCATGATGCAATGAATACTGGAGCTAAGAAGTGAAGGTCCTAAACCACATTGATAGTTCCCTTCAGAGATGATAAAAACATCAATTACCAAAAATTACTTGATCTCAATATAAAAGCCTGAGGTCAAATTTTGGTAATTTTTCAGCAAGAGAGGAACACTCAGGATTGTTTACAGCTGAATAATTACTCTGCTTCAAAAGCCGCTTTGAATAAAATAAATGGCTATTTTATTGACTATACATACATATTAAAAAGCATCCACGTAACAGCTGAACTGAGAGTTCAAGAAGATAAAGACCAAAACACCTTGACTTCACGCTCTGGAAGTGATCCATGTTTTCTAAACATCTACTGAGTCAGTGAAAAGGCTTTTATGCGGCAAGGTCTGCAAACTGCACTGTTCACCAGCGTACGGACAGCTCCAACTCCGAGCATTACAAAATTAGTAACTCCAACGACCAATCAGTGGTCCTTCAGTGTATACACACAAGTGCTACTAGGTTAAATGAGTGCTGTACATACATTCAGTAATGGAACTGAGCAGGTTTTGTCTTTATAAAAAACACGTTGCACGTAATTAAATCTCCTAAAGGCAATTCAGATACGCTGGAGATCTAGAAGCTCCTATCTTTGTAGTGTTAGCTACAAACAAACAAAACCCAAAGAAAACTCCTTGGCACTTTGTAGGGACCAACTGATAAGAATAAAAAATTACACAGTGTGCAATCTTTGCCCTACATGAAAAACTTGATGCAATCATACCTGCCAACCAGTAAACAAGCCTCCATGCTTTATTAACCTTTGTGTAACATAATTAGAATAAAATCTCCACTCTATCCCAAATTGGAAAACATGATTTTATAAAAATGCTTTAAAAATGTATCAGCATGTTATTTAAAACTATACTAAAAACAGATCTTTCTCAAATTGTTACATACACAGACTTCATAATACCAAATGGACTCTTTCAGGTAGCTAAATGTTACACGCTGAACTTTACTGCTGCTGAATTTGTCCTCTCACTAAATAGTATCAAGCCAACTACATACATCTATCTTCAACTAATCTCCTCCCTCCCCCCTTTAATTAGCAAATATTTATATATTACTATCATGATATCTAAGTAGGTACTTATACAAACTAGTATTTATGTGAGAAGCTGCAAGCCTCCATCTACAATTAGAGTACTCCCTGTAACATAAGGGGACTCTAGAAGAAAGACAACTGCTTGCGCAACTTCACGAGGCTCTCCAAATCTTCCAAGGAGAATTGCTTTCTTCAACTGATCTTCTTCCAAATGAGCAGTCATCTCTGTACGAATAAAGCCTAAGAGAGGAGAGAGATTTGAAAAGTTACCTAATCTTCAACTAAATTTCTCTGGCAGATTTTCCCTGGAATCCTCCAAAGTGAAATCTACCAGTGGGATTCTGCACCAGCTACCATTCTTTAGTCTCAGAATTCAGTCCATATCATTTCATAGCCAAGACCTAACAATTTTTTACCAAACCAACAAAACACCCTCCAGTTTTAGAAACACTGATGTAATAACAAAAATGCATAGATCTACAGAAGTTCATGAAAAAAAAAGTAACTTGGTAAAAAAGTAAAATTGGGTCCCAAAACCATATTCGATATTTTCCTGAAAGACAAAATACCATTATTTCACCAAAATATTTTCAATAAAAACACAAGTATGAAATCTCTGTCAAGAGACACTCACATCTTGCAAGTGTTTCCATTATATTTTAGAAATTATGACAGCACTTGCGTAATTTCTGCTCATTTGAAGCACTCATTTGAAGAATATTTCTTGACATCTTTGAAGGACATTTCTTCACAATTTTCAGTTATCTGAGATTCAGCTTTCTCACTGCTACACTTCTCCTCATATAAGCTGCAGCTTCATAAAAACCTGATCCTCTTTGCTTTCTAGCTGCCACCAAGAAGCAGTAGTCTGTTTTGCCTTCTACTGTACAATTCTGCACATTTAGATGGTTCTGGATGCATCAGTGAGCTGCTCAACTCACTAAACAACTAAAAATATTTTTCCTGCCTAGTTCACAAGCTGAACTAGTTCATGTAGAGGTCTGAAAGGCAATAGTGCTGGTACAAGGTGAGCAGCAGAGAACAGAGACACAAGTGGAAAAAGTCAGAAAAGACAGAAGGATTTTTCCTTAAGGGCGACAGTTTGATTGTACTAGTGTCTTGTGAAATCACAGCCTTGTCCTCACAGAATTGTCTTTCAAGACTCTCTCCTTTTCCTATAGGGATAGACAGGGATTGCTTTCATGTCAGCTTCTTGTGGTCTCTCATGTTTCTCTAATAACAAATAAGCATTCTCTAGCAGAAGACAAGGGTAGCTGTCTGTATGTAATTAGTTCTTCCACGGACACCAGGTTTTGAAGGAGGAACAAAGGAAAAAGAAGACATCTATTATGTAATAATGAATAAAGCATAGACACATTCTTCCAAATTTCTCAGTGTTCCCTTAAACAGACTGAAGGTTTTGTAAAAGAAGATTTTATACTTTAAACTGAAAAAGATTAAAACCATTTATTCACAAAAGTTGAGAAAATGATAGCACTTTGTCTTAAATTACTTTCAGAGTATAGCAAATATCCAGCAGTTTGGAGATCATGTATTGCAACACGCAAGGATGTAAGAACTTCCCAAAAACTAACCTGGAGCAACAACGTTGACTCTAATTTGCTTTTTTGCCACTTCTTTAGCAAGGGAGCGTGAAAATCCAACTAATCCTGCTTTGGTAGCACTGTATACACTTTGACCAGAGTTGCCTTTAAGTCCTACAATACTTCCTAAAATAAAGAAATATCAAGAGAAGATGAACTGACTAATTTGAAACTTTGTACTAGCTTTAAGTTTTAAACTTGGAATGGAAAATAAAAATACAAGAAAAGGAATTAAAAGTACATTACTAAATATAGTAACCTGTATAGCCTACTGCTGGGATAAGCAAATCCCTCAATTATCTGTGATTTTTGTAGAATCCATGCATTTATGATGACCAACAGGCACCAGGAGTGTAAAATGAAGAACTTCTGAAAAAAATAACCTTGGAAAGGGAAAAAAAAAAAGA